>CARXXK010000003.1:47040467-47387548 GCA_949089665.1 Macrosiphum euphorbiae | reverse complement strand
GTATAGCTAGCCAATATAGGTATAACTAAATATTGAATTATTAGAAGAAACACATGTAGTACCTAACATAATAGGTTGCTCTATATTATTCATAAATTTATAATTATATGAAATACTTAAGTTATACATTTTAATGTGGTTTTGTAAAAATACTTAACCTCAGATATGCCATAGGTATCTTATTAGTATCTATCCTTTTTTTGATTACATCCCTAAAAACTACATATATATAATATATTAGATAGGTACCTACTTATACTCGCAGTGGTGGCTCAAAGGAGGTACCTATATTTGAGTCACGGGATTTACGAAAATATTAATGGGTTTAAGAAAAATTGGGTGCTAGGGTTGGAAAAAATAGTTTAAACAATTTGTTTAGGTTACTTAACGATTATTTAACCGTCACTAATAACCTATGAATGCACTATTAGGAGAGTAGTGAAAAGGTGAACAAATGTTTAGGGTGGGTGGCGTAAAAGTATTAAATGTGAGTCAACGAAAAAAAAGACCACTAACTACTCGTGGTCATTTAAAAATAATGCATAGGTTGAAAAGTTATTTATTCATTAAGTTTCGGTATGAAAAATGAGAGCCATTTCAATTACATTTGAAAGCTAAATAGTAAGCAATCTTTAATAGGTCGCATAAAGGGGTGTAGTTTCGCACACATATTTTACACGATGCGGTCACGATTCACGAACGAGTTTCTCAGAAATCTGACGCTTTATCAAATTGATAACTAATGATAAACAAAAGTTTAATTTCGCTAACGAGACATTATTGCACGTGTTGCGTAGGTAGAACATTTTTTTATATAACAAAGCTTTAAGTATAATGAACTAAACATATTTAACCTACAAAATATAGAATAATATGATATATTTTATTAGTAAAACTGTTCTACATTTTTTTTTTTACTAACTTAACTTAATTGAATTAACTACCTATATCAACAATTATGTATAGGTATATCGTATACACATTTATGAAAACTCTTATAACAATTTAATCAAAAATAAAACTTAGCGCAAAAAACATTTTCAACGATATATCTATGTTTAAAGTTTTATATTCAGCTTTTGTATATAAAACCATTACAGCTCAATAAATACAGAACGAAGTACTAAATACTAATAAAAGTATATGGTAATCATACAAAATAATTTAATTTTATATTTGAGCTACAGTTTAGGTATAGCATATTCAAAGTAAAGAAAAAGGAAATTTTGGAAATGTATATAGGTAGGTAGTTTTATTATTTGAAACGTAGATTTGAAAGAGATAATAATATAGTATTGAATATTGTGGTGAAAAATAAAAATAAATGCTGATTGGCTTAAAATTTAAATGAATTTATATAAAATTAAATATTATTTAATCTAATTAGTTATTTAAATTTACATAATATTGATTGGTCAAAAACGGATAGGTATTACAAGGCGTAGACTATATTATAGTTTTTTAACCTTCCAAAATCGATTATGTTATTTTTGATTACATACATATATTATCCCTAACACGATTTAAAATATTATTATTTAATTCATTGTAATTCATTTTTATTAGATTTATCCAAATGTCACGTATAATGTGAATACAAATTCTGGTGATTACGTCCGTGTTGCCGAACCTTTATCCAGTGTACAGTTACAAAAATTAAACTTTTATTTTGATAACCAAGATAACCAAGATTCTGAAGCATTTGGTATAACAAAAAAAGGTGGAATAGTATTTATCAAGGATGCGAAACTTTTACAAACGTTTAACTATTCACAATTTACGTAAGTTCAGAAAAAATTCAAATGATTTATTTATAATGGTTGCTTACTACTTTTGTTTATGATTTAATTCACTACAGACCGAGTCCGTAAAAAAATATATATAAGAGTCTACAGAATAAACTATTATTTATTATTTGTTATTAATTAACATTGTTTATGAAAACTAAGTATCTTTTTAGGCTGAAAATAGGGTATGGCAGAGATAAAAAAACAGAAATAATTTTAAAACTTGAAAATTTATCAGATGTGCAATGCAAGAAAACATCACACTGTTCTAATATTCATTTGGACACAAAATCTGAATGTACATCGTCATGTGGAATAGGGTGTGTAAAGTATAAACTTGATATTTTTTTTTTTTAAGAGGAAATTAATTCAATTTAAGCGTTTTTATAATCAATCAAAATGTCACTGAATAGTTAAAATTTAAAACAGAATGTTCATGCTCTACCAAGGTATACTTATATTAGATGATATTTTGATAATGTTTTAAGAATAATTATTAATTATACATTCATTGTTATTATGACTCCAAACTGTTTTCCTAATGTCACGATTAAATTATAATTTATGAAGTTTTTACAACGAACTATAACCATTTATGATTTAGTCACTTAAATTAAAATTTTTATTTATTGCTTCTTTAAACGTTTAACGACACAAATTGTTCATATATGTATAATGATATAGGTATTAGGTAGTAATAACTAATATTTGTTCAAATCTTCGCAGAACCGTTTCAAAATGTCAATGGCGAGAATCACCAAAACCCGATACGTTCACTGCAAATTATTCAACTTGTACCCCGGATATCAACACCTGTCCAGATGGAAATTGTGACAACCTGGAACAAATTAACAGTTTAATATGTCCACAAGACTGTACCAGTAATTATAACTTTACTATAGTTTAAGTTACTAATATATAATATATATATATTAACAATATGATTATGATAAAGCTGAAGTATTTGGAACCGGAAAAGAAGGTAAAACTGAGGGGATTTTGAGAGCTAAAGGCGTTTGTACGTGTGACGAAATTGGAAAATGTACATGTGAAACAAAACTTGGATCGTCAAAAAATCAAAAAATTCAAAGAGAACCTACATCCACACACACACCAAGTTAGTCCATCCACTACACGCATAAGCGCAGCATCTAAATGAATTATGTTGTTACAATTTACCATCGAATATTATGTTTTATTCAGTAAATGTTGAACAAGACACGTGCGGAAATTGGTGTGACAGCAATGTTAATACAAGTATAATAATAGTGGTAGCGTTTGTAACAACTGGACTTGTTATGTATTTTTGCAGAAATAGGTGATTTTCTACTTAGTTTTAACTACCTACTTTAACTATGATAAGATTATTATTATGAAAGTTGTATACAAATAATAATATTGTTTTCAGAATCGTATGGATTTTGGGTGGTAATAAAACAAACAGGAACGTCAGAACACTCGAAGAACTGTTGCCGAACTTCGATCAAGATGAATATCAACCGAACCCAGTACCTAACAGAGATACTTTTACCATTAATACTGTAAATAACACAATAGTCATTATTATTATACGATTCATATCATTCATTGTTCGACAGGACTTTGACCCTAAGTGGGAGTTTCCAAGAAGTAGACTAATTTTGGAGCAGGTGATTGGCGAAGGAGAATTTGGTAAAGTTCTAAAAGCTCAAGCTATAGATATTCCTGGTACAAAAGGTATAATTATTCAACTAATATAACATACCTGAAATATGCATGCATAATATTTAGGTATACAACTACATTATTTAAAATTTTCAAATAAAAAATAATTATATAATAATACGTACCTATAGTGAATTAAAAATATTAATTCAGTCCATATTATACCAGCAAATTTCTAGTCGACAGTCACTTTTCCGTTTTGGTGAGAAACTCTTGACTTTAAGGTTTTATGCGGTTGAGCTATAATATATGAACACATTCATTATTAATAATAAAAATACTACGGTGGCGTCTACATGCCATCCTGCAGCTATTATATTATGCATACTCAAGTTGTCTCACCCCTTCGATAGAGTGTCATTGAAGGGGTCACATTCCAAAATTATTTTATGACTTTGTGTGTTTATTAAAAACGTATATGCATCTTAAAATATAAATTCTACATATTATATATAGGCATGTCGACGGTCGCGGTAAAAACAATAAAAAACGATGCAGGAAAAACCGAAAAGGATGATTTGCTGTCAGAGTACAATTTGTTAAAAGACGTTAATCATCCAAATGTAGTTAAATTACTCGGAGCTTGTACTACTCATGAAGGACCATTTTATCTTATTATTGAATACGCCAAATACGGTTCGCTTAGGTATAATTTAACTTATGAATATTTATACCTACATTTACTAAAAAAAAATTATCATCTAGATCATACCTCCGAAAGAGTAGAATCCTAGACAACAATGCAAACGGCCTTGTTTCGAATACTGCAGGAAATTTTCACCAAAATGAAAGTCTGATATCCATGGCATTTCCACTGTACCCGATCAGTCCAAGAGATATTTTGAAATTTGCCTGGCAAATATCCAAGGGAATGGCTTATCTTGCAGAACTAAAAGTAAACTATTTCGTTTGTATTTAATTTTTAACTGGTACCAGATACACCCATTGTTTTAAAGAATATTATGAAAATATTTAAGACACTTATAAGAACAAGGGCCCAATTAGTCATTTTTCAACAAAGGCCCAAATTTACAATTTTCAAACAAATACTTTGACTTACTGAAATATTCAAAATAACTTCTAACTGAAAAAAATTATAGACTTCAATGTATTAAATATGAAGACAATTCAAAATTTGTGATCATACTAATAATTTTTAAGTGAATAAGTTTTTTTTGTTTCCTGAAAATAATTTAAAGTTCGAATTGGGCCCTTGATCTTATAAGTGTCTCATTTTTAAAATTATATATTCAAATACATTTTTGAAAGTATTTAACGTCTTATAATCTTATTAAATATTATTTTGGCCAATGAATTTTCGCAATACCTATTCAAAATGCATATACTCTTCACTTGCATTTAAATATATTTACTTATAGACATTTCAAATAGGTAATTGTATAATAAAAAAAAAAATTAATTTTATTTCTGTACATATTATATAAGATCAGTATTCCTAATAATTCTATGGAATTGGGTTTTAAATAACTAAATTATAATTTCAAGATTGCAAAATGCAATAGAATGGAAACACGATAATTTCGATTTAAATAACTTTTCACGAAATTATTATCAATCAAACTAAATTAAATTAACCACCCCAAAATATAAATAAGGTAATAATCATTATTCACTATCAAGCACAAGTAGATGTATAAAATACCAACAATTTAAATAGTTGGTACATACTTGATAATCAGTGTTTAAAAAATGATTTGATATCAATATAAAAGTATTTAATTAGGTAGGTCCTACCTAGAATACACTGATTATAGTATTACACATATATTATTTATAGTTAGTTCATAGAGATCTGGCTGCGAGAAATGTACTAGTTACTGAGGATAAAGTATGTAAAATATCTGACTTCGGCCTGACCAGAGATGTTTATGAGGATAATGCTTATTTCAAAAAAACGAAAGGAAGAGGTCTGTTTACTTTTTTCTTTGATTAATAAATCTGAAAATTACACTGATTTAATAAACATAAATTGTGTCATAGTTCCAGTGAAATGGATGGCGCCAGAATCATTAGCAGATCATATATACACGAGTAGATCGGATGTATGGAGTTTTGGAATCTTACTTTGGGAATTAGTCACTTTAGGAGCAGTTCCATACCCTGGGATAATCGTACAAGATTTATTTAAACTATTGAAAGAAGGATACCGAATGGATAAACCAAATAACTGTTCAGTTGAATTGTAAGTAAGGGTTATTTAATATATTCAAGTAAGATTTGGGTAAGTGAAATATCAAAAAATGCCTTGAAAATTAAAATATCGAATAAAATCCGTCGCTTAAACAGCGGTCACAAGTCACAAGATGATAGAAAAACGCAATAGCTGCTATCGTGATAGAACTATAGGCGCATTTATACCATGCCCAGTTCCTTGACACGACCGCTGTGACTGCAGCTGTCAAGGTTTTCTGTCACCTTGTAAATGCGCCTTATCATGCATGTATGGTAGTAAATACATAGAATAAATGTATTTTATTCTGTGATAAATAGCAGATAGGAATATAGGATGAGAGTAACTATAATGGAGTTTGTACGGTGACAGCTATATTAAAAACAATTTAACTTTAAAACTATAATGATAATGATAAACTAATCACAATTATATAGGTACTTTGCAGGATACAATTTAATAAGTTGTAACGAAAGATTTATATATACCTATAGTACCTATATAGTAATAACAAGTTTTGTATACACAGTAATTTTAATTCTCAGATGTTCATAATTTTCTTGGAATTAATGAAAAATTTAAAAATTTAAAAAAAAAACGATAAGTCGGTATACTGTAGATTTTGATTGTACTTCATCATTTTATAGGTCAATATAATGAAGATGTGTTAAATTTGAATTAAGTAATAAATTATTGCATACGAAAATCGACTGAGCAAAGACGGTCGTATTACTAAGTATATTTTATATCTCCGTTCGGCGTGTGGAGACATAAGCCTCTATTTTTAAGAATATTTTTTAATTATTTATTTATATTATCAATATAGCTAGTATATTAAAGTATAATTTGTGTACTTTTATCAATAATATTTCTATATATAATTGTATCATAAATTGTTACATAATTGATAGGTAGTACTTAATTGTTATTAATTTATAACATGATAATAATAAGTCAATAAATCGAAGTACTTTTAAACGTGTAAATATTAAATAAGTTGGTAATTAAAAATTAATCTTAATAGGTACGAAGACACTTTTATTGTGTATTTGTGTCTGTCTCAAGTTCTAACAATTAATATATTTTTTAATTATAACAAAAATCGTTTGAGGAGAAATGGTTATTTTCGTATGAATATAGTGTCAAAACTTCAAATTTAATGAGGCTTTAAGTTAAACTTTTTTTTTAATTCTATCAAGAAATACTTATTCAGAAATAAGAATCTTGTATTTTATTTTAAAACCCCACGTATTAAATTTAAAATGTTATGAATAATCATTAACAATTAAATAATATTCAATTTTTCGTAATACTAGTGCATTTTATCAACATTATAACGTCCTAACACTTAAAAAAAACAATTTTCAGAAAATATTTGCTATTTTTTTGAACTTCTATAAAAACTAGATCCAATTTTATACCAGAAACCAAACACATACTCAAACTGACAAACTGGGAGATTGTAACATTTTTATTGAAAGATATTTTGTAAAATCAATACATTCTTCGTTTCGCTCAGAGACTATTTTCATAGAAAATATTTCAATAGGATAAGTAGGTAGATACCGATTCATAATTATACTGATTAGTTTTTAAAGCTGTAGTAAAACATAATTTAGACTGGGAAAAACTATGAATTCTAATATAAATATTCTTTTCGACTAAAAGGTTCGATTAAACACTCATTTTGAACTAATAGTTTAGAAAGATTAAATTTACTAATAAAAAATAATCTTAGAATTACATTTAATATACTAATAGGTTAGATAGGTACCTCTAAAATTGTCACCATACATCTATACTTCATACCATGAATTGTCTATATTATATAGTAACTGCTTCACATATATTATGGTTTATGTTAGGTACATTTAAACATTTATCAAGATCATCAAGGAATTAATATAATATGATACCTAGTAGTTAGTACCTACACACTTATTAGTTATTTCCATAGGCGTGCGCACGGGGGCAGCAGAGGCAGCATATGCTGGATTTACTTTGGGGCCACCGGGGCCGGCAAATATTAAATAATGGGCTTCGGTAAAATTATATTTCCACAAAGGATTTTTTTTGTTTTGATAAACTATAGATAAATATTTTATATATATGCTTGTAGAAAAGTACACCTTTAGTGGCTTAGTACCTTACTGTACAACCTTTTATCCAAAAAAACAAATAACCAATACAATTTTAATTTTTATATCCAATAGTAAAAAAAGTAAATCTATGGGCTGGTTTAATGGTGAATTTGAAAAATGGGCCGAATTAATCTCTTGCTGCCCCTGAAACCGGAGGCTGCGCACGCCTATGATTATTTCTACAATTTTCTACCAATAAGTACCTACCTATTATTTAAAAAATGTATGTTGTGCATCTAGTAGCTCTAAAACTGATCCCAGTGGCTATATTGGTGCACTTGAGTAATATAATATTTCAACATTTATAATTTGTATTATTAAGTACAACGAATGCATCATGACAAAATAAAATAAATTAACACCCAATGTCAAAAAAAAAAACAAATTCATTATTTGAATTTTGAATTTTGACTAAGTATTAATGTACCTATCTATAAGGTTTTAGCTGTTCTTATTTGTTACCTAGTATTAACGAAATACGCGTATCTGGTTTTAGAAGTTTGGCTTTTATACTCTATGTTTGTTATTACAAGTGCTGAAGTGCATATTTTATAAAAGCTATAAATAATAATATATATATACACATAACACATAGTTGCTATAGTCGATACCTACTAGATCACGATAACATAATGGTATAATGTTTAAATAATACAGCTGTTTTTGAAAAAAATTTTTGTAAAATATGTTGATTTTCTGAATAATGTTTAAAGGTACGATATAATGAACAACTGTTGGGCAGAAGACCAATACAGACGACCTAGTTTTAAATCGTTAACAACGTCGCTCGAAGAAATGTTAGAAAAAGGAAACGATTACTTAAAATTGGATTTCAAACAAATTGTGAATAACATGTGTTACTTTATGGATGGTAAATTTTTAATTACAGACTACAGTCACATATGACTGAAATTATTTGATGACAAAATTACTGTTTTTAGATGAAGAACTAGCAAATCAGAATAAAACTACAGATGAAAATACAGAGGGAGAAGTGAAATATGAAATTCCTAAACCTGTTAACGAAATTGGAATGGCATATGTAACGATGAAAGATTTTATATTTGATCCAGAACAGCAACAAGCACAAGTTGTGTGATGTTTTTTAAGAATATGATTTTGTGCCAAATGAAAGTTACCCAAATACTAGTCAAATATTACTTAATTTAATATTAATAAAAGGACAACGAACCTATCAATACATTTTACATACGTACATATTATTATTTAATCTATCAAATTTAAATTAAATATACTATGCCTCCAATTGTAAATTAAACGCTAAAACATGTTTATAGTAAAAACAAATATTATTTGTAAAACAAAAACATTAACTATATGTATAATTATAGTCTAAATTTACTTATTTATTTATTTAAGTTCCTATCAATAAAATATAATAAATAATATACTAAGTATAGATTTATGGAAACATTATAATATAGTTACCTAACATAATTAATTTCTTTTAAACTACCTTCCCTTACTTAAGTCTATTTTAATTTAATATCTGTTGCGGTTATCAATGGATACACATTATAATATTGTAAGTATTAGCTATAACAATATATATATATTATATATATATTATAAATAAATAATTTTACGGTAAAAAAGGTACCTAGATATACCAACTCAACATAACAATTCGTATATAAATCTATAGTAGGTTGTAGTTACATACCTAGGTATATACTAAAAATTATTGGGCGAATGAAAGTTCCTACACTAATCGATTATCTGTAATAATTGAAATAATATTTATATATTGTTAAATTATTTAACTTATTATTTTTATAATAAAATAGAATATTAGAATAATATATTCATATGTTAAAATGTAGTCAAACATCAGCTTAATAGTTAATAACCTAATGGCTTAACAAAAATTATAGGTAATAAAAAACCCATAGTATGCTACTCGATATTTTTCCTTTACAAGGAAAATTTTTTAATCATTAATATGTTTTTGTTAATAAGTATATAACCATGACAACGAAAACCTTATGAAAAATTGGTCAGAAACAAAAAACTTGTATCCAACCAAAAAACATATTTATGTTAATAATTATAAATAAATATATAATAGATAACTAGTATACTTTATATATTAGTTAATGTAATCAAATGTGTGTTAATGTCTTAAAAAAAACTTTAAAAATGTCAATATATTTCATAAAAAAATAATTGTAAAAAAATGTAATTATATTTAACAAGGTTTACTTCGGAAACTTAAATATTTAACATAATAGTTGTCCGAAGGTATTGATTAATTTTGTTTATTGACTAAAATGTTGTCATTTTTAACAATTTCTATTTCAGATTATTTTTTATTGATTTTATTTTCATGTTACTATTTATGATTTTTAACTAGTGTATGTATATTATAATTATTTGTAAAAGTTTGAGAATTTCAATAATTTAAAAAATCGGTGCGCCGTAACTCCGCATGCATCGTGGCCATTTTGAAATATATCACCTTAACTCCGCATACGAAGTTTTTTTATAACACCCTAACTCCGCATAAAATATTTTTTTTTAACACTGTAACTCCGCACATAATTTTTTTTAATGTTTAAATACAAAATACAATACATGTTATTAAAGTTAAATAAAAACAATATTAGACTGCAGGTAATACTAGGTAATTATAAAATATAAAATTAATAATAATTAATGCATACAAAAAAAATAGGTAAAATAAATTAAAATAAAATATTATTAAACGAAGCCAAACTTTTTACAAAACTATATCTATCTATTTGGTTGTTATTATATAATTCGATTTTTCTATTTATAAATTGTATATTATTTTTTTGTTTACTTCTAATTATCCTACTTTCGTTATTATTAGCAGAATTCATTCTTATATAAGAATCCGTCTGCATAGCTAATATATTTTTAATGAATACAGCAATATTTGGATGTGCTGATGTAAATAAATCACCAAATTTGGCGTGAAAAGACTCACAGTTGTTTGTAGTTCTCTCCAACGTTGCTTCTTTTTTGGCCCAAATACTGGGTGGAAATGTTGCATCGTTTGTTATGTATGTTTTTTCTAAGTAAGTAATAATTTTTTTAATTCGTGCATCTTTGGGTTGGTCATTTTTAAAGTCATTTTCAAAACATGGTTCAACTTCATTAGGATCCAGATACATAAGACCAAATAATTGTCTGAGCCATTTTCCTATGTTGGATTCGTTGTTTTTATATTCTTGAATAAGACCAACTGCTCGTATTCGTCTCCACCTATTAACAAATTAAAAATAATTAATAAGTATAAGTTATACCTACAAATATATTATCTATACGTACCATGATTGACTAAGATGAAAACGGCATCCAATTATATTTATATTAGGAAATATATCTTTCACACTTGAATGAATTGCTGTTTCAAAATCTGCTACTACATTAGAAGCTATTTCAAGTTTTATTAACTTGGAGGGACGATCAGTAATATAATCAAGTCCCTTTCGTTTTATACCATTACTAATTGTTTGTCGAACAATAATATTGGTCTCGATATTTTCGTGTTCATGTGTACCTGCTTCTCTCGAAAAATTATTATCAACTCCAATTGTGTATAATTTTGCTTTACATGTTTTTTGTATGCATTTCCATCCAGTTTCGCCTGATTTTAGTTCTGTATACTTGGAATATTTATAATTATTTTTCAGTAACAGCACATTTTTTCGTTGACTGTATATAAAACTTATTTCACTTGCCATTTTTTAATGTAAAAGTAAAACTTTATAAAATAAATTTGTAATCTAAACCTGATAGACAACTGATCAGTGATCACTGTCAATTCGTTGAGTTACAAAGACACGAGAAATTAATCGGTACACAATAATAATAAGATATTGCTTTGCAGTTATAAAAGTTTAATTTCAACATGGTTTTACACCGATATAGGCATGGGAACTTTTGGTGTTAAAAATATGAATTCGTCCCGTAAACGTTGGATACCAGGGGAAATAAATATATTGGTTATAAGTTATTACCTATAATAATATGTTATCAATTTTATATTATATCAGTTTTATGACATGTGGACTTTTGGTGTTTGAAATATTTTTAGAATGCGGAGTAACGGTGCGTTCGTTTTTTCGACCGTGCGGAGATACGGTGCGTTCGTGTTTTCGACCGTGCGGAGATACGGTGCATGCGGAGTTACGGATTCACAAAATATTTTTATTCATGCGGAGCTACGGTGCGTCCTAAAAAATATGTGAAAAATGTGTTGGTGATAAAAATTGTATGTATGATTGCGGAGTAAGAACTAACGTAAGTAATTTTCTTTTTCGTGTCGGAACTTAGAAACACCATTTTTTTCATCGTGTGGAACATAATATAGTATATAGATACACATCTCATTTACCTATATATTGGGGGATTAACTTACACATATAATCTGACATCTGTAGAAATTAACGTACCTATGTAATTGTTTACCGTTTACCTACTACTCAAGTATAAGAAGTTATTATTCACCCTAAAGTACACCCCCTATAGTATCCAGGCTGTCCATGCTATCGAATATTTCATATCTGATATTAAGACACAAATAATCCTTGGAAAAAAAATGGACAAGGTACAAAAACAACCAGTCTCTACCAATAAATTATATAATAGCCAAAGCCCAAAAGTACCTAGGTTACTCAATATTCTCCAATAAGTTCAATACAACGAGTTATAAAATCTCAACGCTTTCTGGGTGCCGGCTTTTGAATTACCTACTGAAAAAGGAAAAAGCCCAACACGAAAATTTGAAATCATCATGGGAAAACCAAAGTGTAGTGAATAAAAATCGAATTCTTATTATATCTTAGTTCGTGGTAATAATATTCATATTATGCATATTCTAAAAATGACAAAAATGCTGTAATGATTCTGACCACGGACTAAGATATAATGGACTGGAAACGACAAGGTGGGCGGGTGACGGGGGACGGCCTGCAGAAGGTTCCTCTGTTATCATCAACACTCGTAATCGAATGTTTTCAGAGCTACCAGTGGTTTTATTTAGCGCCACATTTTGTATTTCAGTCCGTGTTTTATACAGATGGAGCTGTAAACTCTCAATTATGGTTGCGACCCCCCGCATTTGCTTCTTGTACATACTCTCGAGGCCACTGATAAGCTGATCGTTTCCAGCCCATTATATCTTAGTCCGTGATTCTGACTATGCGGAGTATATACCTAGTAGAGTGGTATACCAAACTTTCACGAATCATGGAGGAAAAAACTGACCACGACTGCCGCCATAGGTAATTACTAATTAGGTAATGCCATGGAATTTTCCCTCGCTTGTATTAAATCTATGTCGGTTATCGAAATAGAAAGAAAATTTGTCGATTAATCGTATGATGACCATGCAATAATTAAGTCTATGGCTAGGTAGTAGGTAAGGTATAACAATTTAACTCTTACTCGCTCATCGTCTCATCCGTTCGCGACAAATCATTTTTCAACGAGCGATACTGAAATACATTCCGGATCTAATCTGAACATTAAAATAAAGCCAAAAGGTAAACGAAATTAGAACTTTACATAATATTATGCATTTATATTCATACTGTATGTCTGTATGACTGTATGAGTGTACCTACTATGTATGTCAGACAATTATTTCCTAACAACTAAAGCCTAGCCTGCAAGTATAATGGCTACAAACGTTTAGAAATAAATTATGATTTGATTAGGTATGCAAATTTATCAGTACTAACGTCTAGGTGATCATTAAACGGTTATTCTCGACTTATTAATTGATACGATAATTTGTTTCTATATATATCTAATGTAAATACAAAGTCGATTAAAGTTTATAATAGGTACCTATATACATGTATAATAATTGTTTTTCTGTTGTAATTTATTGAGTACCTATACCTATATTAATATTATATTAGGTATATAAATATATTATTTTAAATACCTAGGTTAATAATTTGTTTGTTTTAGCAAAAAAAATGTCTGATTATTTCCAACAAACCAACACTAGTAATCAATCAGCAAATAATGATGGAAACAAAAAGGACGAGGTTAGTATTTAAAAAAAATTATCAGTTAAATTAATTTGATTGCTAATAAGTAAACTCATTATTTTTAAATAAATCTACTTATTCATTTATTAGGTCATTGAATTAAAAATATATAACATACATGCGCATAAAATAACACATAACAAAAATACAATACAATTTTTTTTTTTTAATTTTGAAAAATAGGAAATAACGTTGAATTACCTACCTGATGGAACGGAACCATCATCAGATATATCAGAAAATAAAATTGTGGTCTTGGACTATATGCCTCGAATTAGTATAACTACGAATCTCAATTCATTTGAAAATTTATTAAACACTGAAACAATAGTCTTGCACAAATTGAATATTTCTTACGAAGATATTTTTAAAACGTTTAAAGAAAAACTTATGACCAAAATTGTAAACGGCGAATACGCTATGAGTGATAACGATGTTATTAATCTGGACAAAATGATAGGATTAGCGTGTATTGCTATGAGTGAATCTGAAAAAAATAACAAAAAATTACGAACCAGGAACAGCATTTTACAGAATAAATATAAAAATTATGACTGGGCAGTTAAAGAATGCAGTAGGCTTAATTCTGAAATGGATAAAATAAAATATAATCTTTGTTTAGCATTAGGTCGTAGGTTCAATGACAAGGAAGATGTTATGCATTTGACTAATTTTTGCGTTGCATTAGCTGCACGTGAAAATGAATATCATTACATTCTGACAGAAAACGATAAGTTGAAGTACATTATAAATAAGCAACTGATGAACATACGCGTTAAAACGTTAAATAATTATGATGAAGTTCTACAAAGCTTAGAGAAGTTAAAAGAAAAACTATATATTAAAGATCTCAAAATATCACAGTTGAAAGATGAGTTATGTTTGATAAATGAAAAAAAAAAAACAAATTTCAATTATTGCATAAAAATTTGTCAGAGTTTCCCGAAAAATTGATCGATCAAAACGTCCATGACGCATTTGATTGTCCTCAAAATAATGACGAATTGTACGAAGGCAAAATGTTGATAGCAGAACAGATCAATCAAATTCAAGGATCTACCTACTTCGAATCCGAAAACCACCAATTATGTGACTTAATCAATATGTTTGTGAGATTGGCAATCGATAAAGAAGAAGATTTAAAAACAATTAATAGACGTTTAATTAGAAATGTAGAAGATAAGAATCAACAACTACTAAAAGAAATTAACGATCACAAAAAATGGCAGAAACATTTGGAAAACGAGAACGCTAAACTAAATTCTGAATTTGAACACAAAAAACAGATCCAAAAAATTTTAATTAGCAAAGAAGTCAAACATAAGAAACTCAAAGAAGATTTTTCGCAAATGCAATTAATGTGCGATGAGCTAAATAAGAAATATCCATACTTAATAAAGTCGCTCAACGAACACCGACAACTATTGACTAAGAGTAGTATGAAACGTTTCGATAACGATAACCTAATTAAAACGCTTCAATCGAATTTAATAGAACAGACCAATAAACTTGAACTCGTGACTGCAAAGTATAATAAAGAAAAAGAAAAATGTCAGGAAAACCAAACTTTCACGCAACAAATGATGGATGAATTTACGAGCTGTCTTAACAAAAAAGAAATCAATATCGCATTGGTACAAAATGAGTGTAATGATTTGAAACATCAAATAAAAGCAGAAGACTGTATCGAAAATTTAAAACGCGAGGTTATTACATTAAAAACTAACAATAAAACCATAAAAGAAATATTAAAAGCCCAAAGTAAACAGCAGCAGCAGCACCGAGCAATGTCACAGTCGCCTTCGTTGATATCCGACAACGAATTAAAACAGCAAATGGACATACTACTAGACAATATTAGTAACTGGCAAAATAGTATAGTCGGTTATGAGAAAGTGTTGTACAACATGCAAAACGCCAACCAGCAACAGTCTAAGATAAGAAACTATTGCATAGCCAAAAACAAGCATCTTAAAGATATTGAATACAAAGCAACGGTGACTGAAAGTTTGATTCAAGAAAAAGAAGTTATTCTATTCCAACACCAAAATGAGATTGAAGATATAAAAGAGAAATACGATTCGAAAATCGCACGCATGGCAGGTATGTCTAAAAATATAATATTGTATATTATTATGTTTATATTGTTATAAATTAATATAGGTTTTTAATTCTCAGGCACAGAAGTTAATTTAAGAAATGAAATTCGAGATTTAAAGAAATGTTTAGAAGAGAAAAGTTTGGATATAATGATGGCTGAAAAAATAGCAAGTTTACAAGTCAGAGAATCTTTAGCCACAGTTAAAAAATATCTCTATAACGTTCAAGTAAGTAGATAATCATTAATCAATATTCACTAATAATTATTACCTTTTTATTTAACTTCTTTCAAGATTTTCATATTGTTATAAAATATTATACATAATATTATTATGCAACATTATAGTGGTATACAGTACTTGAATTAGAAATAAAATATAAGGGGGATACAAAAGTATTTAAAAAATACGTGTACCCGAAAATTTATATTTCTTATTGATTAGGATTTAGGATTCAATTAGGACTACACTAAAATATTTTTGAAAAATTCAAGCACTGTGTACCTATATATTATGATAAATAATGGGGAAGTAGGTAACCACAAACCTCTCTTCTGTACAGTAGGAGTTGAGTGAACCTGTGTAACTACTGTCTACTACCTCGTCAGTCGTCATTGATAAGGTCGCTGAAATAGATGCGTTAAATTTGAATTCAAAGACAGTTAATAACTCATTGCGTACCTATGGGCTACGAAATCCATTACAATTTCCAAGTGCATATTAGCCTATATTTCTAGGAATATTTTATTAAAATATACGCTTTCAGTCAAATTAATGAAAAATGTATTATTCACGAAAATTGTTGTAACGAGTAGGTAAATTTTACTCAAGGATTTCTCAAAAACATATTAACAATGCGTTTAACCATATGTTGAAGTATTAGTATACGATTATAATATAAATTAAAACAATATATGACCATTCCAATAGGTACCTACTACCTAAATAGTATCAGGTATTTGATGAAACAAATTGCTAATTCATGAGTTGATCTTCGTAGCATATTTACGGAAGGAGATTAATCTAATTTTAATAATAATTAGGATAATGAAACTATATTTTTTGTCTTTATCGATATCGAGCCGTTGTTACCCTTTAAAAAGAATCGTATGTACGGTATGTTTAAACACTAAATTATACATTTTTGTATTAAAAAAAAAATTGTTAATATAATTTTTTTAATTACAGATGTGACATTTCACTTGAAAACTATCGTTGCAAATATACAGACATCAATAATGAAATACTAATTATTTTTTATTTACTTTTTACCACTATTTAATTACATTAAATCTTTAACTGGAACTATTCAATTTATATCAATTATTTTTTTTGCTTTTTATTTTTAGCTATTTCTTTTAAGTTCTTTCCTCTGTACTCTTTATATTACAATAGAACTTAGTTATATTTATTTTCCTGATTTATCAAATTATGTTAATAAATACCTTATAATAATGAATTTAATGGATACAAATAAATGGCAATTGTTACTATTTAGTACTTTTATTTGAACATCAGTCATAATAATAGTTCAATATTGAACTCTATACACCTAACATTCTTATTTTAAAAATGTTTAAGAATTAACATGATAAATCTTACAATAATTATGATTAATTTAATACCAAGTCAACTAATACACATCCAAGTACTCGGTAGATATTGTTTTACCATTTATTTGAATAGGAAATTTATTAGAGTCAAATGACAATTACATATACAGTTTTGAAAAATTATTCACAAGACAATAATTATCATTAAAAAATATTAAATTTTAATTTGTTTTGTTACTCACAACGGAGATAGAGTAACTGGTTAAAAATATGGAAACAGGACACAATATGTAAAGCTGTTTTCACCATAGGCCACAAATGACCATTTAGTATATAAAACAGCTAATATTGTATTACTTAAAAATCAGTAATTTTATAGTAAATAAAAACTAAATGCTGAGCTGTAGCAACTGACAATATGTATTAAGAATATTAACAATCCAAACATTATTTTGTACTAGAATTATTTACAACAATAAATTGTCAACTACAATACTGTCTAAACAACAAAACATTGATGTGGGTGTGTATATTATATATATATTAAATTATATCATATTATATATACTTATTTTACTTAAATAGTTAAATGGGGTAAAATAAATTGACATTACAATTTCTTTTTTTATTCAATGTTAAACATAAACTTAAAACATATTTTCAGTGGCTAAAAAGTTCTTAAAAAATTCTTTAGTTGGAATGAGAAACAAAAAAAAAAATTTCCTAAACTTTGAAACACACCGAGAATACAAAATAAAAAAACCAACACGAGGTACTTATTTGATTATCTTATAATTTAATCAAAATGTTTATACAAAAGTAGCTTAAATTTTAAACGATAATATATAATATTTATATATATATTTTTAGAAGACAAACCTATGAACTAAATTACAATTCAGTATTTCAATTTTTATTTTGTAAATATTATTTATATTAATTACTTATACTTAAGTAGTATTAAATTTATTTAAAAAAAAATGAAATTATTGCATTTATAATCCTGTTATTAAAAAAAAAACCATTATGTAAATAGTCGGTGGTCGAGTTAGTTTAAGTATTCCAGTCAAGTGTTACCTAAAGTTTAGAAACTTTTTTTCACAAGTACATGCTCAAAACTTGAATGATAGTGAGTGACTAGAGACTTAGAACATGTACACAAGACAAATTAGTAGGAATATCGTGTTTAAAATTTAAAAAAAAAATCCAATTTTGTCTTAGTCACTCAGTAGCAAAAAAGCTTTGTTTTACATATTATGTATAAAAAAAAAAATTACATTTTTGGAATCAAATTCTATCGAACGGAGTTACCGAGTACATGCGGCACTATGTATAAATTATATAAAATTAAGAGACTTGTTCAATTGTACATTATGTCAGTTTACACATCATCTTCTTCTTCTACACCGTCTACATCATCTTCATCATCTTCTGAACAACCTGTGAAAATAGTGTTGTGAAAAAACTAGATTATTAGGAATGTGTTGTGTAAGTAACATACCGTCAGCTTCATCTAGATCATCTTCACCTTCGGCGAATTCTTCTTCCTCGTCTTCTTCGCCTTCCGGTTCATCTTCTTCATCTAGGTCTTCCTCACCATTTTCTTCTTTTTTCAATTTTTTCACTTCTTCTAATTTTTCCTATAATTTACCACACATAGCGATTAGTTATTTTACTCACGTGTTACATAACAAAGTCACAGAGATAAATATAATAATAATTTTGTGTCATTTTGTTTAATATCAGACTATAATAATCGTTAAGCCGTTATTGTAGAATTTTTAGAATGCAGGCACTTAGGTGACGTTACATTACGTCATTCCGTGCTGAAAAATGGCGTCGTCAAATCGGGACGTGCGCGAATATTATAAAGTGTGAAAGAAGCAACTAAACGTCGCCGGTCTTCGGGTCCGCGTCAAGACACCGCCTCGCAATAATAATATCGGGTGGATATAAATATATATTTTTATAAAATTAAAACAATAATTCCCCCCTACTGACCTCACCAACAACAGGGCGATGGCCGAGATGGATCAGTAACGCGTCCGTCACCTTGTTCTCGGCGTATTCGTAACGCGCGGAAAACACGCGTCCCAGACGACGGTCGGCCGGTTCCCCCGCCAGCCGATCCGACGGAACACAACGCCAACGTCTGCCATCCGTTACGGAAAAGCGGCTACAGCGGCGCGTTCAAGCAGTGTGCGGTCGGTACTCGGATCGAGAACCAATTTTTTTTTAGGATAATGTGAAAAAAGGCAGTCTTCAGGTTATTAGAACAATAATAACCGTACGACGAGCCTCAATAATGAGTACTATATTAATAATATAATAATAACCAAAGACGCGAGTTTAACGCGTGTGTGCAGCGCGTGTAATTACACGGTGTTTTGTGGTCAATTTCTAGTACGAGAAAACGAGTACGGCGGCGGTGGCGGCTACTATGGCGGGGGTGCCGCACCGCTGTTCCGACGCCGACACGATAGACCGGGCGAGCGGGTGGCCGGGCGGGTGTGCTTACGGTTGGATGGCGGGAGGGGGGTTAAAAAGAGACCGGGTAAACAACCGTCGGTGTGCCGGAAACAAACAACGCACGGCGTCGCCGAATGTAGGAATACCTACGACAAGCCGAGGTGATTGGTGAAGGTGATAATCGAGGCGATGATGATGGCGGCGACGACGACCGAAGTTTCCTGAACGGTATTATCGGAACAATAAACCACTCGGCGGACGATAAAAATAGAGATATGAAAAAATTATAATGATTTCAATACAACGATCGGATCGAATGAGAAAATAGTGTTCGAAATATTAACGAACGAGAAAATGTCGAGTGGCCACACTTAAGTGCGGTATAGCCAAAGAAGTAAAGGACGCGATGAAAAAAAATCAGCACGCACGCTTGTATAAGACCGGGGGTTAAAAATGGCGGGCATGTGGTGCGTTTTGTAATCGCGGCGGCGGCGGCGGTCGCCGGTAACCGGCAACGCGGAGACGGTTGCGGCGGCCCGCGCGATATTTCGAAAATCGGGTAAAACGCGCGCGTAACGGACGCGCGGGATCTGCCGGGTACGCGCGAATTTGTTGAATATATATATATATATAGACGAGTCTCTATGTCACCCTATCGAACAATATTGTTGTTATTGTTGTTGTAACGACCGGCGACCGGGAACGCCACTGGGTTAAATACAAACCTAAGTATGTATATTATATAACAAAAAAATTAAAAACTGTCGAACTACTTACGTCTGCTGTTCTTTTGGTGCCCTTAAGGTCGGCCTTGGCGTCCACAACATCGTCGGCGATTTTGTCTACGGCGACGTCGTTCTTGGCTTCTTTCGTACTCATTTTGGGGTTTTTGGTTTTGAAAATAAAAAAATCTTTAAAAAAAAATTTCAAAAAACGTACTACTGGACGGGGATTCGCGACGTTTGGAAAATCGACGAGAATAACGCACCGGTGCGGAGTGCGTGTGCTTGTTGCGGATAGAAAACCTAGTCACACGGACTTGCGGACGGAAATAATCGTGAAAACGAATAAAAACCGAATGTTATGCACGCGGGTCGGCACGGGAAGCGGACAGAGCACACGGACGATCGGACAAACGCACAGCGAATACGGCCCAAGCGAGCGGCGTTCTTTGTTTGTGAAGATGGCGCGTGCTGGTGGGGCTGGACGTCGCCGATTTTCCAAAGTCCGTTTTCACCGGTCACCGGCCGTTTAAAACCCCGGAGATGGTTGCTAAATTTTTTATATTTTTTTCTTGACGTGTCGATGCTTTTTTTTTGTTTTTAAATTAATCACAGACGAAATCCGAGAAAAATCGAGAGGGGTTTGAGATTAAAACCGGAGGCCCGCGGTAATGGTGTTGAGATTAAAGCAATCGAGAGCGCAGCCCCGCGGATGCTTCAAGCGTTAATATCGAACAAAAAAAAAACACGATGTGCTGGCGGACGGTGTTTTTATACGAATTCAAAACATTGAACCAATTTCGGAAACAACAATAATTTATCACACACCGTAATTCTGTAATTTCAATAATATTATATTAATTATTATGCAGACGATATGTGTATTATAATCTAACAGTCGTCGCGGGCCGATTGGGTACTCATATTAGTTATTACCTACTTATTACTATAAATTTTTTTTCCATCGCATGTTCGCATCAACGAAAAATTCGTTTTTAATTATACACGTCGTACCGGCACGACTTTCGGCAAACGCAACACATTGTCGTTTTGTATTATTGTTATAAAACGTGTTTCGTGTTTTCTACACACTCTGTCGTCATTTTACTGTAATCGCTTTATTCTACAGCTTCTTATATAATATTACATATTTTTATAAAAATTATATAAATATATATTTTATATAGGTACATCGGGGTACATTTTCAAATTCAGTCTAAAGACAAACCGCACAGCCCAATAATAATAATAACAATGATCGATGGATTTTTAACTTTCAAGCACAAGACCGATGAACATATTAGTTTGTCTATGCAATATCATAATTTACCAATTGGCAATTATTACGTGTGCGTAAAATAGTACGGTAACCACGATAGTCTCGCGGGGGGCGCCGCCGCACTTCAATAGTATAATAGTGCATTAGTGCCTTGGTCGGACGTAAACACTCTTCGGCTATGGTTGGCGGGTGGGTGGCGTTCGGGTATACAGACCGTACCGAGTACGTACTTATTTATTCGAAATTCGAAATATTTTTTTGCGCGCGTTCGAGAGTTTTCACCTTGGACGTCAGCTGAGAGTTACAGTCAGTTCTTGTACGACCACCACGATCGAGATCCGAGAAAAATACAAAATTTTTCGTCAAGATTTTCGCTAATGGCCGTTACTGTTAATTTAAAATACCCTTTCCCGCGCTTAAAAATTGGTACACACACGGCTTCATTAATTATCCCTACATATTAATATAGTTATTATATACGTCCGTCCTTTATATTATTATTATTATTAAAATTATATTAAACAATGAACAGTAAACTAAACCGCCCTTATTGTTTAAGTGTGTGTGTGTGTGCGTGTGTGTGTGTGTGTGTGTGTGTGAGAGAGAGCGAGTGTTGCACGTCGTATATACACTATATAAAATGGCGATTTTTAGACAGGACCAGGAGCCGAATAAATTGTACCGTATGCAATAAAATATGTATTACAATGTTGTGAAAGAAAAAAACAATTAGGACAACGTATATTTGTATTATATAATAATATTACGAGTTTAACGGTTCCGGCGATCCGGCTCCGCCATTGCCGCCTCCGATGCCGCATTGCCGCCTACGCGCGTCGCCGCCACATTGATTTTCCAAAGAGAATATAAACCAGACCACCGCGTGCCGGGGAAGTTGTAAAAACTCGAAGAGTGCTTGACGCGTCTGCTTGTATTATTTGTACCAGAGGCCCGCGCGCGTCGTCGTATTCGTAAACTCGTAACAAAAAACGAATAACGATTATAATAACATGGCGTCACTAACTGACATTCGCCGCTCTGCGCTCATTTAGATATAATAATATATATTATAATAAAACGACGTGGAAAATAATAAATAATACGTGCGGGACTTCGATAAAATATTATGTGCGGTTCGCCGTGGACCGCGGTCGTGGTGTACCAGCAACCAGCGTATAATATAATATACATTTCGGTAAAATAAAATATACATAACAATATTACGTTAATTTATTAGACATAACGAATTATTCGGTCCATGGGATCGTGTGAAAAATAAAAAGCGGGGACCGACGCGATTGAAGTTTAACAACAGTACCTATAATTTAATATTATAATTTAAAATTTTTAATGGTCGATGAAAAGGATATGATATAATTCGATATCTAATTATAATATAATATTATATGAAATAAAATATTGCAGGTACGATTTAAATTTGTTGGTATCTTTATTCCATATACTTTATATAGAACTACTATAGAAGTGCTGGACGAATTTTTTCCTCTTGGTATGAGCGTATGCGAATACGAAAAATGTAAAAACAATATGTCGTAAATCCAATGTACCGGTGTACGCAGGGTCGACTCCCAAGGAAATCAGAATCTATATTATATTATTGAAATGCGGGAGATGACAGCAGCTGGTGCCGCGCGTTGTATTGCGTACTCTCCGCTATAGAAGCGAGTCACGATACGACGCTGTTCGAATATTATATTGCTCGTATTTTCGACATCGCCGAGTTGTCCACGTACGATGTACGAACCGCCGCGGCCGTTCAGTCGTGGCCCTAATGCCCTATGTGCAGGGGTGAAATTTAAGAACACGTTTGAACGGTACATAATAAATAATAATGTATAGGCAGAAAAAATTCGTATACAATAGGTACCTCCTAAAACGTGTATAATGTACGTCATATTATAGTCCAGTCGGTTCATAGTTGTTTTGAAGGGCCGGCGGCGACAAACAATCAGAATTTTCGTGAACACCCGGCTCACGCATGCGCGTGAACCAATTCTCACGTATTTTTATTTTCGTTTTTAAAATTTCCCATTAATTGAGTTTGTTTTTTTAACTAAATATTTGTACACCATGCAGTCAGTCGAATCCTATCCAGTTAACCAGTTTCGTACAAATTATGCTTTCAATTTATTACCTATATAATATTATTGTATATTATTATGCGTTAGCCGTTAGGTAATGGCCAATGGGTATACAAAATAGCAATGTACGCTATTTTACGCTTATAGGTACCTACTACCTACTGAATGATTTTAGGTAGTCATTGGCGTACTTTAAGGCAGAATTTATTTGTGATGTACATTTTTTATCAATAATAACGGAAAACTAAAATTTATTGTAATTTGTAGGTACTAAGTACCTGTAATTAATTGTATTGTACTTGGCCAAATTGCCCAATGCCCATCATAATAAAATAAACAGCTTGCATTTTAAAATTCCTTTTTAATAATCGTCTATGTAATTCTTATTATAAATATTAAATAATACAGCTGAACATTACCTATCGCATCTGGGTACCGATGGGAATTATGAGTATTTCCAAGAAAATATCGTAGATAAGGACGAATGGTGTAATTATCTTCAGTGGCGCCGAACCCTATATTCAGGTAGGGCGGATGCCCTACCTCATAATATTTAGGTGGTGGGTGGGTGGTTTGGTGGTTCAGTGATTGTGTCAACGAGTTACTTATACCTGGACTTATTTTTGTAGCCTACGCCTTTACAGCCTTACAGGCAATCTACAGCCTAATTAAAACCATGATAATTAGTTAGTAAATATAGTATGCTAGGTACCACGGTCGTTGTCTATTCAATGATCAGATAAAAAAAAGCATATCAGTGGAAGCATTGCATATACACATAATAGCATAGCATATAATACCTATTACCTAATAGTTAGAACTTAATTTGTGGTAGTGCTAATAATTATCTTGTTAACCTGAAAACCATAGTAAGCATAAAATATTTATAAGTTATATTTTAAAACATAACTAGTGTCTAGTAAGTCAATTTGGAATTATGTATAATATGTTGGTATAATTTCAATCCAAAATAAAAGTATGTATAACGATTACTGATAAGGTTTACCTAATATAAAGGTGGGTAAGTGGATGTCGCTCTGCTGTACAGTAGGTTACAAGTGGGTCACTGTATAATGGATGCTATTAAATTTGAATTCAATGATACAATATCATTGTATAAGAAAAACGATTCTGAGCGAAGACGGTATGTCAGTCTAGGTTTAAGACAAATTATATACATATCTATGGTATTAAAAAAAAATTGACCTATAATAAATTCCAAATTAATCATATTACATTATCACAATATCCATTAGGTACTTATAACACGTTATACATCAACATCAATAACAAACCCTGATACCAGAGGCGTATTTATGGGGGTGGCTGGGTGGGCTGCAGCCCCCCCTGAAATTTCAAGAAAATCCAAAAATATGAATGTCAATAAAACTTTATTTGTTGGGTAAAAAAAATTGAAAATTTAATACAAGGCTCCTGCTATATTGTTACAATAGCAGTTGAAAAATATTAAAAATCCTTAGTCATAGTTTTTTTATAAGCATTTAAAGTTCAAATCTTGATAAAATACGGAAAAATCACAAAACTTAAAATTTTGCTGAATGTTTTCATTTTTTATACACCGAAAAAATTTGAAAATATTTTGCCTCTTTTTGAGCTATTTACGGACATTGACAGTTTTCATTTTTCTTAGTTTTTTTTCTATAAATATCAATAAAAATTTTTTTGTTGGGTAAAAAGCGTGAAAATATAACGCAAGGCTCCTGATATATTGTAACAATATTAGTTGAAAAATATTAAAAATACATAGGCACAATGTTTTCTTATAATCATTTAAAGTTCGAATTTTGACAAAATTTATCAAATTTAAAATATAATAAATATTTTGTAATTAAAAATTTATAAAATGTTCAACTTTCATAGTTAAGGATTAAAAATTTAAAACAATGGTCCACGTAAATAGGTAAATATATAAATTACTTTATTCACAATAATATCATCAAATATACTTAGTAATATCATAGGCTGACTGACCGTTTTCGCTTAGAATCGTTTTTCTTATACAATGATATTATATCATTGAATTCAAATTTTACACTATCCATTACAGTGACCCACTTGTTACCTACTGTGCAGCAGAGCGACATCCACTTACCCACTTTTTGTTTATTGTGTGGCTATGTTGATAATTTTGTTCAGCCCCTCCCGAAATAAAATTCTGGATACGCGCCTGCCTGATACTATCATAGATATATAATAGTACACTTTAGAAGTTTCAAGTAGGTACCCACGAATAATATTATATAATCACAATAAAATAACTAGGTTTTTTAATATGTAATTTCGTCCAAATTTGAACATAAAATGACTATAAAAATAAACTGTGATTGTATATTTTTTAGATTTTTCGGTAAGAGAATTAACTACTTACGTGGAATCTTGTTTTAAATTTCCAATCCTTAGCTATAAAAACTGAACATTTTATAATTTATTAATTACGATGATTAACAATTTTCGAGATTTTGAAAAATTCTGTCAAAATTCGATGTTTAAATGCTTATAAAAAAAAATTGTGCCTATGTATTTTTAATATTTTTCAACTGATATTGTAACAATATACCAGGAGCCTTGTATTAAATTTTTACACTTTTTGGCCCAACAGATAAAACTTTATTGATATTCATAGAAAAAAAAACTAAAAAAATTGAAAAATGAAAATATCCGTAAACAGCTCAAAAAGAATCAAAATATTTTCAAAATTGTATGGTGTATAGAAAATACTAATATAAACATTCAGTGAAATTTTCATGTATCTATAGTTATTCGTTTATGAATAACAACAAAATAAGGAAATCGCTACATGAGATATCGAGTGAACATCCAATGTTGTAAAAATTTGAATTTCAAACGCTCATAAAAATTTAATTTGACTGTAGGGTAGAGATTTTTTTATTGATAAAGGTAGACAAACTTATGAGTAATCTTGTATTACATTTTCAAATCTTAGATTTAAAAAGAAAAATTTTTACGAATTCTTAACTCAAAATAATTTGCTAATTTTCGTGATTTTTCCATATTTTGTCAATTTTTGAACTTTAAATGCTTATAAAAAAAAAAACTGTGACTAACGATTTTTAATATTTTTTATCTGCCTTTGAAACAATATACTAGGGCCTTCTATTAAATTTTCAAGTTTTTTTAACCGACAAATAAAATTTTATTGATATTTCTAGAAAAAAAAACTAAAAAAAAAATGAAAAATGAAAATGTCCCTAAACAGTTCAAAATAAATCAAAATATTTTGAAAATGTTATCGTGTATAGAAAATGCAAATATAAACAACCAGTGAAAATTTCATGTATCTAAGGTCATTTGTTTTAAAGTTACACCAAAAACCAAATTCAATTTTCTGAAAAATCGATTTTGGGTAAAAATTCCCATTTTTCCTTAATTTTTCTTTTGTTTTTCTTGGCGCTTTTGAAAAGTACTGTGAATTTTAAACCTCCTAAATTGACCTTCTCAATACACCAACGATATTCACTTTCCAATCGAACAAGATACTGAAGTCGAAAATCGAAGCATTATTTCGACTACTTATCGTGTACACAGACACAAAAATAAAAAAATAAAAAAATAAAAAAATAGAAAAACACACATCATTGTAAAATCAATACATTCATCGTTTCACTCAGAATCTAAAAATGTGTTATAGATTGAAACTATACTGGTGAATCAAAAATTTTTTGTAAACGTCAAATATTATTGGTCAGGGGGTGGTGGTGTCTCATAATTTTGAAAGTTAGCCCTACCTCATTTTTTTGGTTTTGGCGCCACTGATTATCTTGACAATATCTTCTACCCGAGATCCCCGTGTTTAATCTGTAATCGTTATCGTCGTTTTCACGAATTACCGTGGCAATAGGTCAAGTTCGGACTAGCCACCGGGGATCGAGAAAATTCCCGATGGGCCCTATGCATTTTATGCGGTACCTATTATTTATTAGGCATTTTGGCCTCTATACACTAGGCTATTGTCATGGCAATATGATTCGTGCTTGATTTATGCAATTCGTCGATTGAGAGGACCGCATACGAAATTGTCGTGCGAATGTGCGATTATTATTGATAGAAAATTATGTATTATAAGATAAAGAATCTTATAATAATTAAATAAATATGCCAAAATACCCGTTGTCGTCAGTCGGCATTACGGTCTCCTACCTATTTTTATTTTTATTTTGTTTTATTTTATTAATCCTGAATATCGCTTCAAGGACGAAATCGAAGTAACAGCAGATTTCTCGTATTTAGTTCCAAAATACTTTAAACAAAATAAATACATTTTTGCCCGAATCAGCTTTTGAAAAATTATGTATTTCGTTAAATTATTTTAAAAATAGCCCAAAGACTATCAAAATCAAAGCTACAGATCTGAGAGAAGAACTACTAGACCAGGGGTGGCGAACCTTTTTTGAGTCAAGTGCCAAATTTTTCCAATCAAGGTTTTGAAAATTTAAAAGTGCCCAAAGAAAATTATGTTTTCTTAAGATAAAAATAAAGTTAGGTACAATATTCAATAATCATAATATTGAAGTCGTAAATAATAAATATAGTAATAATCTAGTAACATAATACATTTTACATAGGAATATTATAATTTTTAAACATAATTTGTTTCTTTGAATTTCTTATAACCAAAATGTTATAAATAGCATAATTTTTTATAATTTTAGTTTTTCGTTTGTCATTGAAATTTTACCAACGTGCCATCTTTGGCACACTTGCCGTAGGTTCACCACCCCTGTTTAGGAGGTAAATTAGTTAGTATCTTTAGCAGTTATCGAATTTAGTTACCTATTACCTACCTATTACCTCGTGTATTACTATTGATCATAAATACTAGTATTTATCATGGTTGTAGAAATTATACAAAATATTAAGTATATCAAATGGTATAGTAACATATTTCAACATTCAACGACACTACGACAGTGATATTTAAAATAAATGGCAGGTATTACATATAATATAAATAAATAATTAAAAAGCGTATTAAATCACATAAACATTACCTAATTAGTAATTAACATAGGTTTACTATAATTTATAAGTGTGAATTGCGTACCTAATTTTAAAAATAAATATTGGATTTTTATTCCTTCGAACTTTTAAGTAGAATACCCAGTTAATCAAATGCAATATAATATTAGAAATATACATTACAAACTCGCTGTAGGATAAAAATACCGTTTAATAATAGTGTAATAGTATCAATAGGTACTTATTATAATACTCATTATATTTATATGATCAAATAAATATAATAGTAGTTACCTGTTGGCTGTTGAAGGCTATTGTAGTGTTGTATATTATATTAGTAAATTACCTACCATGGCGGCATGGCGACAAAAATCGAGATGAATCATGAATGGTTATGCTATACCTATACGATCCTACAGACACAATTTAACGGGCTAGTTAACTAATAGAGAATCATTCGGGATAAATTAAACAGTTGATCACAGTGATGAAGTAATAAACCACTAATAGGCCATAAGGGTACAAGGAGACAAGGAGTAGGTGTCGATATGCATATACCTACTATATAGTTAGGTACCTAGTATATAATTATTATTTGTTTGATTTGATGTTAAAATGATTTTAGATTTTAACAATAGGTATATTATATTTAGTATTATATGTATTTACTTAAAATAAATAAAGGAAACATAATTATACATTGTTAATTTGTGGCTAATTATCTTACTTCTATAATACAATAGAAAACCGAATTTACCAAATTTGTAAATAGATACCTACGTAATAAGCATAATATTCTGCCTTGTTGAATATACTCATTGAAAATATTTTTTTTAAACATTATTGTCTTTATTATTACCTCTATATTATTGCTAGGTGCTTGTATGTATGCAAAAATAAAATTTAAAATATCCATTGTCCATGAGGAACGAAGCAGGTAAGTTTATAGTAGCCAGTAGGAGTAACTATGATGTTTAAATTATATTTTGTTATTATATATTTTAACTGACCTTAAAAGTATTAGTATTAAGCAGTTATACTTATACATTATAATATACACATCTAAAATATAACTCTTGTACATTTTTCATAATTTATAATATTTAGATAACAAATAATTATAATATATATTAAATTTGGGCTAATGGCCATAGTTTCCGGGCTCTAGACAAATAAAAAAATATTAGAACCTCTTTAGTAAGTGATAAGTAATTGGTTCAGTGTTCCAATTTTTTTGCATTTTTTGATATGAGGTAGATACGCACTACGCGGAGTCCGCGATCTACTGCTGGTAGATTGCCTACCTGATAATATACTGCTCGCATAATCACAAGTGAATCTCAAAATGGCTATAAAATGATAGTATAAATTAAAATCTTTTATAGAAAAATCTCGTGTCAAGTCTTTGTCTGGAATAAGCTCCGAAACTACTAAGCCGATCTTGATGAAATTTTTACAATGTGTGTAATTTGACCGAACTTAAAAAGGCTAATTTAAAAAGGGAGAGGACCAACCCCGGGAGGTGCTCAAACGGGAATTTTGAGATTTCAGATGGAAATTTTTGTTTATAAATGGTTGCCATGAGTGACTTCGTATAAAATGATTCATTCTAGAATTAATTTCAATCCAGAATTATATTGGATCGTTTTAATTCGTTGCCAAGAGAACAAACAAACCGTTTATTATATACATCGACGATTTGTTATTGTACATGTAAACATATTCAATCAGTATTATTATTATGCGTCTATAAGCAATGATGGGTTTTAAGCTATATAATAATAATAATAAAAAAATTATTTGCTTTACTTTTTAAATATAAATTATAATATAATATCTAACTAATAAAAATATGAAATTAAAATCTCTGTACAGGCTAAACTCTGAAACTAGGTACTTATCAGATCGTATAGATTTTTTTTTAAACGAAAGAGTATTTCACAGAGAATGTTTATTTTATGAAAGAAAATTTTAGAAAAATCTACTGGTGTATAATACATTGGTTGCTATTGGTTAATCATGTTTGTTCATTTATATTATTATCTTTTGTCAATATACATTATATATAAATATAAATATATACAAGAAGATCTGATAAGTAGTACCAGAGTTTAGTCTGTATATTTATATGGTTATATATATATATATATATATATAAATTAATGTTTGTGTGTAGATTAGACCTCTGGGGAGAAGATGGGCTAAAAGGGTTAAATTTGTTTTTTTTTACTCATAGGATTTTAGTAAGGTTAGGTTAGGTTAAGTAAGAATTTTGTATTAATTGATTATATTTATCCACGGTACGTGGAATTAAGTAAAAATGACAATCTTGGAATAACTTTGATAGGTAGGTACTTTAGACTTTTAGAGTTAAATCATACACTTACGTACAAACATCACGGGGTCCACGATCTACCGTAGGTAGATTACCTACCTGATAATATACTGCTGCGAATCAGAATTTTTATTCCAGTCAACAGTAAAGTTAAGATACATTTTGAACAACATACACCAAATATTAAATAATGAATTTAACAAAGTTTGAGTCCTATAGTCATATAGAGTTGGTACATTTAACGGGCAACGAAGTGCACGGGATCAGCTAGTATAATATAATTTACACTTAAAAAGATATTGCTTCCACAGCGTGTTACACCCAAAAGGAGTTAAACAATCACAATTCACAAAAACCTAGCAATAGCAAAGCATTGTCGTGTCAGCAAGTGTAATATATAGATTACCTACTGTACTTCAGTATTTGGTATAATTACAAACGGATAATGATATAATGACACAGACACAGGGCATTGAGGAGGCATGAGACGAAGCATCAACTAATGTAGAATATTACAAATTACAAATATTTACAATGCATGTCACAGTCCATATAATATGTACAATGTACATTGTTAAAGTAAAAAATGTATTAGGTATTTTGCGTAGAATAATTTATTAATTATAATTCATAACAAGTATAACTTATAAGAATATCTAAAGAAAAGATTTCAAAGTTAATTTAAATAATATTTATTATTTAAAATATGGTGTACATATTGCCTATAAAAACGAGCTTCATTATCTAGTACAACCTCGTGAGTACAAATGTACAATATACTGTTATAAAAAGTAAATGTACTCGTATTTATATGTTGATATAACACAATCACCAAAATATAGCTTAATATATTCTCCATACGACCATACGGAATATAAAAGGTACCTTTGTTTTACACTTGTACCTACCCATGTATTATAGACTATAGTACCTACATACTACATACGAGAGTCACGCAAACGAGTGTATTAAATTACATTTATATTATAGTATTATAATTTATAGCATTATATTATATAGTAGCCATTAAATATTAATTATCAGCTATATGCTTTTATTTACTAATATACTATTGTATATGTACATCGATTATATTACATATATATCTTTTCGATTTTAAATCGATTTATATCGAAGTCAATTAATAATATTCAACTACAAAAGTAAGTATGCAGGGTGATGACTAACGACTTTGTTTTATATTTTTTTTATTACCTATTCGAATTGATTGGTTTACCGTTATATTATAGTTAAGAACTCAAAAGATCAAAAAAAATTTATTATTGCCACGGAGATCAAAGATATAGTGAGAATATAATATATTAATATGATAGATAAATAAACCTATATACCTGCATTTGTGTGACTATCTATAATATTTATTATAATTTATAATAATATAATATCGTGGTGACGTGGCCCTTATACGTTTAGGTAATTGAAAGGCTCTAATAACTAATATTATAGTTACCTTTTCTAATTTTCACAACAAGGCCAAAATCCATATTTAATGCACATCACTTAGTTTTTTAGTGCCTATAGCCTTTGACATTTATGTAATTATATTAAGTCACCGAAATTTAGATATTTTAAATTGAATATATTGGACAGTAAACAACTCGATGACCTGGTGTTATTATATTATTACTGTACCTACACTTATATTATGCTGCAATTAATAAACACGATATAAACCTAAGTACTGTATTTTGTATTACAGCGATCAAATGACAACATATTTTTTATATTTGAGGTACTTTGCAAATATTATATTTTTTGCATAAATAAGTCAGATGGTGGGAGGGGGAGGTGTTACACTACCCCAAACACTTCCTCACCCTCTCTACGGCACTACAATTACCCACCTAGATATGTTACCATATAGTAGGTATTTGATAACTGATATAAATATATAATAGATAAAACGTATCGTTACGTTCATGCATATTTATCTGATTAGGACAGCAACATTTTTGACCGCTGCAGCGTAGGTCGTAGCGCTCAGGATAAGGATTACCTACCACCAGCCGGAAAAAAAAATCGTTCACTGTCCACTGGGCGGAAAATGGTCTTCTTTTATCACTTCGTCACTTCGACCGTCATTAAAAATTAAACTTTCGGCTCAGGAGTGACAAAAAATATAATATTATCATTCTTTGACCGAAGCATGCCGAAACGCGTAAAACGATATAACGACCGCATAACGCAGTTATGGTTAAAATTCTGGAGGAGCTACAACAGTCCTGAACAAATCTGTTACCTTAAAATAACTCGTGAGGGCCCACTCGAAAAGTCATAAATAAACATGTATTATAATTTATAAGTCTATAGACGTATATGAGAGTCAAAACTGAAAGCAAATAGTAAATTTCCTAGAACAGCCGCAGACGGTTTTCGTTTATGTAATGTTTCTAAACATTACAAATACCAATTATTTAAAATATTATGCACCATGTGTCTACGTCAACTCCTGGGAGAACATTCCATGCATCCAAATTCAAGATACTGAAAACCTATACAATAGAAACACAACGACTGGACTATTGGAGTATGGAGTAAAATAACAAATGTAACTTTTTTTTTAATGTCATTTTTCAGAACCGTTTCAATTCTCAAGAGTTTGCTCCAAAATTGTTCCTTTGTCCAATGATCAAACTTTGCATTTTGTTATTGATTATGAATGATGATTATTACAGATGCATAACTGCATAAGTATTTTAATATAACTACATATTATAATATTTTTTTAAATAAATAAATGTAATATCTTATTTAGTTTTAAATTTAACATATTGTAGTAAATAAAGATTGTAGTAATAACAATTAAAAATGCTTAAAATATTGGTGTTAAGAGGATGTGGATGGCGAAGACCCCACAAGTCTTTTTTTGAAAACGATTTGGTGGGTGGTATATTTTCCATTCATGTGCTACCCCTATTCATTTTTGAGTGTGCGCCACTGACAGCGGACGCGATTTATTCATTGGAGACAAATACGGAAAAACTGCTGTTCGTTCACACTATACCACTGCCTCGCCGCGCCGTCGTCAATATAATATGGCATAGCTGTTTGGGAGTTCGGGCAACGGAGTGGAGCGGGGATCAACGAGCGGGAATAGCACCGCCGGGGAAAGGCGCTCCGGTCCAAAAATCCTCAACAACCGCCAGCAGAGGTCCCTTTTGTCGAAGGGGAATAACTTTCTGACGACATATTATTATATAATATATAACGATCTGTCGTTGTGCGAGATCACGTGAGGGGAAGTTGACGCTGTGCGGAGGACATATAAGTATGTATACAGTTTCTATATACACCGTACAACGTAAGTACCTTCTAAAGTCTAAAGACTAAAGTACTAACCATATACCAACTGTAAGTACTCCGCCAGTGCAAGCATAATATACCCTGTATATAGTGTATAGGTACTGTGTATATATACACTTGTCAGTTGTCAGTATAATATAAGTTGTCGGTGTATGAGGAGACAGAGAGGGAACTTTAATTTTTAAAATATCTTTAATATTATAGTTAATTTACAAAAAGTTACTACTTATGTCTTATACTATAATATTTTAGTCTCTATAATGGGTACTGTAGTACTGCAGGGTGTTTACTTCAACTTACATAAGCCCCTACAATACGTATTTTATAATATGTTTATTTATGGTTTATCACTTTTTAAAACTATACCTGCAGTGTGGCAGTGTTTATGTGACTTATTGTATAGGTGTGTATTTTGTATTCTTCAGACTTGCGTGGCTTTGTCTTTATGGGTTTAATTCTAGAAAATATAAATATACTATGCAGTCATGCCTATTAGAAATATGTAAAATTCTTATTTTCATAAACGAAATTTGTATAGGCATTTATAAATTATGCACACTGTACAAATATTATAACCAAAGTAAAACTTAGAATGTATAATATAGGTAGTAAATAGGGCAAAAACTCTGAATCAAAATAAAGAGATATACATATATATATCATTCCCTCCAAAACCGTTAAATATGGTTGACTTCTAATATTTATTGATACAAAATCTGAAATCTGTAATTTTTGTGCACCTAGTTTTTGTTTGTAATTAGAGGGCAACTGCCTACTGTAGTGAACTCCTGTCAAGCATACGTAATATAGTTACAAGACGTTTTAAAACTAATTTTATTCTATTAGCTGTTAATGTTTAATCCGTTAAATCTGTATTTGCAGTGGTGTATTGGAGGGTATACGCGGGTATACGTCGTATACCCGGATCCCTATTTTTGGATTTATGCGTATACCTTTAAGAAAATTAGTCTTTTATGGGTATACGCACGCTTCTAATTTATCATCAGACAATTTAGGCATATTATCACCAAACAAAAGTAAAAACTTAAAAATAATAATAATAATAACCTAAATTATATTTAGTTATAATATTTTATTATAACATAAAGTGCACTGTCCAAAAATACTAAAAATAGCCCAGTACCCGCATGAAGTTCGATTAAATTTTACCCGACGTTTTCTTGCGAAGACGATCGGAAACTGCCGAGCAATACAATCAATCAATGAACAATCAATGTACAGCGGTTCCCAAACTGTGATAAACATACGTAATTTCATTTCAAACTAAATGATAATGACAAATTAGAATAATAATAAAATAATTATTGTTGATGTATTGTGTTATTACTTGTCATCCAATAACCAAATTATAAAATCGAACTATTAGTTTCTCATTATATTAATTCTATTAATTTTGAAATTCTTTTAAATTTGTAAAATATTTTATACAAATAAAATATGTATAAATATTTGTATACAAATATATTATAATATTATATGATCGATAATGGATAATAAACGTACCGCTACTTCTACTATATAAGTATTTTACTGTACAATTGTTTTAAAATTTGATAATAAAAAGTTGTATTATTTATGATATATATCATATATGAATTGGGAACAAGTCTAGTTTACCGGGCACATATTTTTTTTGAAAAGGGTTGTTTTGACGAGTTAAGAACGATGGTGCAAAAATAAAATTGCGGAAATGATTATTTTGGAAGTTATAGCTTCCCAAAGTTAACGATTTTACGTTTATACGCGTGCGAGCAACACTACTATAATGCCGCGCGGAGGACCTCGAGTTTGGCGACCGTTTGGCAACCCTTTTAAAAAAAAAATTTCAAAAAAAAAAGGTGCCCGGTAAACTAGACTTATACCATGAAATTGAATTAATTAAAAAAAAAATAATACATTGATACTTGGTACATATTACACACAGTGGAGTATATATGAATTAATTTTATGGTTGTGGGTGAATATAGGGCGAACTGGGGGGCGTATATAGGGGGGTATATACGCCACTGCATATACATATACACATGAAGAGTAAGTGTTTGTAATAAAGTTATAAAAGATTATTAAATACAAAGTGTAATCATTTTTTGAGCGGAGCGAGAAAATTTTTAAGGTAGGTATATCGTATATATAGGTATATACTATATTCAACTACTTTTAGGTGCGTATACCCATAAATTTATTTACCAATACACCACTGTGTATTTGGTAATCACGTTGGGCTCAAAGGTACACAACCAGCTTGCCAACTACGCAGGAGTTTTCCGCTAAGTATAATGTAGTCTAAAGTTAAAAAAAAATTAAGCTGAACTCTTCAACAAAGTATTATAGTCTATTATACTACTATTATTTAGTATGGTAGGTAGGTATTTAATTATATTATTTATACGAAAAATGAACGTTGTTACCTCGAATTTTCGCTCGCACCTTGTTAGTTTGTAATAAGCTAATAAAGTAATAATTAATAACCAATGTCTAGTAACTAATAAGTTATAACCATAATGAACTTAATAAATATAGTTATATTATATATGAATATATATCAGAAATTGTAGTTAGCAAGTTAATAAGTAGGTAACTAACAACATTTAATTGATAATATAACTGACGAGTGACGAGACTTCACACGATGGAAACGAAAAGGTGGAAAAGTAGATAAATACCTGTTCATGTTTTAATAATATTATAAAGTTGCTACTGCCGATTTGCTAGTGCAATTATTTAATATTATTGTATATTCGTTGTTTATTACTTTCGATTGTCTTAAAGCCGAAGGGTGAAACAACAATGAGTCTAATAGGTAGGTACAGTTAATAATTATAATTATTGATTCACTAACGGGGGGTTGTAACTTGTAACAGTAATTATTAAACAGTAGGTATATTGTATATATGATATAATCTTCTATATTATGAACACAGAAACTGGAAAATGTTAAATGAGTGTAAGTACTTATTTCCACTTTTCCAGCATAACTCCAGGAACATCTGGAGCAATTTCAACCAAACTTTGTACACATACCTATGACTTACAAGTTACAACCTAGAATTTGAAAAAAATACGTTGGAATTTGACGCCCCTATAAACCTTATGTGCGGTACCGCCGGTACCTATCGTGAATGGGATGACCGGTGCATTTTACTTCTCTGATAATTTATTACAATAATATTATGCACTCATCACTCATACGATATTACTTATTTATATTTTAGATAGATAATATGTGTGAACTACAATATAAAATAACGATTATCTATATTCATAATTATATTGTCTTATAATATAGACATTTAGTAGTACTAGTGTGTAAACATAAACTTAGAAAAATATACTCGTTGGTGGTCATTATATTGGTAATTTTTATTGGTTTTTCAAAAACTATAAAACATTTAAAAACAAGTGGTTATAACTATAAATAACAATATATTTTAGAAAAAAATCCAACTTCTTATATATTTTTATATAACAGTAACGGCTGTATGACATAAGCGCCAAAGGTACAAAAATGACCTATCATTTGCGCCAAAATCAGTAGGATATAAGCGCCAATCTAATATTGTATACCTGCTATACCCAACATATGACATAAGCGCTAAAGGTGCAAAAATTACATATCATATGCGCCAAAATTAATAATTTATAAAAGTATTAAGTAGGTAGTTATTTAAAAATTTCTATATCTTATAAAAATTATATTATATTAAAATTATTTTGTTGATAGTAAATTATAATATAGGTAGGTACATGCACATAAATATTTAATAAATTTAATAAATTGGTTAATTTTTTATAAAAATAAAATGTCGATAGTAAATTATAATATACATGCACATAAATATTTAATAAATTTAATAAATTGGTTAATTTTTTATAAAAATAAAATGTCGATAGTAAATTATAATATACATGCACATAAATATATAAATATTTATCCATCTCTATTCTAGCAGAACATTTTTTTTTGGTACACCTCAATGACACATTACCACTGGCCATTTCTCTTAAAAATCTATATTTTTGTTCTTTAAATAAAATACACACAACACCTTTGTTTGTTACAGTTTTTATAAAATCCATTTTAACGAATGACGCTTACACGAATGCTTACGAAATAGGTACTAACAATATGTTATAACACAAACTGCTCACACACTGTCTATTTGACAATCTATCGTAATCAGATAATACATTTGTCGATTAAGATTAAGTGTTTGGAGTTTTTGAGCGATATAGTTCTAAATTTAATATCTGTTATTTAATTTCTATTAACCGTGGCTCACAGGTACCTAGGATTTTGGCGCTTTTGTACGATACGACTTATTTTTCTTATCCCATTTTGGCGCTTATGAACGATACGATTTTGGCGCTTTTGTACGATACGACTTTTTTTTTCTTATCTTATTTTGGCGCTTATGTCTTCCACCGACAGTAACGTTATAACTTATAGACAAAAAAAAAATTGAATGGCAATTTATTGGCAACCATATTATAATATTACCTAGGTACGTAATATTATATGCTTATATATTTCAATATTTTTTTTTTTTTTTTTTTTTATTGAACTTAAGCCCAACAATTTCAATATTTTATACTTCATAATCTGACATTTTGAAGCATATAATAATTGACTAAAAATTGTTTGCATATATTAATATAGGTACCTATAATATACCTAATATCATTGAGTTCAATAATAATATACCTAAAAATAATGTACCTAAAAATAATATTGCACAATATATACTTAATGCTAATACTTACCTAATATTATATAATATTAAATCCAATATTGACCAAATAGTTTTTTTTTATTAATAACCTTTTAACTTTAGATAGATGGGATGATATCCAGTTAAATTCGTGTAGTGCACTTCTCCACTCATTCTGCCAACTCTATATCGGTATTATGCTTTATTAATATAAATCGATGATCCACCTACCATTCTACCTAATAGATAAAATGTTACATAATATTAAAAATTATATTTAGTGTTTAAACGTTATTAAAAGTTTTTTAGAAAAGTTTCAGGCAAATAAAAATATATATATAGGTATACCTATAATAATATAGGTAATACAATAATATTATGACCATTAATTCCTAGTTTTTTAAAATGAATAAAATTATTATTTACTATAAAAATGTTGTACATATAATATCACTAAGTAATAAAGAAAATAATTATTTGTATAAAGTACACTTTATTTTAACCATTATTAAATCGTAAATATTTACAGACCATATTATAGCATAGTACAATAATGTTGTAAATTATGACAGTATTATTTATTTTAATAATATGAATTATGAACATAAATATTTAAAAAATGTTATGTACCTTTATAAATTATATTTAATAATAAAAATAATATAATATAAATCAATTTCTTTAGCAGTGAGCTATAATTATAGACGAAGATCCTAATAAAAAAAATAATCATTAGTTATTTAATATACATTTAAAATAGCATTATGTTTTTGAGATCTAGGTGTTAAAGTAGTAGAGTCTATTACTATTACAGTCATTAAGAGACAATAATAAATTCATGTCAATTTTCAGTGCATATATCAACTAAAAACTGTAATAAGGTATAAAAGATTTATTGTTGAACTTTTAAATATATAAATTACAAACAAAAGTTAACGGTAATAAAATCACTTAATAATAAATATCAAAATATGCATAATGATAAACAGCAAACACAGTCTCAGTGTAGGCAATTCTCACTGTAGAAATACAATTTAGAACAACTCGGAAGAGCTTAGGTACATAATTTCCTCAGGTAAACATCGTGTTAACCCGGGGGCCGAGACTCCGAGACAGTGTAGGTACCTACTAGTCTTAAAAATTGGGAGAGTTTAAACCCCCCCACCCCTGCCCTCAAGACCATTCAGTTTATTTAATTTTAATCCCCCAATTCATATCGTATTTACTTACAACTATAAGTGTGTTTATGGTAGGTACATTACAAAACTACAAGTAGGGCGTAGGTAATTACTTACAATTACATATCTGAGATCACCACTATAAAAATTATATTTGCTTTTTCAAAAAAGTTTTAGTGTTAGGTATATTATAATAATTATAGGTAGGTAGGCACTTGAGCATTCTTAACATTTTTTCGATACACAAAAATTAACCGAGCCGACGCGTTACAGGTATAGCAGCGAAAACGACGGTGATCAAAAATATCGATGATGGTTGCAAGTCGTATAAAATCGTTACAAGTCACATAGTATGCAATCAGACATCAGTATTCAGTCGACAGTCACTATAGTCAGACGCCGTTTTCTCTGTGCCTCTGGCCCATAGATCTATTAATTAGTTGATAATATATGTAATAGGTATTAGGTACCTATGGCGCTGGCCATACCATATGAAGTGTAAGTAATAACTGATAAGTATACTACCCAAGTATGTTCGTTTGAACTTTCGAGTGTCAGCTCATGCATATAATATAAATAATAATAATATGTGGAACTGAGGAAGTTATGTAAACCTGCCGCCGCCGCCCCAAAGAGTAAAATCAAAAACTCCAGGCCATTGTACGTCGAGACGCGTACTATAAAAGCGCGAGCATGCGCATTGACTTTTTATGCGTATAAACTATACGTATTATTATCGTCGTTGTATAACCGAGAGTTTCTAATTGATTTTGCTACCGGTGACGGGGATGGGATGGGATGGTATAATACGCCATATAATCGGACTGGGCCTGACAAAAAATGTACGTCTACAATTATTATTGTATTCAACTTTTTTTTGTTTACATTTATCATTATGCTTACTAGGTACCATATTGTTTATTTATTTACAACTATGTATATGCAGGTATAATATTATAATACTTATAATACCTATAATTAGTGATTATTTTGTTAAAAAATAAAAATATATCAAGTTATTATTCAAATTGACGATACACTATAGACACTGCAGATTCACTGATAATTATCATGATCACAATTCAACATAATAGTTGAGTTCCTATCAAAAGAAAATATTTTAAACCATTTCAAATTTACCTACATACATATTTTTATAATATAATATTATATAATAGGTATATCTTAATGTTTACCTTATTATTAATTAATACGACAATACGTATATACAATATACATATAACATATTACACATAGGTAGTATTTAAACGCATACATTTTGGGGTGCTAAAAGTATATAAAGTTTACGATACAAATTACTTTATTTCCTTATTCACTATATTTTTAATAAAATAATAATAATAATCAATTACTGAAAAAAAAATTTAATAATAATCTTATATTGAATTCAAATGATTCGCTATAGTCTTCAGTTACAAATTTATCAATAATATCTCAAGTTTTTAATTGATTTATTGAATAGGTGTTGAGAAAGATTTAACAGTGTCACAGTGATAAGTTTGAAAATCGTACTTGTGCCATGCTATAGTCAGCAGTTATTTATTTATTTGTTATATTATAAAATTAATAGGTCAGGTTAGGTACACTTGTATTATAACTATAGGTATTCAAGTTATTTGTGTGATGTGCCAAGCGGCAAGCACCACACTACTTATCATCAAATTGCTATACTTAAAAGTGTAGGTAGATACTAGGTAGGTACCTATTTACTATAGCACATTTTCACGTTTATGTATTTTTTAAATTGTAAATTATGCCTATACCGTTATACTTATATCTTTAAGACATTATACACAGTGTTGCAACAGAAGATTTATCATATTATATAGACATACTATAATGATATAGTGGTATTGGTATGTATATAATGGTATACAATTATTATCTTCAGGCACCGTGTTGCGTCGTCGCGGCAGGCCATCCCTTAATTCTCGCGAGAGGTGAACGGGTTGATATAATGTGGACATATCATCTCCCAATCTGATTGACTTTTTTTTCCTTGCATAAGTATACTGATTACTGGGCTGTATGACTGTATGAGAGTAAACGGTGAACATATATGAGTATACCTATTTGTTATTATGTTGTATGTTTTATAATATTATTTCGTAATATAGTAATATAGAAGATGGCTTCATTAAAAGATTCTCTCGATAAATCACATCGACATTCTTAATGACGGAAATGTCGTACATACACCGAATTGGCAAATTCAGGACAAACTCAAAACTTAAGAACATCTATCAGAATTCAGAATCTCTTGGTCACAACATATCCTCACTCGCAGCCATCACTGTCGATTTCACCAAAAAAGCAAATCTATAAAACGAACTGTAAATTATAAAAATGTAGGTACACACAATTGTAGCATACATGTATGTATATAAGTATATCCACTTATCGTTAATAATAATTGTAAACAATGTAAACTAGCTAATATTTATAAATTTATAATTGTCAATCATTAGAATTGAGTCTGCTATATAAAATAGATAACTTGTTTCCCAGTGGCCTAAGTCACTATGGGTATTTTTATTAATAATAAAAAAAAGGATAATAAACTATGCGCAATATATAGGTATATATAATATATTATTGCGTGTATTAAGTATTTATACTATGTGCCTTTGTACCTACAATCAATGCTATAAACCTATAACCTATGTCCTCGCCTATGTCTATAACAGGGGTGGCGAACCTACCTTATAGACTCTATAATATCTACCTATATTATAAGAACCTGAATGTATTATTTTTGTTTTAAAGAGCCCTACAGCAGATATCAACAACAGCATACGAATAAATATAAATGTAGGTACAATATACCATTTCTGTAGGTTAAAAAGTTTAAAATTAAATCACCCCGATCCGCGACGAACCGACAGAGTTGACCTGCACTCGACCCTCGTCTATTCCCTGTTGGCCGCTGGTCCCGCCTCCACAATACCTATGCCTACGACGTAAATTACAAGTTTATACCCGATACCCCCATAGTAATGTTATAGTAGACACTATAGACATAAAATATACGCGTTCACAAATTATTATTATTATTATTATACTGGAGTATTCCGTACGTATAACAATGACACCAAAATATTGACCGTTGTCTCGTTAAACGCACGTAATGTATAGTAATTGAATTCAAACATAGATCGCGTTCAGTATTTTACTCGTGCCACTTACTACAAAGCGGACAGTAGGTAATGAATATTAACATATTGTGTACGCTATAATATACGCTAAAAAATACAACTTATTTAAGTTTACAAACGCATAATACAAAAATATCCTACACGGCTTCACGTGATATAATCGAGGTATCTAGGCTCTGATTGGACTCGTGGTTGCATATAACAACATATTGAGTATAACAGTACCTTTCGTTCCATCCCAATATCCAGGGCCCAGTGTATTATAGTATAGGCAGACCAGGATTAAGACCGGATATAAAAGATATAATTGTGTGCCCCTAATCCTTATTATTATACTAGGTACCCGTACCCCATATAAAAATATTTTGTTAATATTTAAAAATATATTGGATACATTTTTTGTAATTATAATTTAGAGGTATACCTAAGCTATATGCACTAATACACTTACATAGTTAAACGACATGAAAATGTATGGTATTGATTACCTACAATTCAAAAAGTTTTAGTCATGAATTGTTCGGTGGTCTCTACTCAGTACTCCCAGCCAAGTACCAAGTCTTTCCCCATCTCCGACAAATCACAATGGAAAATATTTTGTTAATATAAGTAAACGAGTAAACGACAACCACGACTATAGCACCAGGTATTAAAAAGCTGGTAAAATGGGTGTCACTCTACTGTACAGTTATTAGTTGTAATGGATGGTGTATTGGTGTTACATTTGAATTGAAAGATATAAAATCATTGTATAAAAAAACCGATACTGAGCAAAAACGGTCTGTCAGTCTATGATAATACTAAATGTATTTGATGATAATATTATTGTGATTAAAGCGTAGTTTAATTTATTATTAATATCAATATGTAATTTCGTTCAAAATTAAACTTACAATTTCTGTAAAAAATAACTATGTTTATATATTTTTTAGATTTTTTAGTTACACTATGAACTATATATGAGAATCATTGTTTTACATTTTCAATTCTCAGCTGTAAAAATTGAACATTAAAATAATTATAAAATAATTTTAAAATGTTCGAGAATCGAGATTTTAATACATTTTGTCAAAATATGAACTTTAAGGTTTAAATACTAATAAAAAAAAGCCATGCATATGGATCATTGAAATTTAAAACTGAATAATTATTTTGTAAATAATGAAATAAAAATGTATAAAATATTCAACTTTTATATCTAAGGATTGAAAATTTAAAACAAGATTCCACGTAAATAGTTAATTCTGTTACCAAAAAAACTAAAACATACATAAGTACAGTTTATTTTTATAGTCATTTTAAGTTCGAATTTGGACAAAATTACATAAAAAAAAACCTAGAATAACAATTTTAGTTATTTTGTAGTGATTGTATAATATTATTCGTGGGTAAGTACTTGAAACTTCTAAAGTAAGTACACTATTATACATCTACGATAGTATCAAGGTTTATAGTTGATGTATAACGCGTTATAAGTACCTACCTAATGGCTAATGGATATTGTGATATTATTAATTTGGAATTTATTATAGGTACCTATTATAGGTCAATTTTTTTAATACCATAGATAAGTATAGGTATAATATATCTTATACCTAGAGTGACATACCGTCTCCGCTCAGAATCGTTTTTCTTATACAATGATATTATATCATTGAATTCAAAATTAATACCATCCATTATACAGTGACCCACTTGTAACCTACTGTACAGCAGAGTAACTTTTTATATTTTTAAGTTATGTTTATATGCGAATGGATACAATATTATAAAAATGTAGTTAAAATTCATTCTAAAAGATTAAAATTAAATATTATTTATTTTGCCTTTTCAATTGTTATATTTCTATTTTAGATTCTGAGTGAAACGATGAATGTATTGATTTTACAATGATGTGTGTTTTTTTATTTTTTTATTTTTTTTGTATCTGTGAACACGATAAGTAGTCGAAATAATGCTTCGATTTTCGACTTCAGTATCTTGTTCGATTGGAAAGTGAATATCGTTGGTGCATTGGGGAGGTCAAAATTTAAATTTCCCAGTAGTTTTCACAAGCGCCGGGAAAAACAACATAAAAATTAAGGAAAAACGGGAATTTTTACGCAAAATTGATTTTCCAAAAAATCGATTTTGGTTATTGGTGTAACTCTAAAACAAATGAACGTATATACATGAAATTTTCACTGGTTGTTTATATTTGCATTTTCTATACACGATAACATTTTCAAAATATTTTGATTTATTTTGAACTGTTTAGGGACATTTTCATTTTTCGTTTTTTTTTAGTTTTTTTTTCTAGAAATATCAATAAAATTTTATTTGTTGGTTGCGAAAGCTTGAAAATTTAATAGAAGGCTCCTAATATATTGTTTCAAAGGCAGATGAAAAATATTAAAAATCCTTAGTCACAATTTTTTTTTATAAGCATTTAAAGTTCAAAAATTGACAAAATATGGAAAAATCACGAAAATTAGCAAATTATTTTGAGTTAAGAATTCGTAAAAATTTTTCTTTTTAAATCTAAGATTTGAAAATCTAATACAAGATTACTCATAAGATTGTCTACCTTTATGAATAAAAAAATCTCTACCGGAAAGTCAAATTAAATTTTTATGAGCGTTTGAAATTCAAATTTTTACAACATTGGACATTCACTCGATTTCTCATGTGGCAATTTCCTTTTTTTGTTGTAATTAAAAAACGAATTACTGTAGATACATGAAAATTTCACTGAATGTTTATATTAGCATTTCCTATACACCCTACAATTTTGAAAATATTTTGACACTTTTTGAGCCGTTCATGGACATTTTCAGTTTTCAATTTTTTTAGTTTTTTTTTTCTATAAATATCAATTAAGTTTTATCTGTTGGGCCAAAAAGTGTAAAAATTTAATACAAGGCTCCTGATATATTGTTACAATATCAGTTGAAAAATATTAAAAATACATAGGCACAATTTTTTTTTATAAGCATTTTAACATCGAATTTTGATAGAATTTATCAAAATCTCGAAAATTATTAATCATCGTAATTAATAAATTATAAAATGTTCAGTTTTTATAGCTAAGGATTGAAAATTTAAAACAAGATTCCACGTAAGTAGTTAATTCTCTTACCGAAAAATCTAAAAAATATACAATCACAGTTTACTTTTATAGTCATTTTATGTTCAAATTTGGACGAAATTACATATTAAAAAACCTAGTTATTTTGTTGTGATTATATAATATTAATCGTGGGTACCTACTTGAAACTTCTAAAGTGTACTATTATATATATATGATAGTATCAGGGTTTGTTGTTGATGTTGATGTATAACGTGTTATAAGTACCTAATGGATATTGTGAAAATGTGATATGATTAATTTGGAATTTATTATAGGTCAATTTTTTTTTTAATACCATAGATATGTATATAATTTGTATTAAACCTAGACTGACATACCGTCTTCGCTCAGAATCGTTTTTCTTATACAATGATATTGTATCATTGAATTCAAATTTAATAGCATCCATTATACAGTGACCCACTTGTAACCTACTGTACAGCAGAGCGACATCCACTTACCCACCTTTTTATTATTAGTTATGTTTTTACTGATCAGATAAATGTGACGCCGTGGCCCACCCATAATACGGTTTGTATAATTAAGCTAGTGGTTTCACATATTTATTTATTAATTTTTTTTTTTTATCCTGGATACTAAATTTCTACCAGAAGGAGTGCTTTGATTTCAACATATAGTATCTTATATTTTAGCAAATTTCATCGAGATGGTACTATAAAGATGCAATTTATCAATTTTCTCAATAGTTATTTAATCATTTAATGTCACTGGATTAACCACCGACAAATTACGAAAAACCGCAGAAAACATGATTTTAATTTCTAACGCTTTGTTTATCACCATAGAAACGAATAAAAAATAATAATATTAATTCAACTTACAGGCTATAGGTAATAAATAATAATAATATAAAATATCCAGACCGTCTCCGCTCAGAATCATTTTTACTTATACAAATATACAATGATATTATAACATTGATTTCAAGTTTAATACAAACCATTATACATTGACCCAATTGCTAGTAACCCGCTTTTTAAATTTTGAATTTTATACATTTTGTCGAAATTGAAACTTTTAATATTTATAAAAAAAATTGTGCATAATATGTATTTTTAATATTTTTTAACTGCTATTGTAAAAAAATATATTAGAAGCTGTGTACTATATTTTCACGCTTTTTGACCAAAAAAATAAAAATGTATTGATATATAATATATAATATATATTATATAGAAAAAAACATACAACAAGAAAATCGCTACATGAGAAATCGAGTGAATATCCAATGATGTTAAAATTTGAACTTCAAACACTCATAAAAATTTAATTTGACTTTCTGGTAAACATTTTTTTTTGATAAAGGTAGTCAAACTTATGAGGAATACCTATTGTATTAAATTATCAAATCTTTGTTAGATTTAAAAATAAAAATGTTTATGAATTTCTAACTCAAAATAATTTGCAAATTTTTGCGATTTGTACGTAATTTGTCAAAATTCGAACAAAATGCTTATAAAAAAAAATTGTGACTATATTTTTAATATTTTTCAACTGCCATTGTAAGAATATATTAGGCGAGCCTCGTATTAAGTTTCAAGCTTGTTCATTCAACCAATAAAATTAATAATTAATAAAAACTAATGACTCTAAAAAGCTGTAATAACTAATAAGTGGTTTTCTGTAGGTAGGAAAAAAAGACAATGAGGGGGGGATATTATAACCCCTAACAACCCCCTACCTGAGCACGCCACTGAATGCGTTCTCAAGATTCTATGACAAAGGATTAGGGTCCATTTTTCTACATAGAGATATAAATATTACGTAAATTAATATTTTTACATTTTTTTTTAAAAACAATATTGACAATTTAATCTATATTTAATATTATATTATGATGGATCGTCGTAAAATCAAGACCTGGCCATTTAACATGTTCTTGTTGAATCTTTAAAAACGTTTTTAATCAAAGCCTTTATACTTTATAGTGTTGAAAAACTTCTCTAAACAGTGTAAATACCTATACAAGTAAATACAACATTGTATGGAAATCCATTTCTAAAAAACAGAATGCACCATCAACGTAAATAAACCTTAAAGCAGTATAAATAAGTATCTAAGAAATAAACATAACTCATAAGCATTGATGGTTATCACTTATCAAAAACTAGCAAAAAACGAAAAACCTTAGACATGACATCAAAAGTACGAAGGGGACATGGGGTATGGCTACATAATATATAGTATATACAGTATACACAGGCCTTGTTCAAGGGATAGGCGATATAGGCCCACGTCTAGGGCTGCACTTTTCAAAACATTGATAATATTATTATTTAGGGGCAGCAAAATTTGATTTTGCCTAGTGCACTATTTACGCTTTAGTCGGCCCTGTATATACACTATATACATAAAGCAATAATAGGCATTCAATGATTTAATTAAACCTGCAATTTAACTTTAAGCCTGTTCCAGGGGGCCTTTCCACCCTATGTGGCTATATACATCACTGTGTCTAATATATTTACACATATTTACATTAGATGATTACTGAGTTATACTAATTGTCTGTTATTTTGTTTACTGCGATCACTGATCAGATAGCATTCATTAAAATTAACTTCTATAATTTTAATTTATTCATTATATTTTATCATCGATAATTATAATTATTACTATCGCCGTTCAACCTGCTAGCATTGATTAAATAAAAGTAAAATAAGTTCCTAATAACCTTTGTTAATCATTCATAATATACTTGTTTTGGTTTTGGATTATATTTATGAAATTCTCAGTTTGTAATTAAAAACATTTGTAGCCGGTTAGAAATATCGTCTAATAGCTCATTAATTGTTAATTTGTATAATGTAATATATATTATATAAATTGTTAGTTTAAAATTTGAAAACAAAAACTAATAATTTGTGATTGTATCAACCCATTTAAACATAGTATACATTTATTCAATAATTATTATATTTAAAAATCAAAAAACCTTGTTGTGCACAAGTATAATTATAAAGTATATGTGTTATTGGATTTATTATTATTATTTTTTAATAATTAGTTTCATATTTACATGAACATTGGACATATAATAATAAGAGTTAATTCATAAAGCCTATTATATGGTTAAAAAAAGGATAAAATTAAAATTAAAATGTTGGGAGGATAAATCCTTAGATTATGATCATTGATCATTAAATAAATATGTTTTTTTATGATATAATATGTGATCATAGAGTTATTCTACTACCTAAGTTGTAATCCCCCGAAGATACTAAGAAACTAAGAAGAAACTTGTATATAAAATATAAAATTCATATTATAATTTGTACTGTTCTTGTTTAGTTGTTTACTTACTACACGTTAAACTATGACTTAAGTGACACACAAATTGACTATGCATACAGACACAACTACACAAGGTTTTAAATAAAGTAACCTTTATTTTAAATTATTGCACTTCTGTTAAATTATAGTGATTCATTACAAATAAATAGTAATTTGGGATAATAAAATGTTAAAAAATAGTACAGTACTTGACATTTAAATAATATAGATCTATAATTTTTGCACCAAAATTAGTATATATCTTATTAAAGCACTATATATTTAGTAATTGATTCATAAAAATTAATTTTGAAAAAAAATTGTATAAAATAAAATAATGAGAAGTTTACAAAACAATTTTATTAGCTAATGAACAAGATAACCCAGTGTTATCTGGCTCAACATTTAACTGTTCCACTTTACCATCTTTGATTAACATTGAGTATCTCTTGGAACGAGTGCCGCCCAATGGTGGCAAATTAATTGCCAAATCAAAAGCATTTGTGAGTTCTGCATTGGGATCAGCTAATAATCGAACCTAAAATAAATTAATACAAAATCAGTAATTATATAAATATTTGTATAGAACAATATGATACAAATAGGGTTCTGATGTTCGTAAATGGTTATTTTTCAAGATGTATTTTCTATATTCAATTTATGTTAGGAATTAATATATGCAAATAAAGATAACATGTCACCATTTATTTCCAGTTTTTTTTTTTTTTTAATATCACATGGGGCAACTTTAAATAAATTATATTTTTCAACTAAGTAACTTTTGTTACCATCAAACTATTGATTATAATATAAATATTTAAGTAGAGGTGACTGGTGAATCGAATAATCAATATTTAACCTAACCCCACAATCTACATATTATATGCTACTAAATAATGAATAATCTGCAATCTAAATCTAAATAATAATAATGGAACTTTTAAGTTTGTAATTGTAAGATATTTTTAAACATGTTTATTTGAATTATTTGCAAACAATTTAATGATATGTATTTTTTTTGCTAATTATACTAATGTTTAAAGGTCAAACTTTAATCAGAATTTGGTAATCAATACAGAAATACCTTAAAAACAATATATAAAATAGTGAAGTTTAAATTATTATGTAATATAGGAAATTTTAAATTAAATTTAAATGGTTTGCTTTAAAACTATAATATTAAAAATATTACTATCTTAATTTACGAGTTATTTATTGTTTTGAACTCTACAACTGGGGAAATTATTATTATATTCAATCTGAAATCTAAATTAAGATTTTTTTTGTACTAGGTTGTTTAATCATTTCTTAATAGATACAAATAAATGTATAAGCTTAAAATATTTAAATGTTATATTATAATGATGAAAATAGTGTTTTGAAACAATTTTTTATTGAAATTGTCAATACTATCCAAATAACAAATAATTTAAAAAAAAAATAATCAGAAAATAGATACTAAAGATCAGCATTGGTTGTTTTCTTTTGTCCCAAAATTTTAATTAAAAATTTGAACTAGCCCAGGCCCGGTCTGAATTGTTTCATCTCAAGTCCAACCCAACCAGATAATAAATCAACGATAAACCAATTGCTAAGTAAATAATACTTCATTTTTCTTTTAATAAAATTATGAAAATAAAGTACATTTGACAAGTTATTATTTGTGTGTATAACTATAATATTAGCACTGATTGTCGTCAATGATAAGTGTTTCCTGAGAAAAAAAATATAATTTCGCTAAAAATAAATGAAAACCCAAACCAAAAACAGTTCAAAAGTAGATATTTCACTATTGCACAATTTATAATATACGTTTTATTTTAGATCAACACGGCACAAAGCCAAGTACGACGATTCAACCATAACCAACCCAAAATATTTTTTTTAAGAATTGGCCCAGTCCAAACCTTGAACAGGCCCAGGGAGCTGGATTGTCCCATGCTGATCTCTAATAGGCACCCATATAAGGTATATCAAATAATATTAAAGATAATTTATAAAATTACTTTTCCCTCAGCTTTTTGATCTTGAGCCCAAGCTGCCATGACAAACGCATCATTCACAGAAACACAGACAATCTCATCCACACCTTTACTCTTCAAGTCATCAGCAGTGTTCACATAGCCAGGCAAATGTGTCTAAATGCATTCAATTGTATAATGATTAAATGGTAATCTCAAATTATATGAATATATGGTAAAAAAAAAAATTTTAAATTTACCTTTGAGCAACCTGGAGTGAATGCTCCGGGAACGGCGAAAAGTATAACAGTTTTTCCACTGCACAGTTCCGAAATGTTAACTTTTGTGGCAGGTGTGTTTTCAAACAAATCTATGCTGGGTACGGTATCTCCAACCTGTCAAAATTGAATAATATGACAATATGAAATAAACACTTTTAAGTTATTTAATTAGGTCTCACTTTGACGGGCATTTTGGAATTCAGGCTGATGCTTAATAGACGTTTGGCGATTGTACTGAGTGCGGTGGAAGGGACTGCACTCACTGTCTTCTGTAAAGCCCCAATAGAACAAAACATGGTTGAAAAAATGTCGGTATAGTTATATAATAGGTATGAGATATTATATAATGAGTAAATACTAAATAAGTTTCACGCGGTTATTCACGATTACGTATAGTAAATAGTAAATACGTATGGTAAATTATGTGTGTGTGTCTGTGTACTTTACCGTTCAACGAAAATGGCTATATTATTATAAGTGAGTAGTGACTGATTCGTGACCGGTAGGGTTGATGTGAGGTGCGCGTCTATGGTAGTAATAGTTGCCAACTTGGAATGACAGATGAGCGACGAATACGAAGTCAGAAGTACGAAGCGTACTTGTGAACTACGGTTTTCCGGTTTTCGATAACGAATGCCAAGACTTGCCAAGGCCAACGCGAACTTCGGTGCGACAGTGTCTTCTGTGGCGCCGTCTGGTGGACACTGTCCACTGTCCAGTGTCCACAGTCCACACCGTAGTTTAAAATAAATTAACATAAATGATTTCTATGGTAAAATGTAAAATATAATACTATATAAATATATAATATGAATAGTTCTATCAATAATCCTCATTCCCCTTACAGTGCAAAGCAAACCATAAAATAGAACATAATATCATATTATAATATATTAATATCTTAGTTCGTTCATAGTTAATGGTGCAAACACAGTATCGAATATATCTGTGGCCCAATGGCCGTTGTGAGAGCCTTTTACATGATATTATAATTTATGACAGCTATTATATGGTATTAAAGATAAATTTAAACCGGACTATTTTAGCGAATTTGTGGAATGCCACTTACACTGTGGGTATAAACTATAAAGAATAAAGAATACCTATCGATATTCAATATTTTAATGCCTTTGATCAACCGACGAGGCACGAGGTATAATAACGGATTACAAAATATCTTATGATTCATGAGTAATAACAAGATTTAAACACCTGTCACAAAATATAATAATATATAATATATTAATATGTAGAATATATTTTATATTTGAGAGTAGGTAGTTCATTGTCTATTGTTCATGCTAATTTCCAGACAGGTACACTATGACTATGCCTCTATTTCGGTGTTTTGGAATCGGAACGTTCCAAATTTCCATTATATTATATTATGATTTTTGATTATTAATTAGGTATGAGTTTATATGACGTGGCTGGATTTTTATTTAGTCCAATTAATCATGGCGGTGCGGCGGCTTGTTCTATGCTGGAACCAATGAAAATATCGCAATCATTACCACGGGAACGCGGTAGTTAGTTGTTACCGGCATTCACAAACCATGTTTGCCGGTTGTTCGGTTATCAAATTTGTACTGCCGTTTTATCTGTTATCATTACATGGGCCGATCCTATCGCACATGGTCGAACCACAGAATAGATGAAATTCATCAATTCATCAATTAGTGATTCAATTTCATCTATTCTGTGGTCGAACTCTAGAGTCTAGAGCAGATAATTGTCATCAATTGATCGACTATCAAGTATAAACAGTAGAATACAATTAAATAAATATATGAAATATGAATTCAGAATATTTCTCGTATAGTTTAGAGCTTTTGTTTTGTTTTTAATTTCCGTTTCATTGTGTAGGATTATAATAATATAACCAATCCACTGTAGTTTTAATTAAATAATTCTAATTTACGTAATCCTTGTTGAAATAATTTCTAGCATCAATAAGTAATTTAAGAAATTGGACTGTGCTACCAATTATACGTTTTGTTATATAATTTCATATTTTCTCAACAGTATAATTAATAGTCTGATTTCTGTGGAAAAATAAACATTTAATGGCGGTATGTATTATACTTTACAAATACCTAATTATTATTATTCATTACGTAGTCACATAGGTATCGTTTAATGTTTTTTTTGTTCATAGTGCATGCATAATATTACACCGTGTTAAATTATATTTCATTACGTATAGATTAGTCTTCTTGACACCTAATACCTAAAAATTAAAATTTACTATTATTTGTGAGAAATTTTGAATTTTAGTGTATATTATTTCTTCATACTATGTTAAAACAACAAAAATATTTATTTAATAATTTTTATTTACAGAAAAATAAGTCTAAAAAAAATGTCAACCAAACAGATACAGATGCTATAAAGAAAAAAAAACTGACAAGTAGAAAAAGAAAAGCACTTCTAAAAATTATAGAAAAAAAACAAAAGAGCCAAAAGGTAATATTTTTTTATTTTTATTATTATTACCCATACTCTATTCCGAATATGTATAGAAAAAAATCACGATAGAAATGCGCCGCATTTGTCGGTGCACTCCAGACTACTTGCCTATCACAGCAACCTCTACCGTTCTGAGGCTGTGCAGTTTCTCCAAACTTATTAGGAATAGAATATACTAGATTTTGTATTTTGTTATGTTTTATAACAAGTTTTATTGTTATTTTTATTAATTTTTCAGAGATCTGAAATGTTAAATGAATTGAAGAGTCTTGAACTTTCAGCACCTTCATTGTCTTTGATGACATCTATAAGTCAAACACAAACGAGTGGATTAAGAAATGCATTAAAAGAAAAAGTAACAATTTTGAATTTATTATTTTAATTTTATATTATTTTTATTATAATCATTTTAAAACAAACAGTAATAAAAAAATATAAAATTCTAGAAAAAATGTCAAACACCTAAGCAGTCCATTGAAGAAAATGGGAGCTCAGATGAAATGACCGTTGATGAAGATGTTGGTTCAGAACTTGACGAAGATTAAATTGTATAATAATACCTAAATTATTCTGCAGAAAATCAGTAACTATTTTACGATGGTGGCCATATTAATTTTACTTCTTTGTGTGCTGCTTGTGGTAACCATATTAAATATTCTTCCAATAAATCTATAAAAACAAAAAAAAATTGTTGTAAACATCTACAATAATTATTATTTAATAAATAAAAATTTACATGTTGGCTTTTTTAACCAATGTTCTTTAATTTTTTTTGCCGAATCATCATGGTTTTTGTTCAATGTTTGTGTAAGCAAATAAAATGACTCTTTTAAGCTAAAAAATATAGAATATAAAATAATATAACGTGTTTATATAACATAGAATAATATGTAATTACAATTTTAGCCAAGGTTTTAAGATGAGATCAGGTTTAGATAACAAATGTTGTCTAAAATTTTCCAACTGTGGAAATACGTTTCCACTCAGTATAAAAAATGCTAACCAACAATATTTTTGTTCAATGTCAGGAAATTCAATTTCAGCTTGTGGTAATGACCATCCAGCTTGACCTGGATAAAGTTGAATTTCAATTCTAATATTAGATAGCAGTGTTCAAATAAAAACTCGTAAATTAAATTACCATAAGTCGCATTAACTGTACAGAACATTTTCCCAGTTTCTTCATTATAACTAGGCATAGGATCGTCCAATACTTTTAATGTTTTACATAATCTATTAGCATACATAGGTAACCATTCTGGTTCAATTGCAGTGAGACCTTAATGAATGAATTGTTATAAATTAATAAATGCTAAATCTCATTTTGTAAAAGCATTAAAGTTAAAATAAATCCTGGTTAAATTAAAATTGTATTATTACTATTTGTATACCTTTAATATACATTTTGTCTTGTACTTCAAATATCTCTTGATAAACTAACCATTCTGGTTTACTTCTTTTTAATACACTACTATTGTGTATGTACACTATTGCTGTTAAATTTGATGCGTAATAAGCAGCCTTATTTGGCCTTATGCCATTTCTATTTAATTCGTTGGTAGTTAATCGCCTTGCAACTCTATCCACCATTCCAGCTAATACAATTTGTCGTATTTGTTTCACCTACAGGCAGTTAATGTTGTACTATTGTAAATCTAGAGAAAATTCATAACTTGTCATACTTGTATTGGTGTGGGCGGTGTCATGTCTAAATCAGTATTTAATTGTAATGATGGCACATTTATGTTGAGTTGATTAATTAATTGATTGTTTAATTTCCAAGCTTCCAAAATTGATTTTTGATGTAACCCTGTTTTGGTGCAATATTCTTGCAGACCCCCTAAACCCGATTTTTTCATTGCATGGCTTGCGCCACCCATAGATCGTAGTATTATCATTAGATCACCTAGATATTGTAAAAAAAAATAATTAGAAAGTATACAGTGTTGATATTTTATGTTTATATAATTAATACATACATAAATATAGCAAAATAATATTGAGTAAAGACAGGGCCGGTTTTAAGGGGGGGCACGGTTGGGCAATTGCCCGGGGGCAGCACACTTTTGGGGCGGCAAAATTATCTCAAATAAAATAAACAAAAAATTAATTTTTTTTGTAAAGAGAAAGATTTCTAAAAAATGATACATTTTATTACTATTTATTTTTTAAATTCACATATGCATACATTTTTTTTACCTATATTTTATCATTTTAAATAAAGAAAAATAAACGTTATTAACTAAGTAGGTAGGTACCTACTAGGTATCATGGAAAATTCTAGGTAGATAGTACCTAAGACCTAAGTTATAAATTAGTTACTTATGTTTTTTTGTATAGTTTAAATACTATTAAAAATCTAATATTGGAATGCATAGGTACCTAGTTAAAATTGCTAAAAATTAACTGCAAATTAAATTTCAATGAGAAAGGGAAACATAAAAAAGGTGGGCAAGTGGGTGTCGCTCTGCTTTATTCGCATATAAACATAACTTAAAAATATAAAAAGGTACTCTGCTGTACAGTAGGTTACAAGTGGGTTACTGTATAATGGATGATATTAAATTTGAATTCAACGATATAATATCATTGTATAAGAAAAACGATTCTGAGCGGAGAAGGTATGTCAGTCTAGGTATAAGAAATATTATATACATATCTATGGTACTAAAAAAAAATTGACCTATAATAGGTACCTATAATAAATTCCAAATTAATCATATCACAATATCCATTAGGTACTTATAACGAGCTATACATCAACAAAAACCGTGATACTATCATAGATATATAAAAGTACACTTTAGAAGTTTCAAGTACCCACGAATAATATTATACAATCACAACAAAATAACTAAAATAGTTATTCTAGGTTTTTTAATATGTAATTTCGTCCAAATTTGAATTTAAAATGTCTGTAAAAAATAACTGTGTTCATATACTTTTTAGATTTTTTGGTTACAGTATGAACTATTTATGAGAACCTTTGTTTTAAATTTGCAATCCTTAGCTATAAAAACTGAACATTTTATAGTTTATTAATTACAATGATTGATAATTTTCGAGATTTTGATAAATTTTGTCAAAATTCGATCTTTAAATGCTTATAAAAAAAACTGTGCTTATGTATTTTTAATATTTTTCAACTGATATTGTAACAATATATAAGGAGCCTTGTATTAAATTTTTACACTTTTTGGCCCAACAGATAAAACTTTATTGATATTTAAAGAAAAAAAACTAAAAAAAATTGAAAGTTATAAATGTCCGTAAACAGCTCAAAAAGAGTCAACATATTTTCAAAATTGTGTGGTGTATAGGAAATGCTAATATAAATATTCAGGGAAACTTTCATGTATCTACAGCTATTCGTTTTTGAATTACAACAAAATAAGGAAATCGCTACATGAGAAATCGAGTGAATATCCAATGTTGTAAATATATGAATTTCAAATGCTCATAAAAATTTAATTTGACTTTCTTATAGACATTTTTTTTTGATAAAGGTAGACAAACTTATGAGTTATCTCCCCCAAAGTACCAACTAGATTCACTTTCCTATCAGAAAAGCTACTGATGAAGAAAATCCAAGAACTTTTACTGTCCTAAAACGTGATGACAGACACAAAAAATTAAAAAAAAAAACACATCATTGTTAAACCAATACATTCATCATTTCACTCAGAATCTAAAATGAATTAACTTTATGCCCCCCCCCCACAAAAAAAAAATAAAATTTAGCCACCACTTCTATGGTATTAAATAAAATGTGTTGGAAAGGGGTGCCATAAATATTGTGCCCGGGGTCGAAAAATCCCTAAATACGGCCCTGAGTAAAGATTTTAAATTCAACTGTTTAACTCTATTGCCAGGTGCACACCAACTCAGTGTGATATAGTCAGCCCTGCTATTGCATTGGGCACGAGCAGTGAGTCGTAACAGTTTTTTTTTCACTGTATTTGTAATTACTCATAATAATAAGTGGTAATATTATTTATTTTTTTTTTTTATAACAATAATAATATTGATTTTTAATTTGAAAATAATTTAAAAGAGCATAACTACCATATATATTTTACTAAAACAAGTTTTTAATAGATCAATTTTTTGTTATTAGTTTTTACCTAAGAGTAAAAATTCGCCCTTGTTTGCCCATGAAAGTTTGGTTTTTTTCCAAGCATCAACATTGTCACCAGGTAAATATTCTTGAACAGACATCGCAGAAATTATGAACAACATATACTGTAATAAACTGCGGTCTTTACTCAAACACAGCATCTTGGCATAGTGTGGGGATAATGGGAAAGCCGCCATACTCTTTCCCAGAGGTGTAATATTGTTGATTTCTAAACATATTTTTAAACAATTACTAATTTAATGGTTACACAAATATTAAATGTATTGTGTTTACCAGCAATGTTTCTGTCTACTTCTAAAGCACCAAGTGTAACTAATCTTTTTTCTGCTTCTAAAATGGTCTGTTTATCTGGTGGTGTAGGAAATGGAAAACTAGTAATTTTATCAATTTTCATTGATTTCATTTGTAAAATAACATTATCAATAGGAGTGGTTTGAATTTCTGGTAAATTCCATTCTGGAAACTCGTCATTGAATAGAGCAGATGAAAATAAACTACCAGATAAAAACAAACAATATACTTTACAAAATGTGTAATATAACAAAATAATTGTCTTGTTGTGATGTCCTTGTAAGATAAAAATTAATATATAATAATAACATAATATTTATTTAAAAACTATATACATACCGATAACAGTGTCCAGGAGACGTTCTTCCAGCTCTTCCAGCTCTTTGATTTGCTGAAGCTTTACTTTCCCAAACAACTGAAAATCTCGAAACACTTGTTAATGGATCATATTCTCGAACTTTAGTTTTTCCACAATCAACAACATATTTAACATTGGGTATAGTTAAAGATAGTTCTGCCACGTTTGTACTTACAACACACATGCGACAACCTGAAGGCGGAGGTTCAAATATCTAAAAAAAAATATAAAATATATAATCTTAAAATAGTTTTTTTTTTATGTAATAGTAAATAAGTAAATTAACCTTTGATTGTTTATGGGCAGGTAACATTGAATAGAGAGGAAGCACCCAAAGTGGTGTTGAACTAAATTTCATAATTTTACTTGGAACTTCATCTTCATCTTCGTCATCGTTACTTGAGTTATCAGAAAGAATTAACTCATCTTCTGAATGCATTTCAATATCATAATCATCTAAATTAATATCAGGCAAAGGTTTTCCAATTTCTTTTTTTATACTTTGTTTACATTTGGTATATGAACTTATTTTAGAATCTGTTTCTCGATATGGAAATGCTTTACGAAGCTTTGATACCAATTGTTTTACTTCTAATTTGCCTGGAAATAAAATATGTATTATATATTTTTTTAAATTCAATTATTTATGTAAACAAATGATAGCAAATAAAGAAACAAATGCAGTTTAGCTCCACAATTTTTATTTTCAAAATGTGATTTTTGAAGCTGAATGTTTTGGTGTTGATGACGAGTCAAACTTTTTAACTTTTTGAATTGTATACAAAATGACAAAACACAAATATTGGACCAGCTCCTATTTTTATGATTTTAGAGCTCAATCAAAAATTTAAAATATTCTTCAATTAGCTGTAAAACAATTTATGGAGATATCATACGGCCAATTTCTTTTAAGAGATCAAAGGAAACTACCAGAAAAAAAACTAATAAAAATGTTGTAGAATTTAACTGCATTTTCACTAAATAACATAATATTATTTTAAGATATACCAGTTAAGAACACTAAAATAGCACCAGCTGGTAAATTGGAATGAATTTTATAAATTTTGTTATAAGCTTCAGCTAAATAGTCATGTGGGGTTCTCTTGTTGAAATGAATTGTCACTGGAAACTGTCTTGAACTCAGCTATATTAACATTTCAAAATAGTTAAATTTAAAATGTATATTAAACAACCTATTAATTTTTTGAATATTTACTTCAATAATAGGGGGTGGTTGAAGAAAAAGTTTTTGGTTTTTTGAAAAATCATCAACTTTAAGTGTAGCAGACATAATGATTAACTTCAATGGACTAGACCTTTTTTGACGCAGACGAACAATACGGGATAAGATACCAATCAATATATCAGAAAACACCCGCCTCTCGTGAGCCTCATCTAATATAATTGCTGAATATTTGTTGAGCAAAAAATCCTGAAATAAACATAAATCTTAATATTTTTGTTACTAGTTTAGAATTATTTTAGAATAATAAATATTAAAATTTACATTTTGTATCTCTTTTAACAATACACCATCAGTCATAAACTTTATTTTTGTATTACTTCCTGCATTTCCTTCAAAACGTATTAAATATGATACAATATCAGTTGTTTCATTTAACTCTTCAGCTACTCGTTGAGATACAGATATTGCAGCAATACGTCTAGGTTCTGTGACACCAATCATTTTATTCCCACTAAAAATAAACAAATAATAGATACATAATTTTTGTTAATTATTCAATTAAATAGTGATTGATGATATATATTATAATATGTCTAATGTAATTTATTGACAAAATTTAGGTATTGAATTTATATTTGACATAAAAGTGAATTTACTTTGAATAGCCAGCTTCGTATAAAAATTGAGGAACTTGGGTAGTTTTTCCACTTCCTGTTTCCCCAACAACAATAATGACATCATTTTCACTGATTGCTTCCATAATGACTTGTTCTTCACCAATAATCGGTAACTTTGAACGAGACTCTATAATTTCTGGTGTCCGATTGATTGGTACTGGCTGCTTTTTGGCAGTAGAATCTGTTTTGCCACTCATGATGACTGACTATTGAAAAAATTACAGTCGATTTTATAATTTAATAGTATAATAAATATTAAATCAAAATGTAAACTATAACAAAATAAATGTTGACATGTTGAAAAATGTAAATTATTTGAATTTCTCACGTGGTGGTGATGTTTACTTTTAAGTTTTGGTTGTTCGGCAGTTCTGCAGTATGTGATAAGAAAATTTGATAAGCGATAATGATAAAAAATGAATTTAATTGATACTACCCACAGATATAAAATTTTATATCTGTGATACTACCACATCTCAGACTAAGATATACAGGACTGGACACGACAAGGTTGGAGGGTGTGGGGGGGTTGACTACGAAATGTTTTACAACAGGCAGTGTTCGGGGGGATATTTTCCTTTTAGCATTACTAGCGCCGTCTTAGTGGATACTTTTGGAACTAGATGACAATAATGTGATCTAGTTCCATAAGTATCCACTAAGACGGCGCTAGTAATGCTAAAAGGAAAATATCCCCCCGAACTCCGCCTGTTGTAAAACATTTCGTAACCACAATATTCATCTCGTGTCCAGTCCTGTATATCTTAGTCCGTGACATCTACCATATCATATCACCGTATTGTTCTATGACCATATCTACCTACCACTGCTACCTTGTAACCGCATAATTCGTGGTTTAAATTTTTTTGGACTTTCAGATACTGCATATTTGCCACATATTTTATATCTATGATATTTGCATAGTTGCATATTAGCACTTAAAAATGTATTTAAAATATATATCTAATACTAATTAATAATTTGGAACCAATACTGGCAATACCCAAATACTTTTGATAAGTAGATACTTAGGTATTTCAAATATTTTCAAGTAGGTACCCACATATTATATAAAAAATAACAATTGATTTTCGTTATTATTTGTACAAGGTTTTATTACACTTTACTATCATAATAAATTACTATTACTACATAATGTTCATCTGTTATACACTCATACGCCATACAATTCATACACAATTTACTAAATCAATAAGAAGCGAAATTTAAATTGTTTTAATCTTTTCTGAAAGACGTCAACGATACTGAAAAAGTTTTAGCATTGTGATGTAGTTTATTATTAAAAATAAAAATAATATAATATAAATATTTTAACTTTTCACGTGCCCTCATAATTTTTTCGTGTGCCACTTTCGGCACGCGTGCCATGATTTGAGTGATTTGCGAGGGCGTATATCGATTCCGCCGATTTTATATCGATTCCGCCGGCTATTGATTCCGCCGGCTACTGTTTAAAATATCTACATATCGATTCCGCCGGCTATTAATTCCGCCGGTTACTGTTTAAAATATCTACATATCGATTCCGCCGGCTACTGTTTAAAATATCTACACATCGATTCCGCTGGCTACTGTTTATTCCCCCCTCTTGTTATAAAATTATTTAAATTAATATAATAAATAATTAAATAATTAATTATTTTAATAAATTGTTTTATTATAAAATATTAAAATGTATAGTCTAAATTGTATAAAATGTTAATAATAATTGAATAATTCAAAACTTAAATGTATATATTCTGATTAATATGTGTATGTGAATATATTATAAAATATTAAAATGTATAGTCTAAATTGTATAAAATGTATAAAATGATAATAATTGTAGGTATTATAATAAAATGTATAGTCTACAATTATACGCGGTGTATGTGAATATTTTATAAAACGTATACCTACCTAGTCTAAATTGTATTAGTGTACGTATTGCTATAATATATTAGGTACGCTACATATAAAATGTCAATTATATGATTCTGCCTGAAATCTTATCTTTAAGATACGATATATCTTGATATCTATATGACCTATATTTATATAATATTTTATATAGTTAAAATGTGGACTTCCCAATCTTCCCATGTTTCTTCTCGCCTAGTTACTAATCAGTATCGATCCAGTTCGTGGATTCTCATCGATTCTCCATCGCGTGCATAGTGTCGCATATTCGTATAATTATATTTCTTACAGCTTTATTACTTATTAGTTATAATTAATTAAAATGAACTTTACTATAGTTTCTAGTGAAAGAAAAAATGATTTGATTTTATATAATGATTATAAATATTATAAAAAAGACTATGTCAAGTATTTAGATGCCTTTAAATGGCAGTGTGTAAAAAAAAAGTGTACTGCAAAAATTTATGTGAATCAAGCAACAAATAAAATATTGAAAGATGAAAGTATTCATAATATCAACCATAAAGAAGAAACTACAAGTATTTTAAAAAAATCATTTTCAAATGGACTTAAGCGGAAATCGGAAGACGAATTGGAAAGGCCATCAAAAATTATTAATAGAGGCATTTTAAAGAATCCAGATGTGACACAAACTTTTACAAGTACAGACATTAATAATATTTATCAATGTTTATACCGTTCGCGTAGATCGTCATATCCTAAACTCCCAACAAATCTTAATGAAGTAATCGATGTAATGAGCGAGCGTCAAATTAAAACCGTCCAAGATGAAAACTTTGTTCTTGTTGTTAATTCAGATAACAAAATTATTTGTTTTTCAACAAAATCTAACTTAAAACTATTATGTTCAGTAGACAAAATATTTGTGGATGGAACTTTTACATACTGTGCAAAATATTTTCTCCAACTTTTTACCATCCACATTTTTAAGAACGGACATTATGTTCTGCGATTATTTGGTGGAATATTATATTGATGAAGGAGCAAAATTCAATCCACACATTTGGGCATCAAGGGAAATTACATCAGAACGTACTACTAATAGCTGTGAGTCTTACCACTCAAAATTTAATTCACTATTCACAAAAGCTCATCCCAACATTTTCATATTTACCCATGTTTTAAATACAAAAATACAAACTGACACTTACATGCTTATAAATGGAATAAATATCAATACAATCAGTAAAAATAGTGCTTTTAACAAAAAAAAACAAAATATTAAAACTTTATCAAATGATTTGAACGATAATAAAATTTCCAAGTTCACTTATTTAAAACATGTGTCCAAATATTACCAAAAGTAGTTACCTATATTTATATTAATACATTTAAGTTTTGAATTATGCAATTATTAACATTTATCATTTTATGCAATTATTATTAACATTTTATACAATTTAGACTATACATTTTAATATTTTATAATATATTCACATACACATATTAATCAGAATATATACATTTAAGTTTTGAATTATGCAATTATTAACATTTATCATTTTATGCAATTATTATTAACATTTTATACAATTTAGACTATACATTTTAATATTTTATAATATATTCACATACACATATTAATCAGAATATATACATTTAAGTTTTGAATTATACAATTATTATTAACATTTTATACAATTTAGACTATACATTTTAATATTTTATAATATATTCACATACACATATTAATCAGAATATATACATTTAAGTTTTGAATTATGCAATTATTAACATTTATCATATTATGCAATTATTATTAACATTTTATACAATTTAGACTATACATTTTAATATTTTATAATAAAACAATTTATTAAAATAATTAATTATTTAATTATTTATTATATTAATTTAAATAATTTTATAACAAGAGGGGGGAATAAACAGTAGCCGGCGGAATCGATGTGTAGATATTTTAAACAGTAGCCGGCGGAATTAATAGCCGGCGGAATCGATATGTAGATATTTTAAACAGTAGCCGGCGGAATTAATAGCCAGCGGAATCGATATAAACCTTTTTTCTAAACAGGTAGTTTCGGCCAGTGGCGTAAATTGGGTCCAATTTCTGGTGGTGCAGAGGCATATTCAACCTATAATTTCCAACACAAAAATAATCCAACTTTCTAAGTGAAATCCTTCCTAACAAAAAAAAACTATATACAGGGTGTCCCGTGAGGATTTACTCATTAGCCGTAGAGTGGGACTCGCCGCCCGGACAAAAACCAGTTTATTGACGTTTTACTAATAAACTAAAAAAATTATTAAAAATCATGAGATTAATGAAAATAAAATGTTAAAAGCTCAAAATGTTCACAAAAATATACTCTATAGAATGGCTATCTTCAATTTTTTCAAAAATAAAAAAATAAAAAATAAAAAAATAAAAAAATAATTTTTTTAACTTTTTTACTAAAAAATTTAATTTAATTAAAAAATAAAATATTTGTAGTGCTTACCTCTGCAAGTCTTAATAAAAAAACATAATTACGATATCTCCATTATTTCAGGAGATATCGCAATGAGTAAATCCTCACGGGACACTCTGTATTTATCCATACATTTTGTCAACATTTGAACTTCAAATGCTTATAAAAAAAATTGTGGCTATGTATTTTTAATATTTTTCAACGCTATTGTAACAATATATCAGGAGCCTTCCATTAAATTTTCACGCTTTTTACCCAACAAATAAAATTTTATTGATATTTATAGAAAAAAAAAACTAAAAAAATTAAAAAATGACAATGTCCGGAAACAGCTCAAAGAGAGTTAAAATATTTTCAAAACTTTGTGGTGTATAGAAAATTAAAATATAAATATATAAATTTTCATGTATTTACAGTTATTTGTTTGAATAACAACAAATTAACAAAATCGCTACATGAGAAATCTAGTGAATATCCAATCTTGTAAAAATATGATTTTCGAATGCTCATAAAAATTTAATTTGATTTACTTGTGGACATTTTTTTTTTTGATAAAGGCGTATACAAACTTATGAATAATCTTGTATTACATTTTAAAATCTTAGATTTGAAAAGAAACATTTTTATGATTTTTTCAACTCAAATTATATTTTTAATTTTCGTGATTTTTCTGTATTTTGTAAAGATTTGAACTTTAAATGCTTATAAAAAAAACTGTGACTAAGGATTTTTAATAATTTTCTAATGTCATTGTAACAATATAGTTGGAGCCTTGTATTAAATTTCCAAGCTTTTTTACCCAACCAGTGAATATTTCAATTATATATGTAAATGTTCATTTGTTTGGTCAAAAACCAAAATCGATTTTGTTGAAAACCGATTTCGGGTAAAAATTCCTGTTTTTCCTTAATTTTTATGTTGTTTTTCCTGGCGCTTATGAAACCTGAAGAGAATTTTAAAATTTGATTCAATACGACGTCGAGCTGTCATCTGACATTTGACTTTTGAGAATTGAATGAACATTGATCCAGTGATAACACACTATTTTGGCGGTAGAATGTTGACAGCAATATAATTTTACCATATTATACCACAGAACAATTATACGTCTATTCTGTGCACGATTAAAGATATAATATCTTTAATCGTGATTCTGTGATACTGCCATAATAAAATACAAAATTCTTTGGATAGTGGTTACCATAGATAATAATCTAACTATTTATGGGGGTTGTACGATATTTTAGAATATAGATAGAGTAATAATTTAAATGATAATGTCTAATACATGCACTAAAATAACTATTTTGTACCTCTTTATATATTATATATTTCAATGATTTTCTGGTGGTGCAAAAACATACCTTTGCACCACCAAATTTTAGATGTGGTGGTGCAAGTGCTGCATTTGCACCACCCAGTTTACGCCACTGGTTTCGGCGGAATCAATAACTCCCCATTTGCGATCCCTGCTATATGCCATTGTGCTAATGAACATAGGTACATAATGCGGTATAAAATGGAATTTTTGGGGGTTCTTGGGAATTAGTTGAGCTTGCTTAGCCAGGTATGAAAACATTTATTAACTGTATTTAACTATATTGAAATGTAATTTTTTACTCAATTATTCTGTTTATGCCACTTTTTACCTGTATCATATAGCTTTCAACTTTTTATTAATTTCGATGAAGCGCTTGGCTTTGACTCATGATTGAAGTTAATTTACTATAATGGTCAACAAAATTTTGGTCCAAAAATTGTACTTTTAATTATTTACCCACTTAGGCCTACCTATACAGATGGAAACACTTGTTCCTATCCAATAGTAAAATTTGTAGCCCGTGATTATAATTTATAAACACTGAACTTCTATACAGATTTTTGAAAGAAATTATTATTTCTAGGTAGTTTATGAAGTCTAGTGGGGGCATATGCCCCTAGCCCCCCTAAAAGGCGCTCCTGATAACTTCTATATTCTGGTTTCGATTCGTGTATCTATATATAGTCACTTGTATCGCTGTAAATCTGTAAATGTAATATTTTGTTTCATGACACATAAATATAATCATAAATTAATAACCAATAACTAACTATAACTAAATATTTAATCATACTCATATTTTGTAACCTACGAAATAGAGTTATAGTTATTTTAATTAGACAATAGGGTAACCAGTAATTTTCGGAGGGGAGGAATCTACATATACGTACCTGGCACCTGCCAATATAATGTCGTTTTTGAATTCACCTGATATGATTAATACTCAAATCAAATACGTATAGTATAATGTATATCTAAATAAGACCTATATACTCAGACCCGGGTGTGCAATCTACATACACGATCTCCCCCTCCTTGTTTGCGCCAAATACCAATGGTAATTCAGTAATTGTATAACGTTTACAAGCTTAAAAAACGACTAGGTACCATCATAAACTGTCTTCTCAGTTCTCAGTAATATAGCCATATATAATATATATATATATTAGGTATAGGTATATCGTATATGTGTAATAGCTCAATTAAAATGGATTTAGTTACACGTATGTAATTTTGAATTTTAATAGACTACATCCTGTTTACGTATAAATTAATGTATATTAATAAATAATATTATATGTATAATTTATAAAACTGTGTGTATTATTTAATTTATGTTTATGGGGTACAAGTATTATACGTTTCATTTATACGGATAGGTAAATTAATAACTTTATGCTAACAAACAACATCACAAGGAATCTAGAATGTTATGCGAGCAGTGCTGCAGTAGTTTTTCAGTCAGTGAATAGAGTAGACGGCACTTACTCTATCTAAACAGTATAGTTACTTGTACGTACTATATTATACATAGTTTTGACGTTTAACTAGAAGATAACAATTATTTAAATTTGTTGTGCCGTGTAATAGTGAGGAGAGCGTATCACGTATGAAACATCTATATTCTATGTATTAGCATCGGGTCCACAATTTTTGTTTTTTTTTTTTCATACAAACACGATGATGAACTTTCGACGATCACGACAATCTCTGGAATTTCCTGCATTCGTGTTTATCTTATCCAACCGATTGACTCAATAAAATATATAAGTGCATTGATAGTACCTATATAACTATTTATAGTATATACCTATATGGTCAGTGAGCTACACTGCTACAGTATATAATGGATGATCTAGACCAATACATCGACAGTTACTCCAAACAACGGTGGAAAGTTTTCGTTTTGTTGTTGATGGCCGGCACACCGGGTATATTCAATGCTATCCAGATATCGTCGTACGTGTTTCTAGTCGACAAACCTTCATACTGGTGTGATATACCAGATCTGAAATCGGCAGGATGGAGCGACCAGATGATCATTAATGTTTCCACGCCGTAAGACTAAATGAGGATATTTTTTATAAGTTATAATTAACCAATAATTAGTTTAGCAAGTACCTATACAAGGCTATACCTAGCTGCTAGGTTCAGGCAGTCAATATATACTATATAGCATTGACATATAAATATGATGAGAATCATTATATGTCTATAGTATATATAGACACCTCCGTTGATAAGTATATTATTTTAAATATTGTTGCGATATCATAAAACTAAATGCAAAGTGAGTACAAACTGTCCAGAGTTTGACTGGTTTAGGGCGAAAAATATCATGATAAACTATAGTACTACAATTACAAAGGAATCTGCCAATAATAGCTGTATGCAATTGTATATAGTCGATATTTGTTTTAAAAGATCTCTGCAACAATATACATATAGCTTAAATCTCAACACGTGGTAGCCAATGGTAATTGGGAAGTGGCCGAAGTGAAGAATATGCGTACCTATATGTATTAGGAGTATTATAATTCCATTATACCCATTACATTTTAATAATATACATGATAGGTACATCATCGGATCATCCTTCAACTGTACTTCCATTAATAATTATTATTCTCATAAAAAAACTATAAAAAAAGACCAGCAAAAAAAAAAAAAAAAATTAAAATCAATTGTATAATATATATAGTATCATAATTAAACCAACACCTCACTTCACTACTATATTTGAATTAGCAACAATGATCTTTTATTTCTATTGCTAAACTCTTAGCCAGTTTCTAAATTGGCCTACTGTGGGTACTGCGTTGTCAACACCTCGCACAGATACTGAAGCAGTGAAGCTCTAGCCACTCAAGGTACCTTTAATTTTTTGGTATCGTAATTAATTTATAATGAAATATATATATGTTACATATTTATGTATGTATCGTCTAATCCTCTAATCGTGTTTAAATTTATGGCTCAAGTATTAAAAATATAGGTAGTTAGTAGGTACCTGTTTCTTTTTGATATTGATATAATTTTTTTATTATACCTAACGCTAAATAACTTAAGTCTACAAGGGAAAATTATTGAAATAAACTCCTTCTAGACATTTTAAACCACTTAGGTAACTGTTGTATAGTTAATACAGTATACTACATAATTTCAACAAATTTAAAATATGAAATAACACTGCCACTACAAGTACCGGAGTACCTTTAAAAAATAATATGCATTCATTTTTAAAGACGCACAGATCTTTATTATTATCTTATTTTTTAGACATCAAAAATATTCATCAAAAAAACTTGAAGAATGTACTTATTACAATCAAAATTATTCAATATTTGCCAAAAATGGTTACAATTGGTCAATGAATAATTTAGATACTGCCGATTCTAAACCTTGTCAGTACTATAGTTACAGTACCAGAGAATCTGTTGTAACTGAAGTATGTAAACATTTCTTGAAAATTAATAATAATCCCAGAACATTTACTATAGTATTTTGTTTTATTAGAACCAATCTATATAATGTTTTAGTGGAATTTAGTTTGTGATAATGTATCGATGAAGTCCAATGTCCACGCCACTATGGCTTTTGGAAAGTTTGTTGGTGGACTTTTATTTGGTTCAATATCGGATGTATATGGCAGGAAGTTTGCTTTTAATTTGGCAGCTTTTATTTACATGGTTTCAGGACCATCTGCTGCTCTGATTGATTCATATGTATTATTTTTAATTGCAAGATTCTTGATAGGTGTAGCTGGATCTGGAATTTATGAATCATCATATACAATATGTAATATTAAAAAAAATACACATGGATAGTATTAAAAAAAATAAAATAAAAAAAAATAATTTATGTTAGTAAAATTAAAACTTTATGTTAATTTTAGTGACTGAGCTGACAAGTGGTAAGACTCGTACTTTACTTTGTCTTTTGATGAATATGTCGTATCCAATTGGTTATATTTTGTTATCAATTATTGCTTATTATGTACGACCATGGAGAATGTTGCTTTTAGTTTTGTCTTTGCCCATGTTTGGATTGTTGATACAATGCTGGTAATAACTAACAGTTTAATTATTTAATTTTACATCATAATATTTCACTATTTATATTATAAATTTAAATACTTGAATAAATTGATATTTATTTAATTACTTGTATAATAAACAATAATTAAAGTAAATATTAAAAACTGTTTTAGGTTTCTACCTGAATCTCCTAAATGGTTAATGTCCCAAGGTAGAACAAAACAAGCTTGGGTGGAAATGGCTAAACTTGTTCCAACTGCAGTTCATGCAAACATTAATAATGATGGCCAAAATAATGTAGAAATTAGTAAGGTTAGTCAATCAGTAATTACTATTTGTTTAAATTAAGGATTAAACTATTAAAGTAATTAATTTGTATTAATTAACATCAATTCGTTAAAACTTAAAACTTATAAGTACCTATGTATTTAATGTTTGCTGTGCCACAACCCTCCAATATCATCCAAGAATTAAAATAATTTAATGCTTATAAAGTTCTGTAATTTATTGTAATATTAATTAAATAATAGCCCGAAACTTGATTTTTATATTATAGGTACTGAAATTCTTAGAAAAGTAGTCGGATTAGAAAAATTAAATTAAAATTGCACGATGTTGTTCAAAAAATTAAAACAATTAACAAATAATTTTTAAAAATGTTATTTTGTGATGAAGTTAAATTATGTAAAAACATTTTAATATATTTCGAAAAAAGGACTAACGAGTACCTTGTATGAGTATAACATAAAAGTGTAATGTGTATAACGTAGAAACAATTGTTAATTGTATAATGTTCTCTATGGCATTAAAGTGACAATGGTCATGGTTTATAAATTATAATTTATACTATATATAATATATTATTCATATTTTTTAATCTTTCACATTTTTGTTAGATGTTTAGTGATCACTTTTATAAATAAATATATATTTTTTCAAACAAAGTAGATAAAAAAGAGTAATGGGAAATTTACGGAGATCTTGTCAGCATATACGTCATTGTTTTCTACACTGGACTTATCCGCAAAAACAGTTATTTCTTTATTTTTTGGATTATCTTGTGGTTTATCGTATTATGTTATTGGTAAGTCTGATTGGAATATTATATTATATATTTATATAGACGGCGTAGAATATAAACGTATTTTATCTGTTTATTATAATTTTAAATATTCTAAAATAAATACTGAACATAAATTATTGAAATATTTTAATCATTCCTTCATGAAATCCAATACATTTTGTTTATGTTATTAATTAGCATTGAACGGGGATAATATAACTGCTGATCGTTACATATACGTTGCGCTAAACGGAGTTGTTGAAGGTGTATCATACGCGTTAACTGTTCCTTTATTTCTATATGTTGGGCGCAAAAAAGCAGTTTCATCCCTTTTTTTCGCATCAGGAATATTGCAACTGACATTATTGGCAATACCACTTGGTATTAAATATATTTACACCATGGATTTTGTGAACCATTATTTTATTAATAATTAGTGTTTATTTTTTTTGTTCTTAGAAAAAGCAAACATTTTATTATGCGTGACTTTAATTGGAAAATTTTTCGTAAGTGCCTTATTTTCAGCCATTGTACTCTACGTATCAGAATTATATCCAACTACAATCAGAAATACTGGTATCGGAATATTATTGACTTTTTCTCAGATAGGATCTATTATTGCACCATATATAGTTGAAATATTGGTAAATAAATAATGACAATTGGCAATCGTGCATGACTACGATTCTTAATTATTTTGAAAATTTAAAATGAAAGTTTTCGGTTTTTGATCGATATTTGTATACTTAAAGGGAGCTAAGGCATGGTATATTCCGAGTACAGTGTGTGGGACACTTGGTATCTTTGTTTCAAGCTTGGTTCTGATGTTGCCCGAGACAAAGAAGACAGTATTACCAAATACTCTAGAAGATATGAAAAACACAAATTCCGTCAAACTTAGCAATTGTTTTAAATTTTAATTTTGAAGTGGCTTTCTCCAATTTTTTTCTTTCTTGTACAGTGCAGATTTTAATTTTATAGACAGTTCATAATTTTCAGTAAATCTTGATGTATTTTATTTGCTTGAGAATTGAGGAAGAAGGATGGACAACAATAATAACATACATTCTAATTTCTAATAATTATTTAGTATTTACAATTTACTACATAAAAAAATGCTACCTATAATTATATTACTGTTGGAGAAATGCCGGGTAATTTTAGCTGTAAATAAATATTTAGTTTGTTTGTATTATTACTTAAATAGTTCGACTAATTTAGTCATAGTTGTACACATATAAACAGTGGTGCAGTGCACTGTATACTTATTATATTTATATTATTTTAAAACTTGGTAGAAACTAAGTGTCAATGTAAGTACATAATATAGGTACTTGCAAGTTGCAAATATATTAATATATGTGTTATGCGCATTGTTTGTAGATAATTGTAAACTACCTATACCTAGTGTTGCGAGTCAAATTTTAAATCAATATTTTCTGTACATTCTTGTAATTTTTACTATGAAACATGATTATTATCAACGACACGCAATTACATATAGTATTTATGATATTGATTAAATATAAATAAAATGTAATATTTTAATTAGTGGTTATTGGTTATTATTAGAGGTCGAACGTCGGAAGTTAAAAAACAACAAAATATGTGCAGTGTAGGTACATATTATAATATAACGAACTATAAAAATCTTGAATATACAACAATTTTTTTTATATAAAATAAGCTACATTTATATGGAAATACATTTCAAAAAATAAATAGTTATTCGAAAATAGTATTAATATGCATTCTTTTAAAAAAATATTTTTATTTTTAAATTTAACTTTAATATTCCTACCTAGGAATATAAATAATTATTAAATAAATAGTATGATTCAAAATATAGATGGCCACGAGGGCATGAATATTCTCTATTATTAAATTTAATTTCTTATAAAATAATAACTTTTTTTCAATATTTGTGCAGGCCTCCTTGTGTAGATAGGAAATTTCCAGTACCTGATAAAGTAATTTTGCTCCCATAGGCGTGGCCAGATTTTCTTGTCAAGTGTTGCTAAAATGTCACAAAAGTTAAAAAGTTCCAAAAATTAAACATTTTATTTAATGAGTTGTTTATTTTATCAATTAGATATTTTTACAGAGTAGTAAATGGTAATTTATATATTTCTTACATTATAAATAATTAAAAATATTAAATAAACTAATTAAATCAAACATATAAAAAATTGAAAATTATACATTAAAAATATAAAATAATACAATATTACAATATCAAACGTCTGTTGTGAGGAATGATATTTTTGAACTCATAAATTATATTATCATAGTCAAGTTCTGATAATAGTTCTTGCCCGACAAACATCAGTAATAACGCTTCAAGTCTATTTTGTGTCATAGTATTGCGAAGTTTTGACTTGACAATAGAGAGTTTAGAAAATTTTTTTTTTTTTTTTTTTTTTTTTTTTTTTTTTTTTTTTTTTTTTTTTGATAACAGTGATACGAGTCACTCTCATAAGTTTTGGTTATATTTCTAGCTTTCTCTTTCTTCTTTTTTTACGTGGTTGTTTGCATTAATCTCATCTTTAATACATTTTTGCCTGTACCTGTTTTCAAGCCTCAAGTTAGCGGATAAATTACATTAATGTGTTGATATTGTTTTGACCAAACTGTTACTCGTGGACATCAGGTACGTCTTATCACTTCAATCATCAAGTCTTATCAAGACCACTCTTTAATATAACCAGTCAGCTGTTTTTCTTCAGTGACTTAAACGCTGGGCATCATCATTGCCCATTATAACACTTACCTTTGTCTAACTTGGTTGGCTGCATCGAACTACATTGCTGTATTATAGGTTGCGCTCACTCTTTTTAAGGCGTAACATTGAAATCATAAAATAACGCTTTTCGGTTTGCTGCACAATTCATTTATTAGCTGTTCAAACAACTAATTCATTTACCTACCAAATCGATATTTGCCATCACCGTTATTCTGCGCTGGATACCTGATTAATTATTACACTTATCCTAGTCACTATGCCCACAACACCTAACGCAAAGCCTGTTAATACACGGTCACAGTCTTTGAAAATGTCTACCAATGACGACATTCTCAAAGCCATTAATTCACTCTCTACATCCCAATTGTCACAGTTTCAAGAACTCCGTACAAGTATCTCCGGTTTAACCTCCAAAGTGGCAGATCTTGCCACCGAGAATGCTGCTTTTCGGACCGAAATTTCAGATCTCCGATCACGAATTGACCTTCTCGAATCACGGCCGGTCCATCCTAGCGATTTATCATCTGTGATTTTTCGTGAGTCCACTGAACGGTCGAAAATTGAATTTAATTCAATCGCCTATGGTGTGCCTGAGTCTAGTGCCAACACCGCTGCACTAAGATCCGAAGAGGACTTACACACCTTAAGCAATCTTCTTAATAGTATTTCTATTCCTGTTCCCACTGAACCAAAGCTAATACGCCTTGGGAATAGCACTGCGAAAAAACCAAGACCTCTCAAAATCATCTGTCAGTCCAAGAATGATGCATCACAACTCATCTACAAGTTTAACTCCCAGATTCGAAATGGAGTATCACCCACACCTGGTTTTCGCGTAGTACGTGATAAGACTACACTAGAACGCGATCTTTTACGTCAAGCGCATATTGATCTGGAGCAGAAAAAGGACGCAGGCTCTACCAATCTTACAATCTCGTTTGTCAATGGAGTTCCTACCGTAGTTAAAGCTGTTCCAAAAAACACGAATCCCAGAGGAAGCAACCATCGTCCAAATACCACCCAGCCTATTCATTAGTTCATGATCTGAACTCTGGTTTGCATGCATTTTGTCTAAATAATTCTAATTGTACTTTTTGTCGTTATACTAAGTCCACCTTTAACTCTTTTTTCTCTAATTTTAATAATTTTATAACTAAAAATGTATCCCCGTTAATATCTATGTCCAATAATTCTAATATTTTACCCAGTCCACACTATAATGTTCAAATTTATTACCAAAATGTTCGCGGCCTCCGTACTAAACTTTTGAATCTCCACACTAACTTTATTTTATCTTCCTATGATGCATACGTCTTAACAGAAACCTGGCTCTCTAATGACATTTCAAATGCCGAATTAGGTTTCGATGAATATTTAATCTTTAGGTGTGACAGGAATGTTCTAACTAGTAATTGTCGACGGGGTGGGGGAGTATTAATTGCAGTCAACAAAAAGCTTAGACCAGTCTTAATTACTTCTCTTTATGATAAATGTGAACAAGTCTTTGTTCGGTTCACTCTTCCTAGTGGTCTCTCCGTTTTTTTAGTTGGAGTTTACTTACCTCCAGGGTTAAACCCCTCGGTTTACGAAGGTCACCTTGAGTCTGTTGACCAGGCCTGGGGAACTAATGCCTTTAATCTTGGTCTGGTTTGTGGTGACTATAATTTGCCCAACGTATCCTGGACCAGTGGTGATTCTGGTTTTATCTACACTGGTAGGATTAATGATAAGGTTCGAACTGTTGGGGATCATTTTAGTTTGCTTCACTTTACTCAAAAGAACCAAATTTATAATAACACCGGTTCCGTTCTTGATTTAATCTTCACCAACAACGCATCCACCCAAGTATCTCAGGCTGCCGACCCCTTGGTTCCATGTGACTTGTACCACCCGGCCCTCACTATCTCCTGTCCCTCTCCATCTGATCTCCCTATGCTCAACGCCCAGCACATGTTCTACGACTTTAAAGCTGCTAATTATGAGATGATATCTCATTATTTAGAAGACATAGATTGGTCCGATGCCCTTAATTCTAAATCGACTAACGAATCAGCAGATTTACTTCAGAAAATTCTTCAAGACTGTATCCGGGAGTGGGTTCCAGTACGTAGCTTTCGCAATTCTACCTTCCCAAAATGGGTCTCCGGCAGCCTAATTAATCTTATTTCAATGAAAAAAGAATCCCACAAATTATACAAATTACTAGGGGGTTATGATCGGTACACGACCTTCTCCAGACTACGCGCACGATGTAAATATGAATCCAAGCGCCTTTACAGAAACTATTTGGATAGCTTACAAGAGCGCTTTTGTACTAAACCTAAATCATTTTGGGAATTCGTTCGGAGTAAACGTGGAGCCAACTCGATACCTGATGAGGTTCATCTTGGCCAAACTAAAGCCACTGGCGAACATGTTTCTTCCTTGTTTGCCTCACACTTCTCCTCGGTATATAAAGACTCACATTTTACGGCAAACACTTTATCCGATGAGTGTACTAATCAAGAATTTTCTTTTCTCCCATCAATTTTATCGATTACTACTGAAGAGGTCAATGAAGCCATAAACTCCCTATCAAATACCCGTGGTCCTGGGCCAGATGGTATTTCTGCCCTTCTACTGTACCGATGTCGGGCCACTCTCGTTTTACCCGTAACTTTTATTTTTAACAAGTCTCTTGCCGAAGGTGTCTTCCCCCACGCCTGGAAAATTAGTCGTGTAACACCCATTTTAAAGTCTGGTAATCCGACCGATGTTGCCAACTACAGACCCATCTCCGGCTTACCTTTCCTCGGTAAGCTATTCGAATCAATTGTTCTTAAACAAATTAAACGTAAATTTTCATCGATCATATCAATCGACCAGCACGGGTTCGTTCCTGGTCGCTCAACTGTTACTAGCCATGTTGATTTTGTTTCCTTTTTACATAAGGCGTTTGAACTAGGTAATCAAGTTGATGTCATATACACCGATTTTTCCAAAGCGTTCGACTCTATAGATCATAGAGCTTTGCTTTATGTTCTTGACAGGTTAGGCGTTGGTGAGCCATTCCTATCGTGGATTAGTTCCTATCTTAGCGAGCGGCTCCAATTTGTAAGTCTCTTCGGTAAGTCATCCAATCTTTTTCGAGCGTCATCCGGAGTTCCACAAGGTAGCCACCTAGGACCTCTCTTATTTAATATTTTTATTAACACCGTGTGCTCAACAGTTTCTCCTTGTCGCCTTCTTCTGTTTGCCGATGATTCTAAGATTTTCCAAATGATATCCTCATACAATGACTGCCTCACTCTCCAAAACTCCCTTGATAAATTTGCCGCCTGGTGCAATTCTTTTAATTTGTCGCTAAATATTGCCAAATGCAAAGTAATGACCTTTCATCGTTCTAGGTCAGTCATTACCTTTGACTATAACCTAAGCGGTCTATCTATTCAACGTGTTAACCAAGTCGAGGATTTGGGCATTCTGTTTGTGCCTTCACTCCACTTTGGTCCTCATATCGATATCATGACTAGTAAAGCTTTTCGCGTACTGGGTTTTATTAAGAGACATACTGTTAATTTTAGTTCCCCTAAATGCCTACTGGTTCTCTACAACTCGTTGGTTCGTTCAGTTCTCGAATATGGGTGCGTAGTCTGGTCACCATACACCGCTGCTGATATTCGACGGATTGATCGGGTTCAAAATTACTTTATGAACTTTGTTGGCTTCTGTCTCAATATCCCTCACCCTAAACACGATTACAGGCCTATTATACAAGCCCTTAAGCTCAATTATCTCCAAACTAGGCGTGATAACCTTGGTAATAATTTTATTCGAGGTTTAATTGAGGGTAGAGTCGATGCCCCTAGGCTTCTCGAACAACTTGATTTTCGAATACCCAATAATACTAGGTTACAGTGTTCTTTCTATCCCCCTAACAATACGTCTATCTTTGCGAGAAATGCCCCATTACCAAGATTAATGCGATTAGCGAACTTACTGTAATACCCGTAGTACGGAGGCTCACATTTTCGTTAGCTTATTACTTCTATTACCATGTTATTTATTTCTTATTATCATTATGTTATCTATCTAGAACTTTATTTAATTTATTCATATGTAAAAAAAAAAAAAAAAAAAAAATGTTTATATATCTTGATCTGTATCTTACACTCCATGTAAATTTTGTAAAAGCCGACTGGCGTTAATTCAATAAAATAAAATAAAAATAAATAAAAAATGACCTTTCACAAGAACATGACGACAAAGATTGAATGGAAAACAAAACAATATAAAAAAGTATGTGTGTTACCAGTACGCGCGCGGGAAGTTAAACTTCTTTTGAATGGTACTAATTATTTATTATTGATAGTTTTATTATTTTTTTTATATTTTTATTCGACAGATCGATGGATAATTGTTTGTAGTATTGTTTTTTATCCAGACAATAGATTTGTGAGTGAATAATAATAATAATAATAATAAAAATAAATAATAATCGATCATTAAATATTCATATTAATTAGTATTGGCCAAGATAGATGAATCTGTTTTAGATTCTGAGTGAAACGATGAATGTATTGATTTTACAATGATGTGTGTTTTTTTTTTAAATTTTTTTTGTGTCTGTCATCACGTTTTAGGACAGTAAAAGTGCTTGGATTTTCTTCATCAGTAGCTTTTCTGATAGGAAAGTGAATCTAGTTGGTACTTTGGGGGGTCAAAAGTATAATTTTTAGTAGTTTTCTCAAGCGCCGGGAAAAACAACATAAAAATTAAGGAAAAACGGGAAATTTTAAGCAAAATTGGTTTTCCAAAAATGAAAAAATCGATTTTGGTTTTTGGTGTAACTCTAAAACAAATGAACGTATATACATGCAATTTTCACTGGTTGTTTATATTTGCATTTTATATACACGATAACATTTTCAAAATATTTTGATTTATTTTGAACTGTTTAGGGACATTTTCATTTTCCATTTTTTTTTAGTTTTTTTTCTAAAAATATCAATAAAATTTTATTTGTTAGTTGCGAAAATTAGGTTTTTATATTTTAAAGTTTAAACAACAGCTGTAGATCTACAGCCGTGCTTTAAACTAAAATACAAATTGTCAAATTGATGTTACTTAATACTTGGTAGTATACTAGTATGATAAATCATCTAACAAAAGTTCAGGTGTTGCTATAGCATACCCAGCAACACCCGTAAACACGCCTATGTTTGCTCCATATTATTCCACGAGTTATATTTTATTAAAACATGATAAAAGCAATTAAGTATTCAACAAGTTAACAACCCATATAAAGACAAAGAATGATAAAAAATATTTCATGTTTCATACTTCAATTTTTTTTTTTTGAAACTTTAGAAGTAAAATTAAATAATCAAAGTGATCCTTTTATCATGAACCGCTCATTGCTTTGAAAAGTTCTTATTTTTTAATGAAACTATTTTTTTCACATGATTTAATGTCATTTAAAGAAATATATTTTTACATTTTTTTTATGTTTTCTTAATATTAATTTCAATTTTGTTCTTTTTTCCTTGGTTATTTTATTAGTTCTTTTTTCCTTGTTCTTTATCCTTGGTTTTTTTTCCTGTACCTAGTATTATATTTATGTTCCTATGACCTATGAGTACTATTATCAGTATACTGACTATACTGCAATACAGTATACACTAGTCACTAATACTGACCATGTAACTATTAAACCATGAGTAAGTTAGTAAGTACTAAGTACTAAAATAGCTAGGTACGAGGTACCTATATGTGTTATACCTACATATTTTATTTACGCATGTACCTACCTAATATTATCTAACCATGCATATTTTAATTTATAGTTTTTAGATTTCGTAACCTATGTTTTACATTTTAATATATTTTAATAGTAATTCATTTAAATTTTAGTTAAAACTTACATCATATATTTTAGATTCTGAGTGGGACGATGAATGTATTGATTTTACAATGGATGTGTGTTTTTTTTTTTTTAATTTTTTTTAATTTCTTTTTGAGTCTGTGTACACGATAAGTAGTCGAAATAATGCTTCGATTTTCAACTTCAGTATTTTGTTCGATTGGAAAGTGAATATTGTTGATGCATTGAGGAGGTCAAAATTTAAAATTCCCAGTTATTTTCAAAAGCGTTAAGAAAAACAAAAGAAAAATTAAGGAAAAACGAGAATTTTTACGCAAAATCGATTTTTCAAAAAATTGAATTTGGTTTTTGTTTTGACTTTAAAATAAATGACATTAGATACATGAAATTTTCACTGGTTGTTTATATTTGCATTTTCTATATACGATAACATTTTCAAAATATTTTGATTTATTTTGAACCGTTTAGGGACATTTTCATTTTCCATTTTTTTTTTAGTTTTTTTTCTAAAAATATCAATAAAATATTATTTATTGGTTAAAGAAGCTTGGAAATTTAATAGAAGGCTCCTAGTATATTGCTTCAAAGGCAGATAAAAATTATTAAAAATATTTAGTCACAGTTTTTTTATAAGCATTTAAAGTTCAAATCTTGACAGAATATGGAAAAATCTCGAAAATTACCAAATTATTTTGAGTTAAGAATTTGTAAAAATTTTTCTTTTGATATCTAAGATTTTAAAATTTAATACAAGATTCCTTATAAGATTATCTACCTTTATCAAAAAAAAAAAATGTAGATACATGAAAATTTCACTGAATGTTTTTTTTATCAATTCTTATACTTGATAAAATTTTCAAAATATTTTAACTTGTTTTGAGCTGTTTACGGACAATTTCATATTTAAATTTTTAATTTTTTTTCTATAAATATCAATAAAGTTTTATCTGTTGGGTCAAAAAGTGTAAAAATTTAACACAAGGCTCCTGATATACTGTTACAATAGCAGTTGAAAAATATTAAAAATACACAGGCACAATTTTTTTTTATAAGCATTTAAAGGTCGAATTTTAACAAAATTTATTAAATTTAAAACTGAATAATTATTTTGTAGTTAAAAATGTATAAAATGTTCAACTTTTATATCTAAGGATTAAAATTGAAAACAAGATTCCATGTAAGTAGTCTTATACCTAGGTCCTAGACTGACATGCCGTCTCCGCTCAGAATCGTTTTTCTTATACAATTCTTCTTATATTATATCATTGAATTCAAATTTAATACCATCCATTATACAGTGACCCACTTGTAACCTACTGTACAGCAGAGCACCTTTTTTCACATGTATTTTTGTTGGTGATATATAAAAATTATAAACCCATATAATTTATTTTATGTATTTTATGTTATTTTTGCAAGTATAAATGTATAATACAATAATAACTACAATAATATTAAGAGCTGATACGTATACTAACTGGGATAAGCTCGTATATACGGATAATTATAAAGGAACTTATAACTTTAAGTCTTTAAATGTATAACTACCTATAACTGTAACTTGTAACCGGTTAAAAATGTCCAAAATATCTTTGAACTACAGATAGGTACTCAAACAATTATAGCACCTGTAACTAGTATATATGATTATGCTATATATATACGATATATAAGTAATCTAAACTAGATTGTATTTACTGATTTTTTTTTTCTCACAATAACTTTTAAATTTGAGCCCACTGCAGATATTAAATATTTTGTATATTATTTGTACATTTACAATCACTATATGACAGTATATACACATCACTAATCACTATACAAAACAGTTTTATAGTTTGACCTTCGTTTATATAACGCTATATATAAGTATATCAACCATCATCTATTATAGATGTCAATTATACAGTACATAATATATTATATACGTTGTATTTTAGTAACTATATACAGCGTATCTGTGTCTGTATGACTGTATAAGTAATTAAATCGAATAACGACTAAATATTGTCAGTTGCTAACAGTTTAGCGAGGGTCATAGTCATGCAAGTACTCAATAGTCAATGCCCTCACCATTTGATAAATTGATTATTTAACAAAATACATAATCGTAGAAATAATTAAAACCATTTAAAAAGAATTACAATGTTTATATTTTATACTTATATAGGTGTAATGTTTATGCATAAAGAAAAATAATTAAAATTTCTCTGTAACCTGTACTTTATTTAGAGTCAATAAAATTATATTTCGGTCAATATTTAAGGTTAAGCGTACCTATAATCAGTACTCGGTACAATATTAATTAGAAGATAGTATTTCAATTTGCCGGGAAACAAAATAATAAGAGGTAAGATAGTATAATATTTAAATTTAATAAGTAATTTTAAATTTAAGAACTTCCCAAATTATTGGCCATAATTATTATATTTTATAGCTAATCACTATACTACAATATAACTATATAAGGAATACTTATAGGTAGGTATTCAGGATATTAATATATTATAATAATAATATTAGACAGTTCTTGTCTTAAAGTCAAACTATATATTATAATCTATAATTATTATTTGTAAGAAGTTGATATTTTTATAGATAAGAACCTATAAGATTTATTATAATTGATCATAAACAAATTCAATATAGATAGCTATTAATCAATTAAAACTAATATTTTTCAGTCACATCACTCAAATATAATAATTATAAGAAAAGTATATTTGATTGAAGACATTTGATTTATTTTATATTAAAAATAAGACTATAGAAGGGCTCACTCTATGAAAATAATATTATATAGAAATATATATTAAAATAATATTAATATATTATAATATGTTAATTTGGAATTGTCATGTCATAAAAATATATTGATATTTAGTAATAATTATTGATTTCGAGTCTTCGAGATGTGTTAAAAGCAAAAATTTCATCACATAAACAAATATTGAAATATACCTACTCTAACTTCATATTTTACTCTAATCCTGAAAAAATCTATTATTTCAATGAAAAGTATTAATAATTATCCATATAGAAAGTAAATAAATTGATGTAATGCAGAATTTATTTTAATGATTCAATATTCAAATGTATGCGTGTTGTCTTCGTCTTACAAATGGGCAACGTACAAAAAACTGTTTTGCTAGGGACAACTTCGCTTCCACTGTATTTACAGTAAAATCACAGACTAACCAAAATTCCACAACGCATAAGGATCAACTTTATCAGTATCGTAGTGCTTTCATTTTTTTGATAGTATTAACCAATCATTTGTATAGTAATTAAATGAAAACAAAACAAAAAAACTTAATGACAGTCTCAAACTAATAACTTTAAATGTATTCATATTATCTAAATAATTAGAATACCTACTACGACGCAGATTAAGTTTTTCCCTATGCACTGTGAAATTTAAGTAATTCTACTATAAATACAGAGCGAGTAAAATAGTCACACACAATTTAGCACGAATAGTTTTTGGTATGTTGTACTTTTGTAAGAAGGAAGCAACGACGCAACGTCATAATGTGATGTATAGGCACTCTTGATTTAATTGTGTAAAGAAAAATATGTTAGTCAAACCTGAACAGTACATTTTAAATTTAATTGATGTCCTTTCACCTGCTACTGCATACAAATGTAGGAAAAAATGGTTTGAATAGATAATAACTTCTAAATTAAAATTCCACTCAGCCAACCCAATATCAGCCGCATGCCGCGGATCTATAAACGCTTATAGTATACATTAGAATATCAATTGCAATATCTATATATATATGTAGGTATTAATTATTATTGTATTATATAGGTTTTATACCGCATCAATCATCATCATATCGATACATAACCTAATAAGTAATAACCTATAGGTAATTTTGTTTATGAATTTATTTTATAACATATTATAATATAATACCTATTAGGTACCTATTATGCACTGATATTTTTAACCCGGTTTGCACATTTTTTCATTAATTTTTCTTTTTAATGTGATTATGTTTGTATGAAGTTCTTTCACGATTGCATGATAAATAATGAAATTATATTTATAATATCAAAATATTACAATATTATTATTGCAGTATAAAATATACAATGTACCTAATACATAAATCATAATATACTTTTATATTATAAAAACAGGGTTAATAATAATAATTTTCTCGAAATTACATAATTATTATACCTAGCAAATAGGGGGAGGCTTAGCCCCTCGTACTTCTATTTAGCCCCCTATGAGGTTTACTTTTTAGCCCCTCCTTAGGCTCATAGTTAGAACCCAAATCGTCAGGTAAAAAAAATTATGTGTAAAATAATAAAAAATTAAATTATTATATTATAAAATATGATTATTATTTTTATTTTTAATAACATTATTTTTCCCACCGGTTTAATCTAGCGAATTTGTAGATATTGACATTGTGTACAGTGTAGGTACGTACCATGTAAGAATTTATCGTAATTGGTTATAGTTTTCGAGGAAGAAATGACGTGTTTATGTGTTTAAGGGGTATAACGTATCTGCTTATTGCATATTAGCTTCAAGCTTACCTATATAACGCCCCTATTATATATAATATTAATATATTATTTTATTACTTTTAAATAGGTGCCCGTGTCCTGTATTGGTATACCTATTCTTATAAGTTATAATATTATAGTTACCTATAATATTAGTTGTATCTCACATTCGTACAGTGGTTGAATACTATTATAATATAATAATTTTATTTTCAAATTCTAAGCTCTCAATTTACTGTGCGTCTGTGGCACTCTCTGTGCAGACTGCAAGTAGGTAGGTACTATTACAGACTGTCATAGCCGTTATTTTTATTTTTGAGTTCGTAACGGTATACGTAAATAAGTTAGATTTTATTGTATACAATTATCAAAATGTTCTGTATATTCAAATTAAAAACCAAGTAGTGCTAAGAACGAAAATTACCCAAAAAATTATGGTTTATATTAAATTTTGGTTTTTGTAACAACTAAATTTCAGTTAATCTTATAAGGGATGGTGTGGCTTTGCCCCCACGTGTTATTTTACACTTTGGTTTTGTAGGACTCTAACTATTCAATCCTAGTTACGCCCATATCTATTCTGATACTAAAGGAGAGTATCATTTTTTAGAAATACATTTTAATGAAGGAAGACATTTCGGAAGGATGGGTTGTGACTTGTGATCCTACTCTGTGTGCGCCAAAATGTGTACTTGTAACTTGTATATTATTATATACTTAAACTATTTAAGTCTCTTTAACAGTTTTACGCGATTCTGAGTAGAAATCTGAAACAGAAAACTGATTAGTTTTTAGCAATCTACCTATGCTAATCAGTAATCAGTACCTAATCACTACATAGCACTGATTGCTATTACAGTATTGCCTAATACCTAAAGGCTATAGGTGAAACATAAATTTTTAAAAAAAAGTACCTACAAGTTCTAGTTTGTTAACAATTATTATTAGCCCTTACTAGAGATAGGATGTTGATGACTTTTGTATTATTTTTCCTTTGATCCTATATAAATGCTATCTTAGTTAAAAATTCGTTTCATATTCTCTTGATTAAAAATATTATACTAATTTTTTCGAATTTTTAGGCATTTTTAGCTATAAATGCATTGTTTTTAATACTTTTAGGTGATTTTTATGTAGTTTTTGTATAAATGTACAACGTGGGGCAATTTTATAAAATTTTAGATTTGAAAGAAAATTTGTTCAAAAATATAAGTGTATTATTATTAAGTATATTGGTGGGTTTTTGCTGTAACTAAATTTATCGCTATACAGGTTTTATTTATATTTTACTTTTTAATTTGTTTTTAATAATTTCATACATTTTTTGTACTGAAAATTAAACTTAAAATTTAAATGTTAACTAAATTTTGCTTACGAACATTTTTTAGGTCATTTTTATATTAATTAGGGCATTAAAGTATTTGTTTTGGTTATTTTTGATACTTTTTTAGGTCATCAACATCCTATCACTAGCTACTGACTGTGTGTCAGTGTAGTTTGTACATCTCAGTACAAGTATACAGCATAGAGACATACTGCTATAAGTGCTAATTATTAAGAACTACAAACGAATAAGATACTTGCATGTAAGTTGTAATCTATTATGCATTTATGCATGTATTATGTACCTTTTATAATTTTATATCACTACATTTTAGTATTTTACAATATAACTTTAGCCTTTAGTATTTGAATAATTAATTGCGTTAGTACTTACCTGTTTACTGAGCACAATTGAATCGAAGTTTAAATTTAAAATTAGGTACCTACGTGGCTACGTTTATCAGGCTATATTATATAGGTACTAACGGTATTTGAAACTCATTGATCATTGTGGTAATTTATGTTTACAACGCATATTAGAAGTATTACCATAAATACTATATATATATATATTAATATTACTAGTATTTTTAATCAAGGGTATAACGAATTTACGACGGAGGTGAGCCTGTATTGAAATGTAATTGTTTTAATGTTTCAATTTACATTAAATTTATGAACAATAACCACGCATAATATTATTATGCAGATTACCTAAATACACGAGACTGAATTTCATTGTATTAAAAAATATATATAAATAGCATATTGCATATTTTGCAATTCTAAATAAATTAATAGATAATAGTCAATAGGTACCAATATATAATTAATAGTTAGAAGGTGTGTAGAATACTTATATGTGCAGTTATTTTTATGTTAGATGTTAATTATTTTGTATGTTGGTAAAATTTAAAGAAAAATAACGATTATAATTTATAATTACCTGTACGGATAATAATACATATATATACCTACAAACTAATATAAATTAAAAATATAATAGGTAAGCACGTAGTCAGTCGCAATTCTAAAAATGTTTTTATCTATATTATGTATAGATGGTTTTCTTTTTGATGTTCTAAAAGTAATTTTGAACCATTAATAATTATACCTATATACCCAGTGGCCTATCCAGAATTTATTTTAAGGAAGGCTTATTATTCATTTTTGACGAATTTAATCTGAAAATAATTTATGGGGGGGGGCGTGTTACAAATTACCCTTCTGGATACGCCTTTGGGCTTTGTCTAGCTATATGTACTAGGTAGTACATCGTACATGTTATCATAGAACAATTATAGTATTATACTATTATAGTATACTTGTAAACTGTATAGGTACCTATATAAACCTACTTAATATAATAGGTATGTAATACATGTGTATAATTTAGCCATAATATACAATACCAATAGGTACTATATAAGTACCTACAATTACTTACTATATAGTTAGTATTTAATAAGAGGTAGGTGTCTATATAAATATAACTAGCTGATCTCACGCACTTCTTGGCCCGTAAAAAATGACGACTCTTAAAAAAATTGTGATTGTTCAGCACCTTTTGCAGTGTACGTGCAGTAAGTGCAGCTTAGTCACCCTAGATGGTAGGCAATGTGCGAAAATTTGATTTGATGCATGCTTCTACCTGATCTGCCCGATTAATCAATGGCAACCAATAAAAAATAAATACTATTTCTATTAATTATTTCTCCTATTAATCCTATAACCAATAGCATCCATTTATAAACAAACATTTCCATCGTAAATCTCAAAATCCCTATTTGGGCACCTCTCCGGGCTATTGGTCGTAGCATGATGTTATTTTAATATAATTTTTTTTTTCTTAATATGTTTTACAAAAAAAAAAAAAATTTCAAAATATTTCTTTAAATATAATTATAGATATTGTATTGTATTTTAATAGTCTAAGCAATTAAGCAATAATTTATGAGGGTATAAGCAATTTGGACATACATTTAGATTTCAATGTTACCTAATAATACACTAATACAGTACTATAATTACCTATTGCAAAGGATTTTGCAAAATATTGTGATAACTGATAATACTTGTCTTAAACATTAGGTAATTATTATATTTTAGATTCTGAGTGAAACGATGAATGTATTGATTTTACAATGATGTGTTTTTTTTTGTTTTTTAAATTTTTTTCTTGTGTCTGTCATCACGGTTTAGGGCAGTAAAACTGCTTCGATTTTTTCAACAGTATCTTGTTCGATGGGAAAGTGAATCTAGTTGGTGTATTCGGGAGGTCAAATTTTAAATTTCCTAATAGTTTTCAAAAGCGACGGAAAAAACAACATAAAAATTAAGGAAAAACGGGAATTCTTAAGTAAAATTGGTTTTCCACAAAATCGTAAGATAAAAAAATAAATTCATAATCAATTAATTGTTAAAGGATGTTTGGGGAAATTGTCTGCATTAAAAAAATATATGAGGGAGTACTAGGGAGTACTAGTATGTTCTACTGCTACAGTATACACTGAAAATAGTTTGGCGAAATTATCCCACATTGGCCACATTCGAACAAATTGCAAAGCATATTGGAGGAGATTATAGTCATTAATTAATTCCATATAGGTACCTAGTTTCAGAATTTATTCCTAATTCCTATAGGTGCAAGCAAAATGGTCCATGATGATTGTGAGGTGATAAGCCACTAAGCCATTAAAGTGTTGAAGTTGTACTTCTTCTATATTTTAGACGTTTTATTGTGGTATGAATACAAAAATTGTTACCTACAATCTACATCTTAGTTGTTGGTACCTACCTATCTTACAACTTACAAAAGAGTTAGTACTGAGTAGGTACTCAATGGCCAATACCCATAGACTATTATAGTCCCATACTATATTCCCCGTAAGTTTACCGATTTTTTTTTTGCGCAAGCAGAGTATCGTGAAAACGTTGTGACAATACAGTTCACCGTAGTTCTATACAGTTTCACGTCACAAGACACCACGGTGTAGGTATACGTACTACTTATAGTGACTAGTGTATTGTCACAATGTTTTCACCATAAACTGCGTGTGCAAAAAAAAAAGTGGGTAGGTAAACACTAAACAGTAAACTTACGGGGAATAGAGTATGAGTATAGTAACCAGCTACAACCTGCAGGATAGGTACATTTATTTTTTTTATAGGTACCTAGGTCGCGCTAGGCATAATGTTTATAGATTAGAAAATAGAAACACAAATGTGAAATTAATAATATTAATTATATACCTATTACAATATTACCTATAGTCACGATTAAAGATTATATCTATACAATTATTATAGGTTAATAGTACTTATAATCATAGACATATGATTATATGAATAATAAATATTTATTTATATGTCTATGGTTATTATATTATTATTGTCTCAACGGTTTTATTTAGATTTTTCATACTTGGCTGGTTTTTTCAAACTTGCAACTTGCCTTATCAATGCGGGGGTGTCAAACAGGTCACAGCCCACAGGACATCAATTCAATAATTTATTTGATGAATTACACAATCAGTCATTTTTTTACCACTGATAATTTGTATGAATTGATCATAGATAATAAAGTCTTTATTATCTATGGAATTAATATTTGAATTTGATGTTATCATTACGTTTTATACTTTTATATATCAGCTAAACAGAAAAATCGTTATTCATTATTTTTCACTCATTCGTCATTATTGTGTATTAACTTTAAGAATTAGAGAAATTACTGTACAATGGCGACTAACGCCAATGTCGTCAATAATAATTGCCGAACAATTACAATTTATGATGTAGTTATACCTGTTACATTATATTATCACTTTCAGCTGAGATTGTTGAGATCTGTATGCAATGATGTAAAGCCAAAATATTGATGACTACAACTGACTACTGTTGAGGATTGCTGACTGGTTGTATGTGAGGTAAATCTTCAGTTAAATTATTTTATTATGTAATACATGAGATTATATTTTTAATTTTTTTTTTTAATTACGCAATCACAATATTTAATTGGGTGTTTACCATAAGTTTACTAATCATTGTAGTTGTAATTTTTTTATCCAGTCAGTACTACTTTCATACACCACTAACTGCAAAATGGTTGACAAATTGGACAAATACATTGACAGTTACTCTAAAGAATGGTACCAGGCGTTTTTGCTATTGATGATGGCCGGTACACCAGGAATATTTAACGCTATACAGATCTCATCGTACGTGTTCCTAGTTGACAAACCTTCATACTGGTGTGATATACCAGTTTTGAAAGCGGCAGGGTGGAGTGACCAAATGCTCTTAAATGTTTCTACACCGTAAGATATATTCAAACCAATAATAATACCTACTAATTATTAATAATAAGGGGGCTCCAATCGGTCTTGTTTTAAGGAAATTAATATAGGCAATTTAACTCGATGACATTAAAAATACTTGTAAGTGTGTGCAAAGTAAACATACATAAGTATGCGTGAGTTTAATTTTCAGTCAATATTTTCTAGAAATGTCCTGAATTATAACAGTAGACCTGCATAATACCGCCTGGTAGGTTGGTCTTTATTTATATTCACCGTAAATTAACTTACGTATGCGCAAGCTAGCGTATGGACTTACGTATGGACTGGCTGGGATGCTACAGCATCCCTTGCCCTAAAAACATTTGCTTAATATTATTTATTTTATATTTAAAGACTAGTTATCTAAAACCTAATGCACAGCAGATCATTATTACCAATTTACAATTTTTAGTTATCTATAATACTGTAAAATTTTGATTAAAGTTTGTTGTAACTTGTTACTTATTTATGTTGTAACATATATTCAATATTTAATATTTTTTCAAAACAAAATAAAATATATTAATATTTTATAAATTATCTACATGTTTTAAATTTTCCCCAATAATTTTTGTTATTTGCCCTTTAAATTGTGTAACATCTCTTGCCCTTTTTTACCAGTCCGCGCCTGTGCGCAGGCATTGGAATGTTATTGAATCAGATAAACTTTTTTCAATTAAAAAAAAAGTGGTGTTTAGAGCAAAAAGCTAGATAAAACTAAAGGAATTTGGTTTACGGATTTACATTTTTAAAACTGATTTTCATTTATTACCAAGTTTACTATGCTTCGGTCGAGGCGATATCTAAAATCTATTTTTTCAGCTGTGATATCCATGAATAAAAAAAATTATATATTTGTATTAATATTATTCATTATGACACAACAATAAATTAAATATTAAAAAACACCTTTGGTCAAACCTTTTAAACTTGTTAATCAATAATAATCCGTTTTCAAAATTAAAACCGTCAAACCAAATTTCTCCAGTTTTGTTTGGCTATTTTGTCTAAAAGTCACTTTTTTCATCGACAATAATTTTGAACATGCGTTATACCATTGATGGCTCAGTCCAACAGAAAGCTGTCTGCCTGCCCGGGCGCTGTAAAATAATACAACCGACCGCTGCCTGTCGCGGTCAGTGTACCCGTACACCATGGCAGCCCGCTCTCTGTTTGACTGAGCCTTAAAGTGATCACTCAAAGGTGTAAAGTAGGGATCGGCTTTCACAACTTTTAAGGTTTTTCTATAAAAGTTATTAATATGTAATAATAGCAATGTTAGTAACTTTTATATTACAATTTGTTATTGCAGTACCTAACTATAGTGAAGTTAAGGTTAAAGCTTATATTTAAATTTTATAACATCCCTAAATTGGAAATTAATGTTTTCAGATAAATATTAAATTATCTACCTAATTGATATCAAATATATGAATAATTATACTTTTAGGTATCAAAATTATTCATCAAAAAAACTTGAAGAATGTTCTTATTACAATCAAAATTATTCAATATTTGCCAAAAATGGTTACAATTGGTCAATAAATAATTTAGAAACTGCCAATTCAAAACCTTGTCAATATTATAGTTACAGTAACACAGACACTGTTGTAACTGAAGTATGTAAACATATTTTCAAAATTAATACTAATTTCTTTACATACAATTTTTTGTTTTATTAAAATTTGTAAATAAAATGTTTTAGTGGAATTTAGTTTGTGAAAATGTAGCAATGAAGTCAAATATTCAAGCAGTTATGGCTTTTGGAAAGTTTGTTGGTGGACTTTTATTTGGTTCAATATCAGATGTATATGGCAGGAAGTTTGCTTTTAATTTGGCAGCTTTTATTTACATGTTTTCAGGACCATCTGCTGCCCTGATTGATTCTTATGTATTATTTTTAATTGCAAGATTCTTGATAGGTGTAGCTGGATCTGGAATTTATGAATCATCATATACAATATGTAATAAAAAAGAAACTTAATATATATTATAAATTAACGTTTGTTAAAAATCCAAAGACAATATTAAAAATAATAATACTTTATGTTAATTCTAGTGACTGAGCTGACAAGTGGTAAAACTCGTACTTTACTTTGTCTTTTGATGAATATGTCGTATCCAATAGGTTATATTTTGTTATCAATTATTGCTTATTATGTACGACCATGGAGAATGTTGCTTTTAGTTTTGTCTTTGCCCATGTTTGGATTGTTGATACAATGCTGGTAAGTTGTATAGTTTAAAATTACATTTTATACATTTATATAGTTGTATAGAAGCACATATATATTAGATTTTATACTAGAATATTTATTGTTAAGGTTTTTACCAGAATCTCCAAAATGGTTGATGTCTCAAGGTAGAGAAAGCCAGGCTTGGGAAGTGATGACTAAGCTTGTTCCTTCTGCTATTCATGCTGACATAGATAATGATAACCAGGATATGGTTGAAATTAGAAAGGTTTGTCAATTACAATTTTTTATTAATGATCAATCACATTAATTATTACTAGGGCTCGAAAGTTGATGACTTTAAAATAGTTAAAAGAATACCTAAAAAAAATGCAAATATGACATAAGAACTACAACAATGTACAAATAATGGTTTAAAATAAAGAAAAATACATTTTTCTTTTAAATCTATAAAATACAAATTATAAAAGCTTACAAATTACTCAAAATTATTGTATTTTACTATTAGAGCATATTTAATAAATTAAATGAACGATGATTATCGGATAATAAATATCTATATTTAGAAAAATGTATCTCCACTTCCACTGGAGCAAATTTTAAATGAGCTAAATCATCAGCACTGAAGTCATTAAGAAAACACTCACTTACAGCTAAGCATCTTTAATATATTTGGAAATTAGTAAGAATGTTGAAAAATTACGGATAACGTAAAAAGTGAGAAAATACAAAGTAAAAATTAGATATTTAGATTTGCATGCTATTGAAACACATTTTCAGCTAATAAAGCATCATCTTAGAAGTTCAAAAAAAAAAAGCAGCATCAACTTCCGAGTTAAGGATGTAATTATTACATATTATGTACAATATTTAGTTTATCTTTTGATACATTTTATGTAAGATGTTTAATGACCTCTTTTATTATAACAAGTATTTTGTTTTAATAAAGTAGTCAAAAAAGAGTCAAGGGAAATTTAATGAGTTTTTGTCCACTTTTACTACATTGTTTTCTACTTGGGATTTATCTGTCAAGACGGGTATTTCTTTTTCTTGTGGATTCGTTTGTGGCCTATCATATTACGTTATTGGTAAGTTGGAAATTTTCTTAAACGTTCTTAGTCTTACCTATAGGCTAATATTGTATAACATAAAATTATTGACAAACAATTATGATAAATTTGTTTTGTTTGCTTGTATACAAAAATGTACTCACTTTATTTAAACAACTATTTAGAATGCTGTCTCATAAATTCTGTCATTTTGTTGGATTAATTGCTTGCATAGTTATTAGTTATAAATTAATTATAACATTTCTTTTGGTTTTTTCACTAATCATTCATTTGGTTAGTTTGGTATCTTATGAGTTATGATGTATTATAATATTTAAATATAGTTAATATTAATTGATATCACTTACCTTGTGTAGTCTTTGCTCTAAGAATGATGTTTGATTCTTTTTTATTCAGAGTCGAGTATTAAGATGTCCTGTTATAGTATACTACACATAAATACATAATGAATAAAAAAAAAAAATATTTTACTGATACTTTTGTTTTTGTATGTGACATTTAATTGTCAAATGTATATAAAAAAAATTTAACCACTTTTAGTTATTTATTTGCATTACCTTCAGCTGAAGCAATGTTATTGATATTCAATACTGCATGTCTTATGATTTAGTTCCAATTTTACATTAAAAGTGTAGAATGTTCATGTTTATTATGGTTTGAATTTTCTATTGGTTTCTGTCTTTATATTATTTAATTATTGTAGGTATTACTAAGAATGATCAAGAACAACCAAACTCAAATGGATATTATTTAGTTTTAAAAATTAGGATTCTTCCTTGAAATAATAAGTGATCCAAGATAGAAAATGGGTTACCTATTGCTAAGTTCTCAAGTTCTTTAGATAGTTGCTTTGGAAAAATTTATAAATAATAATAATTATAATAATACACTTTTATAAAAACATTTATGTTTGGTCATCTTAATAATATAAACATTTCATGGTAGGTACATTTAGAAACTTTATTGTATTATATGTGTATAAATATAATGAAGTCTAAAAACATCATCTTGATTGTACTAAAATAAATATACTTTTATTATTTTATTATTTAAGCATTAAATGGTGATAATATTACTGCTGATCGTTACATATATGTTGCATTGAATGGAGTTGTCGAAGGCTTAGCATACTTATCAACTATTCCATTATTACTTTATGTTGGACGCAAAATAGCAGTTTCCGGTTTATTTTTTGCATCCGGAATATTGCAGCTTGCATTGTTAACAATACCAAAAGGTACATATTATTATATTATAAAAGATAAATGTACACTTTTTTTTAAATTCTTATACTAATAAACTATTGTTTTTTTTTTTTTTTTAGAAAGTGCAAATTTTTTATTATTTGTTGCTCTGCTTGGAAAATTTTGTGTGAGTGCAGTATTTTCAGTTAGTTTGCTTTATATATCAGAGTTATATCCAACTACAATAAGAAATACCGGCCTTGGAACATCGTTGACTATTTCTCAAATAGGATCTGTTATTGCACCATATGTAGTTGAATTATTGGTAATAAGTAATAACTAATAACTAATAGATATAATGTTTGGTTTCTGTATTACCATGATTGATGTTGAAATTTACTGTTAATTTTATGTTATTTAGGGAGCTAAAGCTTGGTACATTCCAAGTACGGTGTGTGGAGTGCTAGGTATTTTCGTTTCAAGTTTGGTTCTAATGTTGCCTGAAACAAAGGGAACAGTATTACCAGATACTCTAGAAGATATGAAAATTACTAGTTCTGTTAAAGTTACCAATTGTTGTAAGTTTTAGTGATTTTCACCATTATGTTACTTTTATAAATTATTCTTCTGACAATATTGACTGGTTGATTACAATTATTATTTTGACAGTATAATATCCTATACTGTTGTTTTATTGGGGAATCACAGTTAAATGGGTTAAGAATTGATGAGTTATATAAGTATATAATTATTAAGAAAAATACAAATTTAATAAATTCAATGTGTAAATGTTTAAACACAATGTTTAAAGTAATTTTGTAAATGATCTCAGTACCACAGATTATTTTTACCAAATTAAATTAAAGAAATTATTCTAATTAAGGTGTGATAGTTTATTTTTGTATCCCAATTTTAATCTTTTATTCATGTTATTGTTATTGTAAAAAGGTTTGAATTTCAACTGCGTTATTAAATTCCTATACATTTAGTAAAATTACATTATGGTGATTAATAGGTCTTGTATATAAAAATTGATTGTTGAATTCTTAGTTACAAATATTTCAGTAGAAATTCATATGTACTGTTTCATATTCATATAACCTTACCTGGCTGTATTATGCAATTATTTTTAATATAAAATAACTATTACCAACCAATATTTATGTATGTTTATTGTTATTATGATATGTGTCTTATTAAATTAATATATTTTTAGTTATTTGTAATGTCATGAACTGACCCCAGAAATAACTAATACGAGTATTTAAATGTTTAAATGTATACTTTGTTCTGTTAATTTATATTTTATAATGATTGTTTGTTTTATTTAATTTTAATTATACATTGTTAATTTAAAGTTGAACATTTATTTAACAAGTATTGTTCAACTCCTGTGAAATATGATGTAGAAGCAATATCTTTTTAAGTGTAAATGATATTATATTTTAATGTATAGCCATCTCGACCGGCGTTATCCCGTGAGATTCGCAGCAGTATATTATCAGGTAGGCAATGTATCTGCTGTAGATGACGGACACCGTACTGTTTGTGCCGGTGGAAGACATTAGCACCAAAATGAGTTTTTTTCCTGTACAGATGGCGCCACTATTGTATATGACATCCAGATTTCCTACTTTTCCGGTAGATTTTCCTAAAATTGTCTTTCATAAGAAACTTTTCCTGATAATTACGAACATAAAAAAATAGTTTTTGGCGCTAGAAATATTGGTGCCCTGAGCGAAACCATATTTTGGCTCCCTAATTCATAAAATTACACTTATCCGAGTTATTCATTAATCTTACAAGCTTGGAAGCATCGAATAGTGAACTACTTGAAAGTATGAATATGTTTAGAAAAATTGAAGATATTTTAACAAATATATTCCTGGCCCAGATGGAAAAAAATGAATGTCATGTCAGGTATAAAAAGATGTTAATATAGATATAACGCCGCCTACCTTATTGAATTGTTTTAAATAGGTATGCACAAAAACTAGCGTAAACGTAGAACGTAGTTTTTCTTTGTACAAATATATTTTAAGTAATAGAAGTCTTAATTTTAATGAACATAATTTGGAAATGTATCTAATTAAAAATTTTATTTCAAAAGAGTAACATTTATCTAATTTTTTATATAGCTTGAAATTTTATAGTGTAATTTATTATGCAATTTTTACGTATTTTTTGATACAATTTTAATATGCAATTTTGTGTGTTTTTAATGCAATTAAATCCGGTCTTTAATTATAGTATATAGTCACGATGGCCGTCGCTGCTGAAAGTATTATAAATTATAATATAGGTATATTATCTATTACGACTTGTACGACGAAAATAATATGATATTAGAATATTAAATGTATAGATTCTGCTAAAACGTGTTTAAGTGTTTTCATAACAATAAATATGCGAATGTGCGATTCATCACTTTATATCGACCGTTTCGGCATATTATATTAATTATTATATATCATTTTATCAGAGTAAATTCATTAACATAAAATATCAAATCAAATATAATACGTATTATTTCACGCCACCACTGCCTATAATATAGGAATAGGAATACTGTGTTTCACTAACTACTTATTTGTTAAGACAACCAGAGAACGGAATTCATTGTTAATAAGAAACCAAAATATATGAATATTACCGTTGGCTGTTAGGTAGGTACTTGTTAGTTTATACATTTGACATTACACAGCAGACCGTCCGTAGCGAGAGCTCGTCGAAATAACAATAAATATGTGTGTGTGTAGTGTACTAGTGTGTGCAGGCAATAAATTGTGTCTTTTTGATTTACGCCACACTGAGTTATTTTTGCCTTAAAAGGGGGCTGGAGCAACCATTTTTGTCCATAAATTTAACTCTATAAGCGAAAGAAAATTAAACATAGGTCCAGTGGCACGCGATTTCAATTTTGGAAAGTAAATTTTTAATTTAGTGTGTATTCCTCTTTTCTAAGTTTGCTCGGAAGTGGATACTTATATTTTTCATTTCATAGCTATATACAACTAAGTCAAGTCTAAGTTTATTTTGATAAAAATATAAACTTACTATGCATCATATATTCATATAATATTAACTAAAAATAAAGTCGTAAATCTATTTCCGAGCAAACCTAGAAAATAGACTAACTAATACGCTCATCTTTTCGAAATTAATATAAGTCGATCAAAACAAGGGGAATTTTTATTCCTCTTTTGGTGTAACTTTAAAACCAATTACCGTATAGGTAGGTACATGCAATTTTCACTGGTTGTTTAGATTTGAATTTTCAATACATTTTCAAAATATTTTCATTTATTTTGAACTGTTTAGGGACATTTTCAGTATCCAATTTTATTAGTTTTTCTTTCTATGAATGTCAATAAAACTTTATTTGTGGAGTAAAAATACTTGAAAATTACAAAGCTCCTTCTATATCGTTACATTGACATTTGAAAAATATTAAAAATCCTTAGTCACAGTTTTTTTTTTATATAAGCATTTAAAGTTCAAATCTTGAAACATGGAAAAATCACGAAAATTATCAAATTATTTTGAGTTAAGAATTTATACAATTTTTTCTTTTTAAATCTAAGATATGAAAATGTAATACAAGATTACTCATAAGTTTATCTACTTTTATCAAAAAAAAAAAAAAAAAAATGTCCTTAAGAAAGTCAAACTAAATTTTTATCAGCGTTTGAAATTCAAATTTTTACAACAATGAATATTCACTCGAATTCTCATGTAGTGATTTTCTTATTTTGCTATGATTCAAAAACGAATAACTGTAGATACATAAAAATTTCATTGAATGTTTATATTGGCATTTCCTATACACCATTTTGACTCTTTTTGAGCTGTTTACGGACATTTTCAGTTTTTAATTTTTTTAGTTTTTTTTTCTATAAATATCAATAAAGTTTTACCTGTTGGGCCAAAAAGTGTAAAAATTTAATACAAGGCTTCTGTTATAGTGTTACAATAACAGTTGAAAAATATTAAAAATATACAGGCACAATTTTTTTTTATAAGCATTTACTGATCGAATTTTGACAAAATTTATCAAAATCTCGAAAATTATCAATCATCGTAATTAATAAATTATATAATGTTCAACTTTTATATCTAAGGATTAAAAATTTAAAACAAGATTCCACGTATGTAGTTTATTCTGTTACCAAAATATCTAAAAAATACATAAGCTCAGTTTATTTTTATAGTCACTTTAAGTTCAAGTTTGGACGAAATTACATATTAAGAAACCTAGAATAAATATTTTTTTCTGATTGTATAATATTATTCGTGGGTACTTGAAACTTCTCAAGTATATACTACTATAAATCTATGATAGTATCACGGTTTGTTACTGATGTATAACGCGTTATAAGTACCTAATATATATTGTGATATGATTAATTTGGAATTTATTATAGGTCAATTTTTTTTAATACAATAGATATAATATGTCTTATACCTAGACTGACATACCGTCTCCGCTCAGAATCGTTTTTCTTATTCAATGATATTATATCATTGAATTCAAATTTAATACCACCCATTATACAGGGACCCACTTGTAACCTACTGCACAGCGCAGAGCACCTTTTTTTTTTATTCTTTTCTCTCCTCTGTCTTGTCGTAGTTGCTTTTTTGTTTTAATCCTTAGCACTGGTACCTACCTATCTATTTTTAAAATTCTTATACTAATAAACCCTTGTTTTTTTTTTAGAAAGTGCAAATTTTTTATTATTTGTTGATCTTGCTCTGCTTGGAAAATGTTGTGCAGTATTTTCAGTTAGTTTGCTTTATATATCAGAGTTATATTCTACTACAATAAGAAATACCGGCCTTGGTACATCATTGAATATTTCTCAAATAGGATCTTTTATTGCACCATATGTAGTTGAATTATTGGTAATAACTAGTAGATATAATGTTTATGGACTTTGGTTTCTGTATTACAATGATTGATGTTGAAATGTACTGTTAATTTTATGTTATTTAGGGAGCTAAAGCTTGGTACATTCCAAGTACGGTGTGTGGAGTGTTAGGTATTTTCGTTTCAAGTTTGGTTTTAATGTTGCCTGAAACAAAGGGACCAGTATTACCAGATACTCTAGAAGATATGAAAATTACTAGTTCTGTTAACGTTACCAATTGTTGTAATTTTTAGTGCTTTCACCATTATGTTATTTTTATATATTACTAGCTGATCCCGTGCGCACTTCGATCCCATTAAAAATATCAACTCTATATGAATAATATGTTTTATTTTATAATATAACGGTTACCATAACAACAGTTTTAAACCAATTATTATTATAATAGCTTCAAAACCTTTGGCAACCTTTTCTAAGCAAAAATTTCCATTGAAAATCACAAAGTCCCTGTTTGAGAGCACCTCCCGGGGTTGGTCCTCTCCATGGGCGTAACTAGGATTTAATAGCTACAGGGGCTAGAGTCCTAGAAAACCCAAGTCCAAGATAATTTGTGGGGGGCTTTGCCCCCCACACCCCCCCCCCCTCCAAGCATCCCTAGCATTTAGTAATCACAAGTCCTCTAAAATCAAAATTTAAAATAAACCATAGAATCAAAGTATAACCTAGTCAATAAAAACAAATTTACATTATAATTTATAACTGTATACGCCTATATTTTGATGAAAACAGTTTTAAAATATCATCATCGTTTATTACATTAGATAGTTCTCTTTCTATATTAAGTATAGCCAGATCACTAAATCTGTTTTGGGTCATAGTTGACCTAATGTATGACTTAATTCTCCTCATACAAGAAAAAGATCGCTCACACGTAGCTGAGCTTATGGGTATAGCAAATGCAGTCTTTAACAATGAATAAACATTTGGATAAACTTCTTGTTGTACAACTGATTTTAACAGTTGAGATTGTGTTTTTTCTTCAACATTCATACAGCTTATGGATTTGTCTGAATTTTGAGCATTTACCAAACACTTTTTTGCTACTTTTAGTTCACACTTTAATGCATCTTCATCTATATTAAATAAAGACTAGAACAAAAATCAAAAGAACTATGTTTAGGTCAAAGTATTATTTAAATGTAAAATTATAAAAAATACTCCATCCATCACCGATTATGTGTCAAATTATTTTAATATTAGTTGGCTGCTATTTAATTACCTTATAACTATTAATAAAACAGGAACTTTTTTCATAATCAAGTTCTAAAAAGCTTTCAACTGACTGGGCTAATTCTAAGCTTTGTGTTGAAAATCTGGATTTCATATTGACTATTAAATTATCAAGTATAGGGAAAAATGCATGAACTTTCCAAAAATCAATTGAAGTAATTTCACTATTTTGTTGAAAGTTCTGATCAATAGCACTTGTTGTGGTGCTCACCACATAATCATTTAGTTGTGTTACCTCTCTTCTCTTTCTCTTGGACACTGAAAAAATTAAATAATATTATTTATAATTGCATAAATTTTAAACTTTAGTTAAATAAGTGATACGGGGTGAACAATAACATACGTCTAGTAGGAATTTGCAAATCTATACAGTTTTCTATTGAAAAGTTTTCAATTTCTTCCCAAAGATTTGAAAAACTTTCTGAATTTCTGCTATCTTCAAATGTTTTAATTACTCCAATAACAGTATTAGCAGCTTTTCCTAATGTTTCATTTTTCATTTGTAATTTACAACTCAAAATTTGAATGATACTTAATACATAATTCATGATATGTAAATATACAACAAATTCTCCTTTCAACATCATGGCCAATATTCCTATAAAAATATATAGTATACAATTTTTTAACATAGGTATGTCATAATTTATTACCAGAAATCTAATATTTACCAATAGCTCGACTAACATCTCGATCATTATTTTCTTCTACCTCTTCTTGTAAAACATCTACAATTAATTTGAAGTTTTCAATAACAGCTTTACAATTTTTATGCCTACACACCCAACGTGTATCACTAATACTTGATAATGTTACAAGATTCATTTTTAGTTTGACTTGCATATCTTGAAGCTTTTTATTCATAGTAGGCATAGAAAAATGTATATAAATTGCTTCTAAAGCATTGAAAACGTTTTTACTGTACTATAACCATAAAATATTTTAAGTTTTATAATATGCCTATACATAAATAAATGATACCTACAAATAATAGTACATACCTTCACATTTTTACACATATCAACCACCACTAAGTTTAGCCTGTGGGCCATACAATGAATGTAAACCGCACTAGGATGATACTTCTTAAGTAATGTTTGCACACCTCCTCTACAACCAGACATCACACTGGCCCCATCATAGGATTGAGCAACGATAGGAATATTATCTAAGTTTAATTCTTTCAAGAAAGATAAAATAAAACTTAATAATGAAGCAGCAGTTTGGCTCTGTGATACATTTACAAAGCCCAGAAAACGTTCAAGAATTTCAAAATCTTTTGTGTATCTAATACAGATAGACATTTGCTCTTGCTTATGACACCTTTGAAAAATTACTTCATTATTATTATACATTCTTTATTTATAAATAAATAGATAGAAGCCTAAATATAATAGATAATTTGTAATAATAATACAACATAGGTAATTTCTGTATAGTTAGTAGTTACTGTATTATAATAATATTATATAGGTATAAAGTTTTTGATTTGGGTGTTTAAAAAAAATATTCTGTATAGGTAATGTAAAAAAAAGGTGGGCAAGTGGGTGTCGCTCTGCTGTACAGTAGGTTACAAGTGGGTCATTGTATAATGGATGGTATTAAATTTGAATTCAATGATATAATATCATTGTATAAGAAAAACGATTCTAAGCGGAGACGGTATGTCCTTCTAGGTATAAGACATATTATATACATATCTATGGTATTAAAAAAAATTGACCTATAATGAATTCCAAATTAATCATATCACAATATCCATTAGGTACTTATAACGCGTTATACACCAACAACAAACCCTGATACTATCATAGATATATAGTAGATTACTTTAGAAATTTCAAGTACCCATATTATACAATCACAACAAAATAACTAAAATCGTAATTCTTGGTTTAAATATGAAATTTTGTCTAAATTTGAAATTAAAATGTCTGTAAAAAATAAGTGTGTTTATATATTTTTTAGATTTTTTGGTTACAGTATGAATTATTTAAGAGAATCTTTGTTTTAAATTTTCAACTCTTAGATATAAAAACTGAACATTTTATAATTTTTTAATTCCAACGATTGATAATTTTCGAGATTTTGATAAATTTTGTCAAAATTCCAACTTTAAATGCTTATAAAAAAAAATCGTGCCTATGTATTTTTAATATTTTTCAACTGATATTGTAACAATATATCAGGAGCCTTGTATTAAATTTTTACACTTTTTGGCCCAACAGATAAAACTTTATTGATATTTATAGAAAAAAAAACTAAAAAAAATTGAAAGCTGTAAATGTCCATAAACAGCTCAAAAAGAGTCAAAATCTTTTCAAAATTGTATGGTGTATAGGAAATGCTAATATAAACATTCAGTGAAATTTTCATGTATCTACAGTTATTCGTTTTTGAATTACAACAAAATAAGGAAATCGCTACATGAGAAATCGAGTGAAAATCCAATGTTGTAAGAATTTGAATTTCAAACGCTCATAAAAATTTAATTTGACTGTCCGGTAGAGATTTTTTTATTGATAAAGGTAGATAATCTTATAAGGAATCTTGTGTTTCATTTTCAAATCTTAGATTTAAAAAGAAAAATTTTTACGAATTCTTAACTCAAAATAATTTGCTAATTTTCGTGATTTTTCCATATTTTGTCAATTTTTGAACTTTAAATGCTTATAAAAAAAATTGTGACTAAGGATTTTTAATATTTTTCATCTGCCTTTGAAACAACATATTAGGAGCCTTCTATTAAATTTTCAAGCTTTCGCAACCAACAAATAAAATTTTATTGATATTTTTAGAAAAAAAACTAAAAAAAAAGGGAAAATGAAAATGTCCCTAAACAGTTCAAAATAAATCAAAATATTTTGAAAATGTTATCGTGTATAGAAAATGCAAATATAAACAACCAGTGAAAATTTCATGTATCTACGGTCATTTGTTTCAAAGTTACACCAAAAACCAAATTCGATTTTTTGGAAAATCGATTTTGCGTAAAAATTCCCGTTTTTCCTTAATTTTTATGTTGTTTTTTCCCGGCGCTTGTGAAAACTACTGGAAAATGTTTACTTTTGACACCCCAAAGTACCAACTAGATTCACTTTCCTATCAGAAAAGGTACTATTGAAGAAAATCGAAGCACTTTTACTGTCCCAAAACGTGATGACAGACACAAAAATATAAAAATATAAAAATATAAAAAAAAACATACATCATTGTAAAACCAATACATTCATCGCTCCGCTCAGAATCTAATAGTGAACTAAAAGTATTTTAATTAGGTATTAAATAGTTAACAAATACCTCTATTTTTATTTTATAATTACAAACATTATGGACTATGGTCTTAATTAATAGAATATTGGTAAATTATTACAACTCACATCTAAAATCGGTTTTACAGGACCAGTTTCTTTGTTTCCCAAATCGCTCACATTATTACTATCTTTAATAATTTTTGAATTAATATTTAAAGTGCTTATCTCACATTCTGATTTTGTTGATTCAGCAACTTGTTTTTGATTATAACCAAGAACCTGCAGTTCAATAATTAAAATTTAAAATGAAATTTAAACAGAAATATCAAATAATAATTATCCTATAATTAATAATTAATAAATAGATAATTACGTAAATCGTATCACCTCAATTGTTTGTATATCTGGTAAGACTTTCATTGATGATTGGTTTTTTGGTGCATCATTATTATTTTTCTTAGCACTACTTGCTTTTGATTCAAATATGCTGAACATTTTAATAAATAGGTAATGGGTAAATTCAATAAATTTAACATATACGCAAAAAAAAATAGTTGTTACTGAGACACTGTCTAGTACACTAATTATACCAGTAAATAGTAATACCTATTCGCAGTCTGCACAGACGCATGTCGCATAGAAAATATTATATAATAGTACTATAATCACTAACCAGTAACTGCTGTACGATATAACTAATATGACTATACAAAAATACGCTAATACGGGTAGGTACTAGGTACCCATTTAAAGATAACAAATATAATAAGTGGGTTTTGGTCTTCGGGACATACAATACAATCCTATAAATAAAATACTTTGTGTAAAACTTTTAACTGATAAACAATCATAATTCATAATAAGTCTCATACCCGCGTCGTACATTCAATAGTTAATGTACCATATTTAGCCATATGTGAACAATACCTAATAATTTATATATTGTGATATGTCATTACTCATTAGTATTTATTGACTCAATACAATACGTCAAGACAATTTCTTCCGCTATAACTATAGGTAACCAATTACTTATAAATTTGTTTTTGGTACATCCACAATAAAACAATATCAATATGTATAAAATATTAATTATTAATTATGACTATTATGAGTTATGAGTTATGACATATGAGTTATTTTAAACATTTTTTTTCTTTTTTTTTCGGATTTGGGTTTTAGCTACAGGCTCGATTTGAGGCTAAAATGTAAAACCTTCTAGGGGGGCTAAATACAACTGCAGGGGGGCTAAGCCCCCCCTAGCCCCCCCCCCTATTTACGCCGATGGTCCTCTCCCTTTTTAAATTAGTCTATCTTCTGCCCAGAGGTATATACTATCTCTCTACCATATTATCCCGTGCACTTCGTTGTCCGGCAACCAATAATTATTATTATAAAGCCCCGGTCAAACGATCAAATAATTTGTCAAACTCCAAATATTTTAGAACCATTTCTAAAATATTTGAAGTTTGACATACATGAAATATTTGACAAATTATTTGATCGTGTGAACGGGGCTTAATAGCTTCAAAACCCATGGTAACCATGGCAACCAAAGGACACCCATACAGACGGACAAACATTCTTTTTCTCCTCCTGAGGTTGGTTGAGATGGTAATATGGAGACACACATACACAGACATATATTCATTTTTATATATATAGATTCTTCTGACAATATTGACTGGTTGATTACAATTATTATTTTGACAGTTTAATATCATATACTATTGTTTAATCGGGCAATCACATAGTTAGGTAAAGGGTTGAATTGATGAGTTATATAAGTATACAATTATTAATTACCTATTAATAAAAATAAAAATTGAATAATTTCAGTGTGTTAAATGTTTAAATACAATGTTTAAAGTAATTTTGTAAATGATCTCAGTACCAAGTGTTAGTGAACCAATATTCATGTATGTTTAATGTTTATTGTTATTATGATAGGTATGTGTCTTATTAAATTATTATATTTTTAGTTATTTGTAATGTTATGAACTAACCCCAGAAATAACTAATGTGAGTAGGTAAATGTTTAAATGTATACTTTGGTCTGTAAATTTAAATTTTATAATGTTTGTTTGTTTTATTTAGTTTTAATTATACATTGTTAATTTAAAGTTGAAAATTTATTTAACAAGTACTTATATCTTATTACATTTTAATTGGTCCTTTTAGTGCTAACTGTAGCAAAGACATTACGTTTAACGATGACAAATCTACCAGAACTGACTAAAAAAAAAAAAAAATAACGATTAAATTTATTCTATCTATTAGGTATAACAAAAGTAATTTTAGTAGAATGTTGATTATTTTACTAACCAGTAGGGTAGGGAAGTAGATCTCTTAAAAATATGAAAAACAATTATTCATGAATATTTAGTTGAATGATTCATAATGTCCTATTTAAATAAATAAATTATGATTCAACAATACATCTGAATTATACATTTAAAATTGAAACATAATATTATTTATAATTTAATTTATAACACTAATTAGTAATTAATTTGTACAATTATTTTTACGTAGTTCCAATTAACAAAATGCTATAGTCTCACTTTAAATAATCAACACTCTACTGTGGTATTATAGTACTTACATCTACGTTTTGTAAAGTGTTTACTTGAAGCAGATTGTCTTTTCTGAAACTTAAAATCGCAACTGCCAAAAGTGGCAATACTTCCAGGGAGTCGTAAGCTATAACCATGTCCCACAGGTTAAGTAATTGTTCTGGAAGTAAATGCCCACTGAATCCCTTCATGATCCATTTGAATACCACTCTGATACTGACAAGTAGGTAATGAAACATGAATTATTGATTGGTTTTTAAATACAATATGTAGAATCGTAGAATACATACACCGAGAATTATCCTACTTGACTGTAGGATAATGTGGATTATGTCAATTAGCCATTAGGTAGATATATTCAGGAACGTATCTGAGAGGCCCGTTTACAGTCCTCCTTAGTATGTATCTCATTAATTAAATGATTATAAAAAAAATTAAAATCTAGATAGGTACTATAAAAAAAAAAATTTACGATTTAAGTTAGTATATCAGTTAAATCGTAATAATGATGTACTCTGACTACTGAGATAGATTTGGATTTGGACTAGGTATTCCTAAAAAAATGAATCCCCCCACATACGTGCCTGGATATATTGGGTACCTATACTTAGTATACTTACGGGTGAATGTTGTGGCTCATAAAATGCGACCAAATCTTAGTTTCGTGTCTCTGTAAAAGCCGCTGGAACAAAATGCATAGTCCAAGTATGCTTTGCGGGTGTGAACTTATCACATGCAATCTGAACCAGTAACGCAGGTAGAATGCTCTGAACGTGTAGTACAATGGTACAGGGTCGTTGAACAAATAGCAAACGGGGGCAGCTAAACATTGAAAACAAACGACTTTTAACTTTTTAAAATATCTTTTATACAACGTAGTTTCAAAAAGTTACACTTTTACCACCAAGTGTTATACTTATAGACGGAAATAGACAATAGTATTAATATTAATTAGTAATAACGCTAAAAATAATCACAGATCAAAATTTACCAGGTACAGGGTTACTGGTCTAGGACGTTTTGGCCCCACCTGATTTAACGATTTTAACGATAAATAATTTGTATTATAATATAATATATTATCATAATATTTGTCTAGTAAAAATGAGTGTCTTTCTATGTCATATACTATATCAATATATTTTAAATAAAATTAAAAATGTTGTGTAGTAAAATTAGTTATACAAATTTGATCCTTTCTTATTGCACATCTATGATCTATGGAACCATTATTCCAAATTTAAGGTTCATACGTTTTCTAGTTTTTGAGATATAGCGATGAATAAGTGAGTGAGTGAGGAAGTGGTATTTTGATTTTATATTCCTACTTATATATATATATGTAAAAAAATATGTATGCAATATTTCTTATTATAGGCGGTACCTATAGGGGTTGAAAAAACGATTCATGGACACTTCCCCGTCAGACATTTCCCCGTAAGACGTTTCCCCGTCCATATTATATTATTTATGAAATTTAAAAAAATGTAATTCATAATTTATTGATCACGTAAATATAACATAAAATATATAATATAATGAATTTAAAATAATATAAAATTTGTTGTGGAGTTGACTCAATTTGATTTGACATTTCTTTTATTTGTGAAATACATTTTTTAACACCAATTTCTTCATTATTTGGCGTATGATTATGCAGATCGTCTTTATGAAAAGAAACCTCATTATTTTTAGTATGTGCCCTTTCACGGCATTTATCAGTATTGTATCTTATACATTTCCAATAAGTTTTTTGTTTTTTCATATAATCTTTTTCAAAAATATATCCTGAGTACACTAGTAAGTCATTTCCTTTTGAACTTTTTACGTAATTTAAAGACATTGTAAAAATTGTTAATGAATTAAATTAAAATAACGCACTATAACAATAATCAAAACGGACAAACACGGACGGCGTAAAACAAAATTAATTGAACATCAAAAGCGGGCTGACGACTGAGCTGCGGGCCCGTCATCAGATTCGTCGTCGCCGTATAAATCGTAGATAATATTACAGACAATTTATAATGTGTGTTGAGTGTTGACTATTAGTTTATCGGCGTCTTATTTGGGTTTGCACCGATAACGAAAAATATCTATACAATTTGAAGCCGATTTCATTGACGGGGATATATCGATATGTACCTATACGTGATGTATAGATAGTACGAAATTGGAATTTTTATATTTTTTTAAATTCATTATACATAAATAATATAATATGGACGGGGAAACGTTTTGGACGGGGAAATGACTTACGGGGAAGTGGTTACGGGGAAATGGCAGACGGGGAAGTGACCCGATACCGAAAAAACAACCCATAAACACCCTCCAAATGTTAAGAAATCTTTTGATATAACCATTGAGTATCTATAGTCTATACTATCCTTATTCTATACTCAATGATATAACTTTGATTGAAAAAGGTTCAGTAATTTTTGAGTTTCTAGCTAAAAACTAGACAGACAGACATCCATTATATTCTATTACGGGTATAACTTTGATGAGCTCTCATGCACTTACGTCAAAAGGCTGAAGGACCACGATAACCATAAGCTTTTTTTTTACAGCACTGTGACTATTATGGCCTATAGGCTATAAGGTTTCTATTTCGTACGTCTGTATGCGTTTATGTTTCTAAACCTATTCAAGAACGATTTTGTGGTACTTTTTTTATTCTTGTGGAGGGGCCCAAATTGTTGGCTTACGCCACTGTAGAGGATTTTTGAAATTTTCGCCTTTTGTGATGATAGTCCTTACTCCTTACCATACATTGTAAAACCGTGGAAAGGTATAATGCCATTGGGAGGATATATTGCCTCGATAGGTGGTTTGCCCTTCAACGACGTAAGTATTGGATGGCTGGTCGAGTTGTTGAACACTGACAACACGTCAGTATCGCGAGTAAAACACAACATTATCTAAACACCAAACATGGGCATAAGAATATTACCTAGGTATGTAATTAACGGCCAATTATGTTATTAGATAATTAGGTACCTATATGTCATACGTATATGGTATATAGTATATACCCATACTTATTATTAGGCCGTTGAGTAGTAAGTATAATAATTAAAAACTAATAAGTAATCTAGTATATTATGCTAAGTGTGTATTTAGGATTTTGTCTGGGTGGGAGGATTTATATTTATATAGGGCTCATGATAATTCGAGCAGGGGGATACCACCCCCTTAACACCAGAATACAAATATAGATTAAATTTATATTTATTACTGTATTGCTGTTACATAAATATATCATATATGAATGTGGTATATAAACATTAACATGATTAGATAGGTATTAATATTAATTTATAATATTATTTATTAATATTTATATGACACAAAATCGAACATTCAATTTTTAGTCCTAACTCATGTATACTCATGTACTTCATCTGGCATAATTTTAATACCTACTTCAGAGACGGTCCAAAATATAAAACCCATTTACTCTATTGTTAGTTCTTACTTTTTAGGTAGGTACCCATGTGATAGATCGTTCGACTGGTTAGACTATAGACAAAGGTAATGTATAATATACTATATTATAGAGTACCTATAGATAGGTAAAATATATAACCTATATAATATACATTATAAACCCAATAAATGAATTTAGAATATCCCATGTTATTTTCTCAGAATTGACATTGGGCATTTGAGCATTAATTATTATTTATTATTGTTATTTGACTCGTCGTACAAATATTTAAACATTTTAAACGCTTACTACTTCGGACTCTTATTTATTTTCAACATTATGAAAATAGTTAAAAATACCTACTCCACTCCTCTGAGCGTCTATATACGGAGTTCTATATACTCTAGTCTTTTCCTCCTTTATGAACAAATATTTTTTTTTGGATGCAAACATTTCTAAAAAAAATGTTAAGGGAACTATTCTCCACCTACCGTTAATACGCCACTTTTTTTTTTATTAGTTCTGAAGCATTTTACTAGGGTCATTGAATTTTTGTGTAGATTACGGTTTTGTTTGTGTGGAGGGGGGTGGGGGATTATGGCTGATTTACGCAACTTGTATAGTTGTATACAGTCATAGGCGCACATAGGGGGGTGCTTGGGGGTGCTTAGAACCCTCGAGGTTTAAACTAGCACCCCCAGTTCCCTATGAAATTTATTTCAGTATTTCACCAATCATTAATAAATTATTGTGGTTCGGATTTTTTTTTTCCATTACAAATAGACAACAGTTCACGAATTTGCGATTAAAACAGTATTGCATAAATGCACGTTTCAGTTGTCGTCAAAATATTAAACAATAAGCAGCAATCATATTATTAATGAAAGGTTATAACCACTTGATTCATTGCAATTTACAAATTGTATACAAATTTAAAATAATTACAATGCAATTTATTATAGTATTAGAATTTAGGATGGTGTGGGTTCGAAGCCCCCTTTGGTTTTGTGTAACACAAATTATTCCAGCACCCCCTAAATTCACCCCCAATGTGCGCCTATGTATACAGTATACTTATATTGTATATTAATATATTTGATGTATAAATGTATAATATAAAAGCACCTGATGTAAGACGTCTTCGAATACGAAGTATTGATCGTCGTTGCACGCTGTTAGTTGAACGTCTTTCGTGATCAATTTGTCGATCAACATATCAAAGTGCAACACGCGTTGTTTTAATTCCGAGTAATGTTGTTCCTGAAAACAAATGTCCAACGTCCGTTACGTGGGTGGACAATATTTAATAATAGGTACGAGGTGGCCAGGTGGGTGAAATTCATACCGAAGTCTTCGCACTAGATCCTAGAATTTGTGCCCAGAGCCTGCCCCGGAGACTGCGAGGTGCACCCAATTTTAGAAACTCTTGACACACTGGTGCATGCTGATGTTGTAGAACTGTAAAAATAATTATTACTCGTTCATTTTTCACTCTGGGTACCTATACACGGGGTAATTTAATTATTTAACCTTTTTCTCCCAAAGCGATTCGTTCTTGTTCTCCCTGTGACGTCGACCCGCATGACAAAGCCGTCAGACATTGACAACAAGTTAAACCTAACAGCAAATCGGCAGTGGCCAAATCCCTATAATGATGTCTCTAAAACCGACGCAACATTATACAACTATTTTAACTGTAGCTATATCGTTAAGTTATTGGTACTGATAAAGTGATAACTGATGTAGTGTTGACTGTGGCATATCCGAGAGGATCTACCGACCACAAATATTATCCAAGAATATTATTATTCTTAAAATATTATTAATATTATTATTATTAAGTACCTATCTTTATTATTTTGTCACTATTTTCCATATAGTGTAAAATGACGTCGTAGTGTCGTATACTAGGTTTTAATAATTAACAATTATTGTTTTTAATTGGAAAATTTAACAACAATTTTTATAATTAGTAGGCAATTACCATACCCGAATTTGCCGAATTAAGAAGACGCCACACCCGCTGTGTTGTCTTCGTCTTGCAAACGCTAACATATCAAATGTAAGCTCAGAAATTCAAGTTTTATGCCGTTAGCTTAAAAATTAGAGTGAACGACCTATTATAAAACTTGATGTTAAGAACATTATCTGTGTTTTGTTGGAAGTTTTTTTATGATAATAATTTAGTTTTTAAGTGAGTTAAAGCGTGTATAATAAATAATCATTAATGGGCCATTGGGGGGGGGGGGTAAACATCTTCTTGGATACACCATTAAGTAGGTACTGTCGAACGTTTAAGTAAATTAGTACCTAGATAAGTAACTATAGTGATGAATAATATAGGTTATCTATCTATTAAATAACTTACCAGTTCTGGTAGTGTCTTAACTTTCAGCGGCAGGTACGTAAAATCCCATATCATATCATCACTAAATCAAATTTAAATATTATTTCCATAGTATTTAATATTGTACGACACATATAAATACAATATTAGGGCCGTAGGGATCATTAGAATTAAGAATAAGCATTACGCATTTAATATTAATTATGTAAGTATTATAATATTTCAATTGGGATTGGGATTGGAAATATTTTATATAATAATAGCTTTGTAACCCGTAGAAAATTACAACTCTTAAAAAAATTGTGATTGTGCTGCAGTAAGTGAAACTCAGCCACCTTGGTAGGAAATGTGCGAAAATTAGAATTGATGTTGGCTTGAACCTGATTTTCCATCATAACCAATGGCAACCAATAATAAACAAATACTTATTTATACTAATTATTTCTCCTATAACCAATAGCACTATTTATAAAGAAAAATATCCATCGTAAATGGTAAATCTAAAAATCACTGTTTGAGTACCTCCTAGGGATGGGCATACGGCGCATACCAGGTACAATCGTGAATCTAAACTATTCAAGGACCCGTTCTAGCAAACACAAACAATTTCATAAAAACCAGAGAAGCCGTTTAAGATTTTGAATACTTACACACCGACAGAAGAAATATATATTAAGATAGGTAGTATTTATAATAATTTACGAAACTCATAAGCTAGAAATTACAATCGTTTTCTTATACAATTTTTATTTTAACCATTTTCTATAAAATAAAATATTTTTCCTACGTAAACTAGGTATATGTTATTTAATTAGCATTTCTAAGTTTTGATGAATAAAATTATAAGAGTATGGTGGACACTCTGTAGGTACCTATATTATGTTTGATTCAATATCAATAGGTATATAATACCAATCTATCAACATGCTGAGAAAAATTGTATTTAAAAAAAGAATTTCAACATTCCTAGTTTCTACTTTTTAGGAGCATAACATTAGGTATAATAGAAGGTAAGTACTTACGATATCATTCGGTAATTAGGATTATGCAATGAAAATAACACTTCTAAAAAATCTTTCGGTGCATACACCGGTCTCAGTCTTTCCAAACCTTAAAATAAAATAAAATAAAATGTATAAATATTCGATGTGAATATTTATATTGAATCTCGAGAGGAAATATATGTATAATATTTTTAATTAAAATAGCATACAACAAGTTACATGTTAGAACTATAAACGAAAATGACTTACACGTATTGTATGTACTGAGTTCGTTCCATTTTTGTAACATTTCATCTCGATCAGCACTGGACCTAAGACAAGATAGATTTATACCTATTTCCTCGCACATAGATTCCAACGATTTCTGTATTCTTCTTTCCCACGTGATCTGTACATATAGGTTATAGGTTAAACACTTAAACTTTGTTTTCCATCCATAGGCTTGTGCAGAGTTTCAAGACAGTAGGAGCAAACATTTTACAGATAGCATACAGGAACATTTAGTTATAATTTATAAACTACAAGTTGAAATAATATTTAATTTTATGTTAAAATTAAATATTTTATATAACATATTTTACTAATTTTAGGTTTATGTCAAAGGTTTAATAGGTACTATATATACTATGTACATTATATATTAGCTGATCCCGTGCACTTCTTTACCCATTAAATGTACCAAATCTATATGACTCAAACTTTGTTCAATTCGTTATTTAATATTCAATGCTGTATGGTGTTCAAAATTCATCTTAACTTTTCCGTTGTCCGGAATAATAAAAATAATAATTCTGATTCGCAGCAGTATATTATCAGGTTATATTCAGGTAGGCAATCTACCTGCGGTGGATCACGGACCCCGTGATGTTTGTACGTAAGTGTGTGTTTTAGCTGGACTAACGAACAGCAATTCATTTTTATATATATAGATAGGCATAAGGCTATGTGATATATTATAATTTATATTTTATAGATATACCCATCCACCCAGGCCATATAGATTTACTACCTTATAATTCATCTGTTCAAAGTAATTTCCAAATCTTCGTTTAAACATCGTCTGCACCTACTCACCTCTATCAACTTCAATAGTTCAATATACTATTTAGTATTTAATATATTATAATAAATTAATAACTAATAAGTACCTATCGTTAATTAATTTACGAATAACATAGGTATAACATTATACTAGTTATTATAGTTCAATATACTATTTAGTATTTAATATATTATAAATTAATGACTAATAAGTAAGTACCTTATTGTACCTATCGTTAAATAATTTACGCATAACACAGGTAGCCTACAGGCTACATTAAGAACTATTTTGCATTTAGTTTATAAACTATGGGTTTTGTTTAATCGTAAAATACAATATTGTTCTATTTTTATGGTTAAAATTGTTAAAAATTGTAAAGTGGTAATATATTTCTAATAAAAATGTTAACTTCACATCCATATAATACCATATATAGGGCAGGCGACTATAGTCTATCTTGACCTGCAGTACGCACGCCTAGGTTATAGCCTATAGGTATGTTTTCTATAATTCTATCATAATATATATATTTTCTATAATATTGTATATTATACGTTACTTGAGCTTTTCTCAAATAGTCTAACGACTCTCTACTCGTTATTTCGTCCCTAACCACAATTTGTTTATTATTTCCATGACTTCTCAACCAATGGAATACCGCGTTTCTTAGATTAGTTTCCATGCTCCCTATGTTCACTGCTTGCACCAAGGTCTTTTTAAAGTCATCTATGGATACATCTTGGGAAGCAGCTAGCATCTAAACCAACAGATATGATTTTGTGATATTATAGTTGGAATAAAATAATAGAATATTACAGCAGAGCTACTGCGTTAATAACTAGTAAGTATGATGTCATAGACTCATAGCTTCGTGAGTGTCACAATCGATGTATTTGGCGACTCGCGATCATGAACCAATAAGGCCCTTGATAATATTTTAGTTCATGGTGTCGTCGTCATGTCGATACATAAATGATAAATATATTAGACGCCGTTGTTCCATTTCATAAACTCAAACCATCTCAAAGACGAATAAGTATAAAAACCAGCGGAGCGACGCACGTTATCGGACTTTTTTGTATTTATACTCTTTAAATGATCAATGATTCAACCAATTTTAATTTGTGATTAAGTACTTATATGCACATCCATATTAATATCATAATTATTTCTTGTAATGCCCGTATTGTTGGGGGGACCTAAAGTTACCTAGTCATTCATATTATGTTACTATGTTAGTAACTTATACCAGCTGGGAGCTACTAGTGTTACAAGTTATTATAACTTGAGATATGAGAATCAATCATATTGACTTGTTGATATATCTAAGTAATAATCTCAGTTGAACATAATCGCTCACAACATAATATTTAATTATAATATATGACTCTGTGATGAAAATTTGTGATGTACATTTTAACTTTTAAGTACCTACTTACCTAACCGGCTAACCTAGATATTAACTAGGTACAACACGTCAAAACTACAGCCTGCTGTGCACCAAGACTGTAATACTGTTTAGGACAATCCACTACATAGTCTATAATATAGGCATAATATAGCCTAAGAGTCTATTGCCTATAGCATATATCATATAGGTACTTACAATGTAGACAGTTGTACCTTCCTATTTATATTAAATCATTATTATTATAACTTAATATAATTATATAATATCTATATGACCATCGGCTAAATTTATATCTTCAAATATAAGTATAAAACATTAAAACAAAAAACCAGGAAGTCGTCCTTCTGTGTAGTAGGTGTCAAATGTACCTACCTCGTCGTTAGGGATAGCCATAGGTCTCAGTAATGTATGTGCATATGTATGTGCAGTCCATGATTAATTAATTTATATTACTAAGGAGTATTTATTTTTATTTGTTAGCCTTGACTACAATTAAGCGGTTATTGGCTTACATTATTTACAACAGTAATAAGTAATTATCAATATTTTAACTCAAATTTTATAATTATTTATATATGTACACAAATTATTACGGACCAAATTTACCTATAAATAGGACAAACGACATTTATTTTTAAAGCGTATTTCTCAATAAAAAAATGAAAATGGAAATATTTCATATTTAGAAAAACATATTATAAAAGATGATTAAACAAAATGCATTACAATTCACTATAATATTACAAAATAGACATATAATTATTTTTAACATTTCAAAATAAATAAATTATGATTAATTTTTTAGTATTTATCTTAAAAATTAGGTGCATAAATATGATTTATTATAATATATTACCTGTAAATCTTCATAAAATTCATTATAAATATCCATTTTTTGAAGTTCTTCAGCTAGTTTTTCAGCGGTTAAATGTAAACTTTTGTCTTTTAGTTCTTCCATATTTAAAATTGTTTTTATGTGATATGGGTATTAATAGTACCTAGGTACAATTAACCAATCGAGTATAAAAGTTTACAATCAAAAGGTTTTAGTTATACCTACACTTATGCGCTTTGTATACAGGCTGTAACTTATATTTTTATTGTAGTTATTGATGCAATAATCAAAAAATGTCACCTTGGCAACCAGAATGAAGCATTGACCGTATTTTATTTCTACATAGACTAGTTTATTTTAGGTACCTACCTATACCTATTTGTATCACTGTGGTGATAAAATATGTTTGAAATGTGTATAGTGTACAGGTATAAAGGTACCTGCAAAGATAGCTGCAGATTTGGAAATAGTTATTGCGATATTGCGTACGAAACTATAATACTATATTATACAATGTATTTGTTTTAAAATATTATTTAAATTATTCAGTGTTATAATAGATATTTACTTGCAATGAATACAAAACTTTCATTCAAACGTTACATTCATAACGTCATAGTTTATTATTTATTATTAACAACTAACCATCATAATATAATATAATTGAAGAAAAACGTAAATAATTGGTTTACTTTGATAAAACTGATACCAATAAACCTAGGTACGTATATGTACTTTATATAATGTATAAATGTATAAACGTGGATATTTATTTAGTTGGTACTTCGGAAGATTGTAATGCGTTGAATTTAGTCACTGAAAAAAAGTATTATTATTTATTAGTTATTACTTATTACCTACATAGGTAACAAAATATCATATTATTATAAGTTATTAATTTACTATTATGTTAATGGCTTACAAATTATTAACACTAGTAAATCCCTCAATCTATATTGCATATTTTTATTTATAAATACATACATATTAAATGCATTATCTTATGCGATATATAATTATTGTCTATTGAGGGTTATACCATTTGTGTATATTTGATTACATAATAATTATGATAGCATTTTTAATTACAGTGATTTGTGTTAAGGTTACTTCAATATTGTAAAATTAAAATATTTTTTTTATTAAAAGTTATATGAAACGTTTAATTTTGTTGTGAACTGTTTGAGTGTTTTATTTTGGAACTTTTCAAAATGTGATATTATAAAATACGTTTTGTTTGAGCTTTGATTTCAACTATAATAATGATAGTTTTTTTTTTTCATTGAACTTAAGCCCTGCGACCATGACCATTAGCTATTGTACGGGATTTACTACTACGAACCCGGTCTGTACCTGATCTACCTGAGTAACCTGGACAATCCTTTCTTAGTGAGTCTCTACATCATAAAACGAAATTACTGACCAAATTTCATACTCGTAGCTTCGGCGGTTCCGGCTAGGCGATGATGAATCAGTTCGTCAGTCAGTCAGGACAAGTTTCTTTTAAATATATAAATATATTATATATAGAGATATACCATATACGATATACCTATAAAGTTTATTTTAGCTCGTAGGTACATGAAATTTTAACTGAATGCGTTTTCTATACACCATAACATTTTCCAAATATTTTGACTTATTTTGAGCTCTTTACGGACATTATCAGTTTCCATTTTGTTTTAGTTTTTTTACTATAAATATCAATTAAATGTTATTTGATGGGTACAAAAGCTTGACAATTTAATATAAGGCTCCCAGTATATTTTTTCAAAGGCAGATGAAAAATATTAAAAATCCTCAGTCACAATTTTTTTTTATAAGCGTTTAAAGTTTAAATATTGACAAAATACGTAAAAATGACGAAAATTAAGAAATTATTTTGAGTTGGAATTACATACAATTTTTTTTTTTAAATCTAAGATTTTAAATTGTAATACAAAGTTCCTAATAAGATTATCTACTTTTATCAAATTAAATTTTTATGAGCATTTGAATTTCATATTTTTACGATGATATTGGATATTCACTCGATTTCTCATGTAGCGATTTCCTTATTTTGTTGTAATTCAAAAACGATTAACTGTAGATACATGAAAATTTCACTGAATGTTTATATTAACATTTTCTGTACACCATACAATTTTGAAAATATTTTGAATCTTTTTGAGCTGTTTAAGGACATTGTCATTTTTTAGTTTTTTTTTCTTTAAATATCAATAAAGTTTTATTTTTTAGGCCAAAAAGTGTACAAATTGAATATAAGGCTCCTAATATATTGTTACAATATCAGTTGAAAAATATTAAAAATACATTGACACAATTTTTTTTTATAAGCATTTAAAGATTGAATTTTGACAAAATTTATCAAATTTAAAATTGAATAATTATTTTGAAGTTAAAAATCTATAAAAGGTTCAACTTTTATATCTAAGGATTGAAAATTTAAAACAAGATTCCATGTAAGTAGTTAATTCTGTTACCAAAAATCTAAAAAATACACAAGCACAGTTTATTTTTATAGTCATTTTAAGTTCAAATTTGGACGAAATGACATATTAAAATCAATATTAACGATTTTAGTTTTTTGTTGTAATTTAAAAATATTATTCGGGGATATACGAAACTGAAAAATCAAAAAATCAAAATTGTAGGGCCTATCCATACAATCTACCATAGTATAATGAATAAGAAGTATGCTCAATGATAAGACTGTGCATATTCCTTTTTATTACCATTGATATGTATATAATATGTCTTAAACCTAGACTGACATAGGTACCGTCTCCCCTCAGAATCATTTTTCTTATACAATGATATTATATCATTGAATTCAAATTTAATACCATCCATTATACGGCGACCCACTTGTAACTTACTGTACAGCAGAGCACCTTTTTATGCTTAATTCTTTATTGAAGGAAAATGGTATCTCATTTTTGGAGGAAAATGGCTTGGGCCAATGGTACATGTACCTATTACCTATACTTAAGTTCAAGATATAACCTGTTTGTAACCTAGGTTATATTGTTTATAAAAGTGTACACTATTATAATATATTTACTTTGTTGTGGTTTCAAAAATTTCGTTACTGCTCTGTAGCCACGTTTTCCATCGACTTCGTAGTTCACATTTATTATCATACCATTAGGCTCTAGAAAACTGTACGACCCTCTTACGTAATCACCGTACTTCGATTCCCAGCGATGTGTTACAACACCTGAGAGCAAGTCATTGATACTGTAATGAAATTCGTAAGTCAACTGTCAAACAGACCATATAACGGTGAATAAATACTCCCATTATTTTAATTTATTGTTATTCATTTATTGTTTACATAATGATTCATAAGACATGAACTATTTTGTATATAATAAATTTAAATACCTCATTTTCTTGAACTGGAACGTAGTAATTTTGAGAAAGTGTTGCTGGCCATAAAATGACAAATGAAAAAATTATCTAAAAACAAATCGATAGTTTAAATAGTGTATTTAATGTACATGTGTCAAATACACAACGCATGTGATCTATGGACTAAATCGTCATCTAACTATTATTTTTCGTTCGTTAACAGGTGATTTCAAATGTTTGTTTAAATATTATTGTTTACTGTTTAGTATTAATTATTAGTTATTAGGTAGTCTTTAGTTTTAAAAATGAATTAAATATTATTGCAATTGACCAAATTAAACATTTTTCCGTCGTACATAACCGATAACGAGTCATATATTTGTATCATTGTATTTTTTGAAATAAAATTGGAATTTATTTAATTATCTACTGCTATTCTCTTTTTAATATCTATATCGTAGGTATAGGTAAGCATATACACGTACAGTTTCGTTTTCCTAGTTTTGTATAATATTAAACTTATACATTATAATACAGTAGAAATATAACACATTAAATATTTATATTGTACGTTACCTGCAGAACGATCTTCATCTTCTCTCCGAAAATTAAATTAGGGCTTCATTGATTGTCGGCTGCCAATTCAAAACTATATCGAAGCGGTGTCAGTCCAAATGGTTTTGTTTTAATGAATCCATGTCTGGGCGTCGGACTCACAGAAAATTATACGTTTGGTATAATCTATGTACCTACCTACTGGGGAAATGATAAAGCAAGAAGTGCACTTGATGCCAAATGTCAAGGTGATTATTAGATCATCTTGAACTCGCGCGTATAAAGAGAATGGTCCGAGTATGGGTCCTGGCGCATACCGCTATAGGTAACATTGATGTGGTTTACAAAACGCCCCCGCGTTTTATTTACCGTGCACAACCTTAATATTATATTTTTTTTTTTGATGACCAATTATACCGTGACTGCAGTTTATAGGTAGGTACGTAGACTGCAAGTGTATATTATTTAGTTATAATAGGTGGTGGAAATATAATGATTAAATGGCGTATTAATGTGCATTTATATACATAAAATAAAAATAGTATAATATACTATTCACATATCACACGTATTAATTATTATTAATTATTATGTACCTATAGTAACATAGCTGGTAACTACCTGTATAGTATATAATATTCCTATATTATGCTATATTTAATATATTATGTTTGTGTGTGTGTGTGTGACACTGACACAACACAAACCGGTAACCTATGGCGGCATGTATAAAGACTATTAAGACTGTACTTATTTATTGAGTATAGATAGTACACTGTACTGTATTGGAAGAAACACACAACTTAACAACACAGAAGTATTGATACGAATGATTCTTTATTGTACATTTTAAGGTACACATACATTACATAAACATAATATAATACAGACTCAATCTACATAATATAAACATGAAATATATTGTTTAAAACGCTTGTTAGTACTATTACGTGACATTAAAAATTCCATAAATAAAATATTACTCTTTAGTTACGCTCACTGCGATCGTGTTAATAAATTCATAATTAAAATTATATACTTACTAAAGATTTAAATTTAAAAAAGGTGGGTAAGTGAATGTCACTCGGCCGTACATTAGGTTACAAGTGGGTCACTGTATAATAGGTAGATGGTATTAAATTTGAATTCAATGATATAATATCCTTGTATACGAAAATCGATTCTGCAGAGTGGAGACGATTTGTCAGTGTGGATATTTTATATAATTATATTATAGTTATATTGTAATTGCTTATTAGTTACCTATTAATAACTTCATGCAAATTTAATTTGACTTTCTTATAGACATTTTTAGATAAAAGTAAACAAACTTATAGGATTCTTGTATTATACATTTTAAAATGTCAGATTTAAAAAGAAAATTTTTTAGAAATTTCTAACTCAAAATAATTTGCACATTTTCGTGGTTTTTAAGCTTTTTGTCAAAATTCGAACGTTAAACGCTTATAAAAAGAAATTTGTCTATGTATTTTTAATATTTTTTTAACTGTCATTGCAACAATATAATATTAGGAGCCTTGTATTAAATTTCCAAGCTTTTTGACCCAACTTATACAATTTTATTGATATTTATAGAAAAAAAACTAAAAAAAAGCTCAAAACAAGTCAAAATATTTTGAAAATGTTATCGTATATAGGACATATAATATGTTATATATATATTATATTATAACATATAACATTCAGTGAAAAATTCATGTATTTTTATTTTAGAGTTACATCAAAAACCAAAATCTTTGAATAAAAATTCTCATGCTCAAAATTATAACAATTTTTAATTCAAATGCTCATAAGTCATAATAAATTACCTAATGTGAGTTTTAGGTAAACTTTTTTTTGTTATAAGTGGAACAACTTATGAGGAATCTAGTATTCAATTTTCAAATCTTAGATAAATAAATAAAATTGTTTATAAAACTATGAATTTTCGATATTTTTGAATTGGCAAATGAACAATTTACGAGAAACCTTGTATTCGTTTCCTGAACTTTTTGACTGGCCGGAAATCTTTTAACTAACATTTAAAGAAATAAAAACCAAACAAATCGAACATTCCAAAGTCTATAATTATTGGCATAATAATCAAAGATTCAAAATATTTTGAAAACCTTATCATATACCGGATATACCTACAGAAACGATCATATCTAATATATATATTAATATATTATTTTAAAAACTTAAGCAAATAGTCAAATACTAGTTGAACCATTGTTTTTTGAATAAAAATGTTCATCGATATAAAGCAATCATAGAAATTTGTAAAAGTGAAATAGAAATATAAAATAGGTACTAGAACTATAAACAAATATTTAACATTTTGATTTAATTAGTTCTCAGAGATAAACGGTGAAATTACTGGTGGGGGCCCGGCTGAGCTAAAATACTCATTACAACTATATATAATATATTAATACGTATTATTGGGATAGGTACTATTGTACTAGAGCCGGTCGCTTCGCTCGCAATTATGAATTCTAACAAGATAACTTAAAACGTGTTACAATCTAAACAGTTTAACCATAAAAAGCTTAAAAACAATTAGTTGCCTAACAAGTAACATTTTAAAAGTATTCTAAATATAAATTAATTTACCATTTAATTAATTAACCAATTTAGTGTCGGCTCAAATATACAACAATAATTAGTTGAACAAAATAGTATATCGTTATTTATTAGGTACGTATTTTCATCGAAACCGAGAAGACGCACGGGACGTGGAAGAGGAAGACTGCTCATAAAAACTGTTGAAGGTTATTGGTTGATATTAAATTTATGATCGTTCCTAGCTAGTTATTGTAAATACATTTTACAATAATTATTAGATATTTAGGCACTGTATAATTGCAAGGACCAGGCCGGGGAACTATAACGCCTGCATTTAAAACTTGGGGGGATTAATCCCAGCAAGCCCCCCTCCATTTCCCCCTATGTGACTCACTCAGCAAGTTTTAAGTATATCATAATAGAGTCTTGATGGATCAATATTATTTAACAATTATTATTGGAATATTAAGTTGATAGGTCATTCTAAATGATTTAACAACTGCAGTCGGTTAATAATATATTTATATATAACAAAGTATCTACCAACATTATAGTTATTGACTATTGTATATTATACAATGTACCTACCTATATATTATAATATTATATAATTACTAACTGTGCATTTTGAAATTGTTGATATTGTTTTATACTTTTATCGTCTAACATATTATTATTTTAACTTTTAAACGAAAAATGTCATTCTTGGTATAGATAGAAACAGTAGCTTACGCAGGATATTAGTTTGGTTCGGATTTTATCTGAGTAAATAATTTGCATTATTTTTTTCTTAACAGTTTTTATATAACAAATTATAGTTAGTCTCAAATTTAGTCTACATTTACAGAGTCTAACCTGCTCATCTATAGAGCCTCCTCCGGCTGTAATAAACGTGTTAATAACTAATAATTGATGGACGATGATACACCATCGATTATGGCAGACGTTTATTAGTAATGTTCTAAATCAGTCAAAAAAAAAAAACAGAAACTATAATTATCGACGTCTTTGTCTTATTCAAAAATGTATTAAAAATGACCAACAATTGATCTGTGTGTATCAAAATGGTGGTAAATAATATTTTTTTTTGTAGAAAAAAGAAATTTCAGGGGAGATCAGAACCCTAAAACCCTACCCCTGCGTACGCCTCTGGATAGAAATCTTGAATTATTAAAGTATATTATTTATCTTAGAGTAAGTACAATTTCTAAAATGGTATAGCATCAACATCGTAGGCTCTGTTATTAAAAAAATTAAAATAAAATAGTTCATGGTCAATCGTGCTCACTACTCGTACATTGCGTGATGTATATTTAAGGAATAGGTACATCACATAGCCGATCGACATTATATTAAATGTTGGATAATACTATAGACTATAGTCACTTGTATAATTGTATATTTGTGTACCTATATAGAGAATCTACTTAGACAATTGCTTACAACATGTTAATCCTTGATGATATAATTTATAGATCATGTTCATGTATTATTTAAATGTAATCACAAATTACACGAAAGTCAAGTTGATACCTGTCTCTCAAAATTGACTAATTTCAAGGCTGTTATAATACACGGTAACACGTTTCTTATATAATATAATAGGTAAATCTGTTTTATATATAAATTACAATATGAACGTACCTACTACGAAGTTTCTTTAAAAATAATTTAGGAATAAAACAAACTTTTTTTATATACATCTTAAAACTACTTGAAAGTTTTTGTCATTTCGTACAATAGATTCCACAATGAAATTTTCAAAATGACAAATGTTTAGACTAATTTAATGTGCATTGTAACATGAACCTATTCGCGTAATTCTGTAGGTACAGTACGTTAGGGTGACCATATTTATAAAAATAAAAAAAAGTAATGGCTGAGATAAATTTGAATTCAAACGATATAAAATCATTGTTTACGAAACACGATTCTAGGCAAAGACTTAAAGAGAAAAACATTAAATCAATGACACGTCTTCTTCAAGATTGCCTAATAACGACCAGTCCAAGTAGTGCTTCCAATCGGGTTTTATTTTCTCACCAGAAAAAACCAAATGTAACATGTTTACACAAAAAAGAAACAAATTTCAAAACCAAATTTATTTTTGGGGAACACTCCTTTACCCTTTGTGAACAACATAAAAATCCTAGGGTTGATTTTTGACAGCAAACTTCCTTGGAAACCTCATATAATCAAAATCAATACAAGCTCAACCAAAAGTATCAATATCTTAAAAAATTTGAGCCATGTTGAATGGGGAGCAAAAAGTAATGTCTTAATCGAATTATATAGATCTCATGTTAGATTTTATGATAATAAATGTATCTTTTTAGATATATTAGATCTAAATAATTAGACTATCTGACTATGGATCAATCTGCTATACCAATTCAAACACTATAATATTCTAAACACAATTGATATAGTTCATAACAGTGGTCTAAGAGTTGCAACCGGAGCATTTCGAGGCAGTCACATTCCAAACATTTTATCCATTCCTGGAGAACCTCCCCTTCACATTCGTAGAATCAAATTATCTCTAAATTATATTGCTCGCATCCTATCCTCCCCAGAAAACTCAACATTCATTTTTAATTCAAAATCGTTTTGCAAATATATTTTGCACCAATTTAAATCTAAAAAAAACACTGGGTTTAAGGATGATGGATGAAATGTCGCTTACCAATATTGGCAATATTGATCCAAATTTAATAATTATGAAACGAGAATGCATTATGGTGGCTCCTTGGAGGGTGCCAACCTTCCTTGTGAACACCAGTCTAGCAGATTATAGCAAAAAAGAAACGTTAAATACTATATAAAAAAATGTATTCAATGAAATTATGGACTCCGCTCCGTCTAACCCACAATAAATCTATACAGACGCTTCCAAAACCAACTCAGGTGTTGTGATCGCTATCATAAACGGCGACCAATCCTTATCATACAAACTACCAGACCATAACAGTATCTATACGGTGGAATTATACTTTGCACTCTACAGTCACTTTGACACTCATACAGTTATACCTAATCAATGTTATTACCTACTTTATTTTAAATCACAATTCATACAATTATTGGTAAATAATCAATACTTATAATATACCTTTAGTAGTAATAGCACACATTTAAATCCAGATTTATTAGGAGAACCAAATTTCTTCAAAAGTTCAAAACAATTTCACTTCGAAATTCACTTAAAACATAGCAAATAAAATTGTATTTTAATTATGTGTACGGTTCGTCATCAAAAATGCTAAATGTGCTAATTTATAGTCGAATTTTGACAGGGCACGTATTATATATATGATATATCATCAGGAGTTGACACGAAGAAATTATTAGATTGCAACTTTCCCAAAGTGGAATTTTCTGGAAAATTTAAAGCGGCGTCCAAGTTGAAAAATGTTGGAAATAAAGTACTTGGCTGCGTGGCATACGAGGTTAATCTTATACGACATGCATATTTTTGTTTTGTTATAGGAAAAATCTAAAAAGAATTAAAAATATTTTTATTCTATCAAACATATTATTTTTGAAAAATCTCTCTTCAGAGTTCAGGTAAGCTTGGTCACCCGATAAGCACTAATAGTTACATGCAAAATAAAATACCGGAGAAATGAGTCACAACGAAAGTGCAGTACTTTTATTGCATACCCATTACGCCGTATGATAATAATTTTTTTAATTTATACTTAACTAATATTTGAGAATCTGATTTACCGTGGTCATTCCATCTAACCATTAAAATTCGGGCGGTTGGTAATTGGGCCACATTTTATCTACCTGTTTCGTATAAAATATTTGTTTACATTTTACTACCCGGATATTGGGCCACAAATGAAATCGATATTTTTAAAGTGTACCCGGAGGTTGGGCCATACAAGTGTAGCACTGTAATATACAACGCTTATTAACTAATTATTATTTTTTCTAATACCTACATAAAACTATCAGGAGGAAAAAACTTACCGTCACAAATAAAGTGTCAAAATTGTTAATGTTGTTAATTTATTGTTCTGTGGCATCTTGCACTTATAAAATCCTTTGCAACGCCAGTTACCTACTTCTTCTGGATTTAAAAATGGAATTCCAAATATATTTCCTAGCCATTTACCTATTTTAGAAGTCTTATTTTTATATTCTTTACTTTAGACTACAGCCCAAATGTTTCACCACCATGGGAAATCTACATCCTTCAATTTTTATGTTAGCCCATGTATGCTTAGTTCCTTCTTGAAGTCGAACATGATCAGTGCAATAAGTGATAATTGATTTTAATGTTTTTTATAAGTATTTGTTTGCTTATTTTAAAGTAGACTATTACTAAAGGAACATATGCATTTTTTTTATAACAATAAATAGAAAATAATTAATAAAAAATGCTTTGTACAGTATTCAAAAGTGGAGTCAACATAAATAGAAAATTTACGAAAATAGGAAATTTAATTTCTTAATAAGTAATTTATATGTGACATATTAATTTAGTGGTCCAATTACCGGATATAATAATAAAAAAATCGTTGAAAATAGTGGCCCAATCAACGGGTCTACCTGTTATAAATGGAAAACTGTTTAGACGGCCAATTACCGTATACCTTTTTGAAAAAAGGTTAATTGTGGCCCAATTCCCGGGTGGCCCTATAATTCCGGGGCACCTTAGTTGCGTCCCGTAAAAAAGGTATACACGAATTGCGTCCCACTATATATGGGATAGGTAGAAGAGTTTTATTTCGTTTTCAGGGGTTCTCCGTGGTGTGTTGATTATTATAAGATAGCCTGGGCTCTAATATTATGTTTTGATAGTAATATAAATTACGATAGCAATTCGTTTATCGTAATCGTGAACAATAAAATATCACCTCTATTCTACCTATACTATATCGGTAAAGCTTTGTATTATATATAGGTGTGTATAGCATTTAGTTTCACAATGTTCTGGATTTACCAAGCTATATAAAATACTTGATTAGGTAGGTACAGTATCTACTGATAACTGTTTTACTGCAGTTCAGTCTTCGTTCGTTACTTTTTCGTATACCTAGGTACGTTTTAAAATCATTTATTTATTTATTATATAATGGACTACCTATATTGATTTTGACTAGATCTAAGTGATTTAATGTTTATTTACTTTTTTACTACATTTGATAAACAATTTTTTGACTGACATTTTGATTATTAACGTTAATATTATTATTTATTTATTTTTGTTAGTTGTTTAAGAACCCTTGATTAAAATACATGAATTGCGTCCTTGATTTTTTGGGACGTAATTCGTGTATACCTTTTTTACGGGACGCAACTCGTGTGCTCCCTATAATTCATGGCTTGAAACCGGTTTGGATATAGGTTTTCAAAAATACCATATTCTAAAAACGGACAAAAGGCGTTCCATTTGAATTCGGGACAACGGGGCATGACAATCAATAAAGAGTCAATTCCGTTTAAACGTGACATATGGTCAGTGGACACCTAATAATGAATTAAGATATTGAAGTTGTCTCTCGTACGAGCCACACATACTATTTTTTGTCACGCCTCTGCGTTCATCGATTACAGCAAAGGCAAATATGTGCTATGCATGGAGATATGCAACAACCAGATTATTGTACAAGTAATGCAAGGAGTTTATAATATATTAATATGAATATAAGATGTAACCAAAAGTGTATGTAAGGACCGTGGTATAGATTTCACTATTTCATTGCTGGTTGTGCAGGGGGTACGCGTGAAATGCTCGCCGTGGGGGTTGAGAATTTCCACTTAATCGCCCAGCACTATAGGTATTCCCACTTTACCACCAGCTGGACGGAAAAAGGTCACTTTCCAAAGCTTCAACCAAACTTTCGGTGCAGGTGGGACAAAATAGTATATTGTGTGGCAAGGGCGGGAAGTGAGCCATTTCAGTCGCGGGCGACGTGTGCGGCACGAGCCGTAGTCTATACATACCTATATAATACCTATAGTAACTTTTTTAGTACCGTCGTCCATCGGTATGCTATCGCTAATCGCTATCTCAACTCTCAAGCACCTATCTGTGGGCTGTGGGTGGTAGGCCTATATTTTTATTATTATAGTCAGTGGTGTGTCATCATTATAGTTTTTAATAGAGGGGGGTAAAAGTTTCGAGCAGCTCAAATGGGTAGCTTAAAAACAACCACTGCACTGGCAAGTACATATTAATATATAATGTTCCTGATAAATTTTTACACGGCGGTGGTTTACCTAGGTTCTTCCAGAAGTGTAACACGCAGATGCCGAAGTTTTATTTTAGATTTTGGTTCCTATTACCCTTATCATATATTGATTTAATAATACACATTTTAAATGTTCTTAATATTTCGGGGGTGGGGGCTACGCCACTGCACTGATTAATAGATTAGAACACCGAATACGACTTAATTTTTTAGAACTTAATCCTGTACCCGTGCGGATAGCGGCTGTATGATATACAAGTAACAAATATTATAACAAACTATGTGCATAGACCTGTTCGAAATGTTTTAGTTCAATTTTTTTAGATTTTGAGTGGAAAGATGAATGTATTGATTTTACAGTGATATGTATTTTTTAAATTTTTTTTTGTGTCTGGCATCACCCTTTAGGACAGTCAAAGTATTTAGATTTTCTTCAACAGTATCTTTTCTGAAAGGAAAGTGAATCTAGTTGGTACTTTGGGGGTCAAAAATATTCATATAAGCAATTAAATATGCACTAAAAATACTAAAATATGCAAAAAAAAATATTATGGTTTTATTAAAAAAAAAAAAAATGGAATAATATTACTGAATTATTGTTTATTGTATTATGGAATAATTTATTCTGCGATTGTTCTGTTAAAAAAATTATTATAATAAATTAATAAAAAATTTATATTTTAAATAATTTTAAACATATATTTACCTTAAACTTTAAAGTTAGGTAGGTACTTTGAATAATGAGATGTTTGTACAAGTTTTCAAAGTTATATAATATTACAAGAAGAAAAATTTGTTATTATTTAGAAAAAAAGTTTAAAGGCAACGGCACTGAAAAAAAAATAAATATTATGCAAAAATAATGGGAAAATGTCGGAAAAATTGAAAAAAAGCAAAATAGCACTTAAATTTCGAAATATTCAAAAATATGCAACATACAATTTTGTATTTAGCTTCTTGGTTATTTAAAACGAATTTATAACTCACACATATATCTTTAGGACCTCTAAAAAAAAAATATGCATTTGCTAAGACTTATGAGCCCTGGTCATCACCTTTTAAGACAGTAAAAATTAAAAAATGATTAGATTTTCTTCAACAGCATCTTTTCTGATAGGAAAGTGAATCTAGTTGGTACTTTGGGGAGTCAAAAGTAAAAATTTACCAGTAGTTAGTGAAAAACAAAAAAAAAAATTAAGGAAAAACCGGAATTTTTACGCAAAATCTGTTTCGAATAAATCGATGTTGGTTTTTGGTGCAACTCTTAAACAAATGACCGTAGCTCGTAGGTACATGAAGTTTTAACTGAATGAGTTTTCTATACACCATAACATTTACCAAATATTTTGACTTATTTTGAGCTCTTTACGGACATTTTCAGTTTCCATTTTTTTAGTTTTTTTTTTTCTATAAATACCAATACAATTTTATTTGTTAGTTAAAAAAGCTTAAAAATTTAATAGAAGGCTTTTAGTATATTGTTTCAAAGGCAGATGAAAAAAATTAAACATCCATAATCACAACTTTTTTAGATTCTGAGCAGAGCGATGAATGTATTGGTTTTACAATGATGTATGTTTTTATATTTTTATATTTTTATTTATATTTTTATTTATATTTTTGTGTCTGTCATCACGTTTTGGGACAGTAAAAGTGCTTCGATTTTCTTCAATAGTACCTTTTCTGATAGGAAAGTGAATCTAGTTGGTACTTTGGGGGGTCAAAAGTAAACATTTTCCAGTAGTTTTCACAAGCGCCGGGAAAAACAACATAAAAATTAAGGAAAAACGGGAATTTTTACGCAAAATCGATTTTCCAAAAAATCGAATTTGGTTATTGGTGTAACTTTAAAACAAATGACCGTAGATACATGAAATTTTCACTGGTTGTTTATATTTGCATTTTCTATACACGATAACATTTTCAAAATATTTTGATTTATTTTGAACTGTTTAGGGACATTTTCATTTTTCATTTTTTTTTTTAGTTTTTTTCTAGAAATATCAATAAAATTTTATTTGTTGGTTGCGAAAGCTTGAAAATTTAATAGAAGGCTCCTAATATGTTGTTTCAAAGGCAGATGAAAAATATTAAAAATCCTTAGTCACAATTTTTTTTTATAAGCATTTAAAGTTCAAAAATTGACAAAATATGGAAAAATCACGAAAATTAGCAAATTATTTTGAGTTAAGAATTCGTAAAAATTTTTCTTTTTAAATCTAAGATTTGAAAATGAAACACAAGATTCCTTATAAGATTATCTACCTTTATCAATAAAAAAATCTCTACCGGACAGTCAAATTAAATTTTTATGAGCGTTTGAAATTCAAATTTTTACAACATTGGATTTTCACTCGATTTCTCATGTAGCGATTTCCTTATTTTGTTGTAATTCAAAAACGAATAACTGTAGATACATGAAAATTTCACTGAATGTTTATATTAGCATTTCCTATACACCATACAATTTTGAAAATATTTTGACTCTTTTTGAGCTGTTTATGGACATTTACAGCTTTCAATTTTTTTTAGTTTTTTTTTCTATAAATATCAATAAAGTTTTATCTGTTGGGCCAAAAAGTGTAAAAATTTAATACAAGGCTCCTGATATATTGTTATAATATCAGTTGAAAAATATTAAAAATACATAGGCACGATTTTTTTTTATAAGCATTTAATGTTGGAATTTTGACAAAATTTATCAAAATCTCGAAAATTATCAATCGTTGGAATTAAAAAATTATAAAATGTTCAGTTTTTATAACTAAGAGTTGAAAATTTAAAACAAAGATTCTCTTAAATAATTCATACTGTAACCAAAAAATCTAAAAAATATATAAACACACTTATTTTTTACAGACATTTTAATTTCAAATTTAGACAAAATTTCATATTTAAACCAAGAATTACGATTTTAGTTATTTTGTTGTGATTGAATAATATTATTCGTGGGTACTTGAAACTTCTAAAGTGTACTATTATATATCTATGACAGTATCACGGTTTTTGTTGATGTATAACGCGTTATAACTGTTATAAGTATCTAATGGATATTGTGATATGATTAATTTGGAATTTATTATAGGTCATTTTTTTGTTTAATACCATAGATATGTATATAATATGTCTTATACATAGACTGACATACCGTCACCGGCTCACCGCTCAGAATCGTTTTTCTTATACAATGATATTATATCATTGAATTCAAATTTAATACCATCCATTAACCCACTTGTAACCTACAGTACAGCAGAGCGACACCCACTTGCCCACCTTTTTTATAATCATTTTAAGTTCAAATATTGACAAAATACGTAAAAATGACAACAATTTGCAAATTATTTTGAGTTAGAAATCATAAAAAATTTCCTTTTTAAATCTAAGATTTGAAAATTTAATACAAGATTATTCATAAATTTGTCTATCTTTATCAAAAAAAAAATGTCTTCAAACAAATCAAATTAAATTTTTATGAGCGTTTTTTTAATTTAATATATTTTCAAATATTCGATATTCACTCGATTTCTAATGAAGCGATTTTGTTATTTTGTTGTAATTAAACAAATGACTGTATTGTAGAAACTTGAAAATTGCACTGAATGTTTACATTAGCATTTCCTATAAACCATACTATTTTGAAAATATTTTGACTCTAAGCTGGTTACCTACGGACATTTTGTGAGTTTACAATTTTTTTAGTTTTTTTTCTATAAATATCAAAAAAATAAAATTTCATTTTTTGGGTAAAAAAGCTAAAAAATTTAATGCAAGGCTCCTGATATATTGGTATAATAGCAATTGAAAAATATTGAAAATACATGGGCACAACTTTTTTTATAAGCTTTTAAAGTTCAAATTTTGACAAAATTTATCATATTTAAAATTTAATAATTATTTTGTAGTTAAAAATGTACAAAATGCTCAATTTTTATAGCTAAGAATTAAAAATTTAAAACAAGGTTCCACGTAAATAGGTTAATATAAATTACTTTATTCACAATAATATCATCAAATATACTTCGTAATATCATAGGCTGACTGACCGTTTTCGCTCAAAATCGTTTTTATTATACAATGAAACACCATCCATTACAGTGACCCGCACTTGTAACCTACTGTAAAGCAGAGCCACCTCCGCTAGCCCAATTTTTTTTTTTTGTAGTAAAATAACTAAAATCGTTATTCTTTGTTAAAATATCTAATTTCATCCAAATTTGGTCTTCGGTACAGAGTGTGATCTACCGGGTCCGCCGTGATCCACTATTAATAGGTAACGAGTATAATATCTATGGCTTTTGTGACTAAATACACGGTCATAATGTTCGATAACGTCAATAACGTTAATATTGAAAAAGCCGATTAGAGAAATAAGTATAATAAAAAAAAAAATTTTCTTTTTAAAACATGCTTTTCTTAATACTACTTAATACATGAACGAAAAAGTTGAAAATAAACTTACTTTTAAAACAATTTCTTTAGTGAAACTTCAAGGTTATCAAGATATTACTAAAAGTGTTTCTAAAATGTATTTGTTGCAAAATTTTTAAAACTTGTGAATTACAAAAACGAAATGCATGGGGCTCCTATATGAGTCAAGAATATCTCTTACAAAATTGGAAGTATGATCAATAATCTTTAAAATATTTATCATAAAGTTTATCTAATGATTCAGTTGTAGAGTGACTTTACATAGGAGTTATCATAAGTGCCCCATGCTTTTCGTTTTTTGTAATTCACAAGTTTTAAAAATTTTGCAACAAATACATTTTAGAAACACTTTTAGTAATATCTTGATAACCTTGAAGTTTCATTAAGAAATTGTTTTAAAAGTAAGTTTATTTTCAACTTTTTCGTTCATGTATTAAGTAGTATTAAGAAAAGCATGTTTTTAAAAAAACATTTTTTTTTAATTTTAATTTTAATTTATTTATTTTTTGACAACTGGGTCATGTATTGTCACCGACCCTAGACCTCCATACAAAATTTGAGCCTCTTAGGTCATGTGGAAGTGACTTAAATTGAACTCGCAAGATTTGATGACATCAGAAATGAATGAAACATTGCGAGTTAAAGAAAAGCATGTAAAAATATCTTATTTCATAGCCTACAGGTCACCACATCTATCGTCTGTGCATTTATGTGTTTACCATTAACTGAGTCGTGTGTGCGAAAGTACGTACCTAGGTAGTGTGTTGTAAAAATCGGATTTTCATAAAATTATTACCTAATTTTGAAAACTCTAGTGTAGAAACTAACACGTAAACAATAGAATGTTTATGGTCAATACTAAAATTTAAAATTTCAATTTTAAGATAAATACATGGGACTAATGAAAATCTATTACCACGCAATTTAATTGAATGTATTTATTAAAAAAAAAAAAAACACATTTCGAATAAAGAATCGAAATAATATACATTATTTATTCATACATTTTTTGGAAGGTATAAAAAAATTTTATGTTTCATAAAATGTAATATTTTAACAGTTATCATATTTTGAACATAATTTATGTATTTTGACTAATACAAATTGTATCAATTGTTTTGAAGACACAAAAAACTTTAATGCGCATTAAATATAGTTATTTTTTTAATCGAATAACATTACATAATATTACATATTTATTTTTATTTAACTAAGTTATTTACTGTTTTCTAGGTAGATCACACGCTTTACCAATGAAATTAAAATGTCAATAAAATTCATAGTTGGGACTTGCCCAACTATGCAGGGTATCCTTCTGCTGCAGGGCCAGCGTTATATGACTTTAACGGGAGGTGAGATAAAGTATTTGCTGACTGTAAAAATGTCACCCCGTAATTTCTTAAGACAAACAATGTGAAGTACCAACCTATAAAAATTCCTGGTTTTTCTGTATAATAGGTTACAATATATCTGTATAATTTCTCTTAATAAATAACATTTGATAAATATTATACCTACTAAAAACATTATAAAAAAGTCGCTCTCCTGTACAGTAGGTTACAAGTGGGTCACTGTAATGGATGGTGCTTAATTGTATAAGAAAAACGATTCTAAGCGAAAACGGTCAGTCAGCCTATGATATTACGAAGTATATTTAATGATATTATTGTGAATAAAGTAATTTATATATAACCTATTTACGTGGAATGTTGTTTTAAATTTTCAATCTTTAGCTATAAAAGTTGAACATTTTAAAAATTATTTTAAGTGATAAATGTTGACATTTTTTTTTTTGATAAAGGTAGATAAACTTATGACTGACGACACACAAAAAAAAAAAATAATAAAAAAATAAAAACACACATCATTGTAAAATCAATACATTCATCGTTTCACTCAAAATCTAAAATATATTTCTGGTTACCTACCTACTTAAAAGCAGGGGCGTCATTTGGGGGGGGGGTCAGAGGTGCGGTAGCACCCCTTAATTTTAATATGGTTCCAATTGGCCTGCTCCTCGCTGAAGCCTAAAATAATGCACGAGCCACGAATGCACAATTATTAATATGATTAAAATTAAATTGTATTTTAATTTTTATATTGACAACTTAATGAAAGATTTTCAGAACCAACCAATAACTTGTTTAAGTTATTTGAAATGTTTGACTTTTCTAGTCCCAATTTTTTTAATCCCGATAGTCTTTATTTAAAATTATTTATAAACCATTATATTTATATTAACTTTAATGAAATTCAAATTTCTTCTGAGTTTCCATCAGTAAAAGCACTATTTAATGAGAAACATGATGTTGATTTGGACACCATAGCAATTAGCAATATGCCTAGAAGATTTTCCCATCGCTTTTGTTGAAACTTTAAAAATTATTTCATTGGTAAAAACTTTACCAATTACAAAGGCATCAAATAAAAGGTTTTTTTCATTACTTAAAATAGTTAAGTCATATTTACGCATTACCATGGGTGATGAAAGGCTAAGTGATTGGATGGTACTTAATGTTGAAAAAAAAGAAGTTAACAATATAAATTTATAAGAAGCTGTAGATAAATTCACTAAACTAAAAAATCGACGATATCCGCTCATTTAAATTTAAAATAGGGGGACGAGGTGGCCGAGCGGTCTAACGCGTCGACTGCAGCGCTGGCAGTCGCGGGTTCGACTCTCGACCACTGGGCGGCATTTTTCTCCGGGCAAGCCACGGTGTCCGGAGTACAAATGCCACCATCCCCCACCCCGGGGCATGGCAGAAACCTACGGGTGCCCCAATAAAAATTCTGCCACCACAAACACACTCGTGTACCAACCTACCCAATCTAAAAACCTACAGTTCCCTCCACACACCCAATGGCCCATGTTGCCGCGGGTTATCCAAAAAAAAAAAAAAATTTAAAATATTTTTTTTCTAGCGCTTTGCTTTTTCCAATATTATAATAATTATAAAAATAAACGACAATTCATTAAGTCCTTTTTTATTTGCTGCTGCATTAATTCTTCTAGTTTTTTATGCATCAATTGTTATTGGTTTTCACTGTTAAGGTAAATCATTATTTATTATATTTTAGTTTCTTAATTGATATTTACTATTTATTTTGATGCAATGATTCCGAATTGATTCGGTCCATACTCCATAATGCATGGAAATAATTGAAAACAGGATAATGTACATATACGTATGTATATCTATTTTTATACTGAAATTTCAAAATGGCCTGCTTGAAACCTCGCACACCCGAAAAAAACCTGAAATGACGCCCCTGCTTAAAAGTTAAAACTTATATTTATAGCTTATGAAACTTATATTATAATATTATTTTTATTAACCTATATTATTATATATTTATATATTATGTATAATATAATTCTCGTGTCACAATGTTAGTTACCATACTTCTACGAAACAGCTTGACCGATTTTTATGACATTGTATATGCTTATTCAGTAGGTTCTATCTATTTTTCATACACCTAAGTGATAAGGGTTGTCCAGAAAAAAATAAAAAGTGTATTATATAATATATAAAATTGTTTATATTGATGGCTATTGGTTAATCAGCCATGTTTGTTGATTTGTATTATTATTTTTTGTCAATAAATATATAAATGAATGTTTGTGTGTAGATTAGACCTCCTGCAAAAAGATAGGCTAACTTAAAAAGGGTTAAATTTGGTTTTTTTTATTCATCGGATTTTAGTACGGTTAGGACTTTGTATTAATTGATTATACTGTATTACTAATAGTAAAATAAATTACTCTAATAGCAATAATATCATAAGATTATTAAAATAGTAATATAGTCTGACAAACCGTCTTTACTCAGAATCTTTTTTTCGTTTGGATTGATTTATCATTCAATTTAAATTTAACACATAGGTACATTACAATGTACACGTCTTGTCTACCTTTTTAAACATAGTTGTCAGCATTAAAAAAGATATAAAATAATAAAAATAGTTTTAAATGTATTACTTATATATTAATAACAAAAATGATTTAAGATTACGACTACTCCTGCGATCTAAAATGAACATAAATAAGTAAATAACAAATTATTAATTTATAAGTCTCTACTTAAACCACTATGGACCTACGGTATCCAGTTATGGGGAACCGCGATACCCTCCAACACCAAAAAAATTCAAGTCTTTCAATCCATCTGCCTCCGCCTACTTTCCTCTGCACCCTGGTACATAACGAACAATAATCTTCACAAAGAACTTAAAGTACGTACAGACTTTAAATCAAAATGCCAAAATATACTATGCTAGATTACACAATAAACTCCAGTCACATACAAACCCCTTGATTATTAAACTATCAACAAAAACTCTACCCGATAACCCTCAACGTAGGTTAAAAAGAAAATGGTGCATTAACCGACAGTAAATAAATTTTCACGTGCTGGTTGTTACCACTGGGTAATTACCCAAAATCATTATATTCATTGTTGTTTGTTTTGTACTCTTCTATCTCATCTAATTAATGTGCATATTTGTTGTATAGATTGTAGATTGTCTTTTTACTCAATAAAAAAAAAAAAAAAAAAAAAAGAGATTACGACTAGGTACTTACATAAATAGTATATAATATAATTTTATAATTATTTTCATTTAAAATATAATATGTTGTAAAATCAGTCAGCAATTAATAGTTAAATAAGAAAAATAATTGTCATCTAATAAATAAACATAAGTTGTAATTTTTATGCATTTAAAAATAAATAAAAATAAAAATATATAATAATATCATATTTTAATTTGTCTTATTATATTATAGGCAACAAAAAATATTCAAGATTAAAAACTACACAAATTGTATATACAATATTGTTATTATTAATATTTAGTTCTATTTGTTTGTCTTATTGGGTAGGTACTTAATAGTTTAAGAAGTTTGTTGTATAATCAGTCAGCAATTAAGTACAAGTAAAATAATTGTTATCCAAAAGCAAGTTTTACAATATAATTTGCAATTTATTTTAACAATATATACTTAGTGGAATTATTATATCAATATACATTTCTATGGAATGTCCAATGATGTTAGGTCATAAGAGATCTGGAGGTTTTGTTTGCTTATAGTAAGGGCCACAAAAACGTGCAGACGAATCTAGCACCCCTTGCGTTTTTTCGGTAGGGCTATCTATCTACTATAGCCCAACAGAAAAAAACGCCACTGAATCATCCGCACGTTTTTGTGGCCCATACTATAGTTCAGTGTTTCCCAACCTTTTTACCACCACGGACCACTTTGACAATATTTTATAGGTCACGGACCACCTCAATTTTACTCAAACTAGGAAGACTTTTTTTTTTTTTGCTCATTGACAAGAATAAACAAAAATTTATTGGAAAATTATTAAACTTTACTAATAATTTACTTAGTGTGATTTTTGTATACGATAAGATAACCGTATATTACGGTAAAATAAAATATTTTTCGCTGTTTAAAAAAAAAAAATAATTTTTAATAGAAAACTAAGAAAGGTACCGCGGACCACCTATGACTGGCCCACGGACCACCGGTTGGGAAACACTGCTATAGTTGATAGGTCTCACTGCAGTTGCTGCTTTTTAGTTTATATATTAGAGGTGATATATTTTACTTCTTTAGTTTAAGTGTTTGGGGTGATAAAACTTTACTTTTGTTGTCTGTTTTCTTTTTAACCGCTATTGGCAATTGAAAATTATATGATTTAGTTACAAATAAATGTGAAAATGTTTGATTATCATCTGACAAGTAAAGAATAGGTCTTGATTTTACTGAACTACATAAAGGTAATAATTTTGAAGTTCTGATGTTAAATTTACTTTTTACACTGTTTAAGGCAACAATTTTTTTTGGTGAAGCACTTGTAATACTCCTGGTTGATGCACTAGTAGTATTTGTGATGTCTTTGATTACAAGTGGTTCAATATAAGGAGATGAACGTTTACTGTACTGGTGTAGATGCGATGATGGATGTATAAATGGTTTTGAGGCATTAATACTGTCTTTAGGGTCACCAAAACAATTGAATAAAGCTGTTTTTTGTTCTTTTAAATAATCTTTAGAAAATTTATCGGCCGTTTTAGAAACAACCAGTTCCTCGTTGTAAAACATTCTATAATTTTCCAACAGATACAGAAGCATGTCTTCATCATTGCCTATCTGGGAATATAATCCCTTTAGTGATTGATTTTCTATATTTTCAAAATAATATTTTATTGCAGAGTAAATTTTTTTTAAATCTTCTTGATTTGTATCTTGTTTAGCATCACCATCTTGATTAACAGTCAGTTCTAAACAAGGAAATGAATTTAATGAATGTCTGATTTGTAATTGTGAATCATTATTAATGGTATTATTATTATCTAAGGTTTTTAAACCCAGTGAATCAGAAAGTATAATTTTACCGTTTGACGTAAACTTAACATCTGAAACTTTTTCATAATTCTGTATCTCTTCATTCTGTGATCCTTTTTGAACATTTTTTACTAAAATTTTTAATGTAGATTTTTTATTATTGAATTTGCTTTCGTTATTGGATAACATAATCGAGGATCTGGGCTGAGCAGAAGATTTAATTTCATATTTTGATAAAATTATATACTTGATTTTTTCATTCTGACTCTCAGAGTCAATTTCATAAACTTTATGACCGTCTAACATCATTTCACAATCAGATTCTTTTTTAACATTGGAAACAATTTTGAAGGTAGATAAGTTGTTATTAATAAAATCATTTTCGTCATCGAATATAATTATACATTTGTTAGATTTCTTATTTTCAAAAGGTCCAATTTCATAGTTTACCTCTCTATTCTCAGTCTCAATGTTGACATTTTCGCCATCCAATATTATTTTACTGTTGGATCCTCTCTGAACATTAATTTGATAGGTATGCAATTTTATATTATGGAATTCATCGTCATTATCAGATATAATTATACATGTGAATCCCTTATATCCCGAAGGTTTAATTTCATCAACAGACATAATTTTATAATTTATCATTCCTTTCTCACTCCAAGATGCAGTTTCTAAGACTTTATCACTATCCAATAATATTTCATGATCTGATCTATTTTGAACATTGGATACAATTTTGAATGTAGATAATTTGTTATTATTGAATTCCTCTTCAGTAATAGAGGTATTTATATGGGATTGCTCATTACTATCTGATTTAGTTTCAGCATCAGGCACCATTTTACAATTTGACTCTTTCACACTATTCAATATAATTTTACCATCTAGTGATTTCTCACTATCAGATACAAATTTACAACTCATTTTTATTTCACGATCTGGGTTTATTTTAAATTCACAATTTGAATCTAAACTCAAATCATCATCTGACCCAATCATTAAAAAGTCTGTTTCTTTAATTTTACAAACTGGAAATATTTCTACACTATCAGTTTCAGAAAATATTTCAGAATCTAATAAACTATTAGTATTACGTACTATAATTTCAGAATCTGATAAAATTATGGAATCTGATAAACTTTCAGAATCTGATAAACCAGCAGAATCAGATATATTTTTATCTAACTGTACATTTTTAATGCAACTTTTTCTAGAAGATTTTTCCCTATTGTGAAAATATGGATTTTTTTTTAATGTACGTTTTAACAGCAGTGGACTTGCACGAGCAATATTTTTATTTTTGTAGGATTTGGTAGTATTATTTTCACATAATCTGTAACTTCCAACACATTAATTATAATTTATATTTCAAAAATTAAATTTAAAGGTACTCACTTTATTGGCAATGCAGTTGTAGGAGAAACTATACTGGTAGCATCTTTAGAATCATTTGATTTGTCACAAAAATATACTTTGTAAAAATTCTTTGAAACTTCTTCCAAATGTTCTACACTATTTTCATAATTTATTGTTGCATGGGGTACAACATCTTTTTCAGTTGTATTAATAATATGCTTATTATCCATTTTTTATTATTTTTCCTTATTTTCGTCTTTGAAAGTATTTAAATTACTTAAAGAAGGTAATTTATCTGTAAACAAAAAATACTCATTAAATTTATGTTTAAAAATTATATTGTAAAAATATAAAGTTATAATTAATACAAGACATATTCTAATTTTGTCTTCATGGAAAAATATTAATTTGTATGTCATAAGCCACAACATTGTAGGCATTAATAATTATTATGAATATATTTAAAGTAGCAAGTTCAGTACAAGCACGGGATGCTTACTATTTTAGAAGAAATAACAAAAATATTTTGGTAAAATTAAAATTAAATAAAATAATTTATAATTTATAAATTATAAAAATAATTTATAATTTATAAATTATTAAAATATTTTATTTTCTGTTAAAAAAGATATTTAAAAAATCCCAAAATAGGTAGGTGCCATTGTACCACATTAATCTGAACAAAAATGTAGGTATTGACAAAAACCAAGTTTTATAATTTTGTAGGCTATCTTGATACAAAATAAATTGTTGGCTATTGAATACACATACTTAAAGGCAATGTTTAACAAATACTTTTTTAATACGTTAAGGGGATTCCAAACGGACAATTATTTCAACCAAAACGAACCAATATTTTGTCAATCATACCGATTGGCCTGTTAACGCGATAAGACTTCTTAAAACTGATTTGAATTCATTAATATGTCTACTAATGAGTTCGATCAGACCATTTATTTTAAAAATTTGTTCCAAAACTCGTATAAACATTGTTTGAATATTTAAAATGTATGAATTTTTAAATGTTGATTATTCGAAATTTAATTATATCCTAAAATATGGACTGATTGAACTCAGTAGACATATTAACAAATTAAAACCAGTTTTTAGGAGACTTATTTCGCATTATCGGGTCCAGCGGTAGGATTGACAAAAAGTACATTTTTAGTTTTTAGGCTTAAATAAACATAAAATAAATGAAACTAAATTAAAATTACAAATGTTGGTTGGATAACCAATTATTAACCGTTTAATTGTGTCATCATATAACAATCACCTGGGTAATTTAAAACATCCAAGGCCTAAGGATTTAGGAGTACCGATTGTTTAAAAATCTATAATATTGTACCAAATTGATTGGAATTACCATATTTTAATAGTGTAATGTTTAGGTATCGGCCCATTCCACTTTTTTATGATAAGTATTATACAGATATGGGGATTTGCAAACTGAAAAGCCTTCTCAAATACGAACTATACAAGCCTTCCAGTCTATTTCCCTTCGCCAAAAAACAACTGCGCCATGGTACGTCTCAGACCTCTCACTACATAAAGATCTTAAAATTGAAACAGTTAAAAATTACTATAAAAATGTCCACACCAAAACTGAATCCCGACCGGCATCCCCCCCCCCAATTAATTTACTTATTATAAAAACACCCCTGAAGCCACCCTAAGTTTCCGTTTTTCACAAGTACAAACTATATTCACTTTCCTATCAGAAAAAATGCTGAAATAGAAAATTATTGAAGTAAATTTACTCAATATGTTGACAGACAGCAAAAAAATGGTGGGCAAATTGGTACAACTGTGCTGTACATTAGGTATGGATTTAATAAATTTGAATTAAATGATATAAAAACATTGTACACGAAAAACAGTTCCAAGAGAATATAAAATATATAAAATATGGTTTTATGGTCTATTCGCCTATAATATTAAATATATTTCTATATTATTGCTGTTAAAGTAATTTATTTTTCTATTAGTAATACAATAGGTTGAATTAATTTTTGTCAAAAACATTACATTTTAAAATGCCATTGTATATATAAAATATAATAACTAATATACTTTAAAAGTTTCAAGTACTGTTGAATAATATTTTTAAATTAAGACAAAATAACTAAAATCGTAATTCTTTGTTTAAATATCAAATTTTGAAGTTAGGTACCTATTATATCTATAAAAAAACTTTGTTTATAATATATTTTTTGGTGTTTTCTTCAACTAGGGCCAACTACTTATAAGAGACATTGCGTTACATTTTCAATACTTTGCTATACAAACAAAAAAATTATAATTTTTTAACTAGGTACAAAATAATTGTAAGTTTTTATGATTTTGGACGAATTTTTTTATAAATATGAACTTTAAATGTTTTTAAAAAGAGGACATATTGAAATACTACTAAAATACATTTTTGATAAAGTATTTGATTATTACTCGAATAGGCAGGTACTTAAGTATTTTATAAAGTATTTAAGCCATATTTTATTAACAAATTTTTTTTTATAATCAACTATAATTTACTAAATTTTTATTATAACTATAATTTACTATATAATCTACCTATTATACTACCTATATTACTTATTACTTAAAAAAGATAAAATTTTGGTTTTTGAAGTAATCGTTTTTTAGTAATATAATATAATACTTTGGTAGTTCTAAATATTTATAATTGACAGTCAGAAATAAAGTACCTATTTAATGGAAAGTATTCAATACAATAAAACAGTTAGTAATTAAAATGTACACAAATATTTGTCGATGTTCAATATTTAAAATAAGTATTCAATACGAATACCCAAATACTGGGTACCTGCAAGACATTAATTTAAATTTACCAATTTAATAAGAATTCAGTAGATATACTAAATTCATGAATCTAATTAAAAACAATATGTTTACAAATGATAAAAATGGGATCAGGGTTGGTAAACAAAATTGTAATTAAAATATTCAATAATACGCATTAGGTAAACTAAAAGTATGTGAAATAAAAAATAGATGTATGTATATCAACAGGAGGTAAGGCAATTCATAGATATCACTATTCAAATTTGTTAAAGGACAACTTTTTTAGATTCATTTACAATTTACATAGGTACAACCTGGTATTGGTCAAAATATTCAAATTTTAAAATGTAGAAAAATATTGTTATAAATAAGCAAATATTTTAAAATGTAATTTATTATTATACTCAAATAATATGAATTAAACTATAAAATAAATCAATTAAGTGGGTTATAAGATAATACTGCATTTTCTAACGGCTTAAAGGGGAATTCTGGCCCAGGAGAATACAAAATACTATATACGTTGCTACAAGCTTTGAACAGCTTAAGTTTACAACAGTTTACACATTGACAACAGTCGAAGTACCTAGGTATATACCTATATAACACAATACAAGTGAATAATTTATGTTACAATAATTTTATATTTAATTTGAATCTTATTCAATAATAGTGAAATTTTAGACTTGAGTGTTCGATTAATTTCATCATTATATATTCCATATAGAACATCCTTTTCTAAAAGCATCTAGTTCAGTTTATGTACCTACTACAAGAAGACTGCAATTTTAAAAGTTAATATATTTTTTCTTTAATAAAAACTATTTTTTTCAACTAGATAATATGGATGGATAAATAGATAATGCCTAAATATTTTAACTTATCGTCAGTTGCTAAGGATTTACCATGCATAGTGTCCAGTGCCGCAATTAGGATTCTTGGAGCCCCGACAAGGTCAATGTATGAGGTCTATGTATACAATATTTTTTTATAGGTTATCTATACAAAAATAAATAATAATGGTGATTATTTTTAAAAAGCCTAAAAATATAATGTGAAGGCCCACTATCCAGTGACGATTTATAGATAAATATAGATATTATTATGGATAAATAGGGGCCCGTTCTTCGACAACTAATTAGATAGCATAATAAATTATAAAAATAAATATTTTTATTTAATATATTTTATTTGATTTAAACATTAGTTTACAATGTAATTATTTAAAAATTTGAAATAGATGCGGGGCCTTCTGAGCCAATGATTAGCGGCCCTCTACAGTCTACAGGCTTGCCCCTGAGGTTGTTGCGGCATTGATCTATGATTATACTACAAACGGAATCAGTATGGTCTAATTGTCAAAATTTATTAGACATTAGGTACCTATTTCGAAACCAAATTTAAATCGTGGCCCCAGGAGAAGTGATTTCAGATCACGAGTCCCCGAGACGATAGATCAAAACAATCGCGCAAAACTAATGATTAACAATAAGATACCATAACTGTGGCTATGTAAACTTACTTGGGAAGTGGCACGGCGTTTTCTTAAACTTCGATTCTGGAAGCAAGAAAAAAATTATTATACTTTGTCCAACAAGTCCAATTGCAATGGCTCACTTTGTGTGCGGTGTGACCTTTGTAGACAGGACCGCACAAATAGTACTTACTGCTATAATAGAGTTTAATTGTTTACAGTTTTTATTACAACATCGATGTACCTATTATAGAACTATAATGCGTGTAATCATAAAGATTTCGATGAAAAAACATTTGTACTCAAAGTAAGGAGCAATGCACTAATTCCGTAAATCAAAAAGGACGCCGACAACAAGCGGTATAATCAAGAATTATAAGGTTAGAACTTTAGAAGCTCAGTAACGCGCTTCGTTATCAGAGGCGGCCAGCAATAACAATTGCGGCTGAAACTGTCGGGACGCGTATTAGGAAACCCAGGACGCCACAGAGCGCCTTATGTATACCACGTTCTCATTGGCCCATTTCAAATTTCCCGCTTTTTTTTTATCATTTATCATTTAAATATTATATTATATTATTTAATTTAAACAAATTAAAATAACGATTTACTCGATTTAGTAGGAATAGGTTATAGGTACCTAACTACAGTGTTGTAAAAAATACTTTTAAAAAGTATTTGAGTAATTACTCAAATACTTATAAAATAAAGTATTTAAAATACCACCCAAATACTATCTATTGTAAAGTATTTGAGTATTACTCAAATACTTTTTAGAAGTATTTGAAATAATTTTCAAATACAAAACAAAAAAATACGTACGTATACGACATACCTTACCTACCTTATGTTCGTATTATATTTCGATATGATAATATACTATATTGGTAGGTAGTAGGTACCGAAACGTACCGTTCCGATCGTCGTGGAGTGTCGACGATAAACAGACGGTTTCTCAGACTAACTAATATTAATTAGCTATTAATAGACGAAAACTAAAACCAATATAGAATTGTTCATAAATGATAAATATATATTATAATATTATTAAGACATTATTATTATTTGACAATGAATAAAAAGTTGAAGGAATAAAAAAAGTATTCAATAAAATAGTATTCAATAGTAAAAAAATGTATTTAAAATACCGTTCAAATACTTCAAAAATAAAAGTATTTGAAAAAGTATTCAATACGGAAAAAAGTATTTGAATACTTTTACTCAAATACTTTTACTCAAATACTTTACAACACTGCCTAACTATTATTAAACAATATTATTATGTTATTATAATTCAATAAATTAATGTAGAATGTGATCTCTACACGCAGTTATTTTTATTTTTTACTTTAATAGGTACCTATACCTACCTCAGAGTGAACATTTTTCTTACTGGACTAAGTGTATTGTACTTGTACACACCTTTTGTGTTAGCTAGAAAGATTGTCTAGGTTCTTCGGTTCTTCCTAACATAGATAAAAATACCAATACTACTTAAATGTTTTATTTTTACTAAAACATAAGATTCTTAATTAAAATAGGTAGGTAGGTACCTTACTAAAAGTTCATGCTCTAACATTAATATATGTATTGTATTTTTAATAAAGACATAATTATTTTTAGAGGAACGAATTGAACTAGTGTTCAATGATTATTTTAATAATACATGGAATGGTAGCTACTATGAAGCTAACGGTTTAAAAATCCAATTAAAGAAATTGTTGTAACTTCACATGAATGGTGCAAAAAAAAAACAGTATTTTAAAGTTCTACCAAATGATGCGCTGTAAAATATGATATTAGGCAAAAAATTCCACGGAAAAAAAGTCCCCTCATAAATTAATTTAAAAAAATAATAAAAAAATATCTTATAATAATAGTATTTAAAAAATATAAAAATGCATTTATTCTGATATGTGGTTTACCCATAATAAATAAATAAATAAATAAAAAATATAAATCTTATAATAATAGTATTTATAAATGTATAAAAATTTAATAAATTGAAATGCAATAAATGTATAAAATGGAGGAAATGAGGCATTGAAAAGTATAGGTACGTAAAAGTGGGGGCTTTGCCCCCCACACCCCCTTTAAAGTTTCCAAAATTTTCTCACAAATGCTGTACAGTTTAAACTTTAAACACCATACATTTTACATTGAATACCTATTAATCATTATTTTTAGACATTTATTATTATTAATTAGGTAGATATAATATTTTTATATTACAAATTCACAAATGTGTCCCAGACGTTTGCTATATATAATTTAAAATTAGAATAATACAATGATATTTTTCTGGTCAATTTATCAGATGCGTGTATGTTGTACATAATAAACATAAACATAAACATTCATAATAATATTATGTAGATATTTTCTGTGTTGGTTATTTATAATATTGTTACTGTGATAGACCGTGTACGTATTGTAATTTGTAATCTATTATTACGTCTTGTAGACTTGTAGTAGGAAGAAGTAATAGATGCTTTAATAGAGTCGTTTTGAATTTTTCTGTACAGTACCTATACACCATTCTTCATAAAAGTAGGTATAACAGTACATTATAATGTCTCGTAAAAGTGGTGTGAAATGTATTTATTTAAATTGCGGCAAAACTGCCAGAAGTTATGATGGCCTTAAACTATATAGGTTTCCAAAAGATAATTCCATATGTACTCAATGGATTTCGAATTCAGGTAAGAAAAATAGAAATGTTTTATAATTGATACAATAATATAAAAATATATAAAAACGATAAACAATGTCAGCCACTAAGCCACATTTCAAGTTCAAATTTCGGTGTAATCGGATATTTAAATGAAAAAAAAACCTAGGAAGTCACTCGTCAATCGTTATTGAGACATTATTGAGTCATGAGCAGTGTCGGCCTGGCACACCAAAGGCCCAGGGAGCAGTTTTTAAGGGGCCCCCAAAAAATGTATATGCCATTTTTAGCAATATGGATTATAATATAAAATGTACTTTTATTATAAAAGACTATGAAATTATTGAAACATATGAAAACTAAAAAACCATAAATAATAATTATCAATAATATTACAGTTTACATAGAAACAAAATTACGAAAAATAAAATTATATTCTTATTATAGAATTTAAACTTTGAAGAAAAATCACAAATACGCATAACTTTATTGAAGTAAACTTCCAAAAGTAAATGTCTTATCTTCATCATTATTATATATATTATTTATATATATAAATAGATATAGACATATAGACGTATACGTCGTATAGTATTGTAGGTACCTACATCATAGAAACGTACATATTTGTATATTAGGTATGCAATATTTGCATGATCGCTGAATTATTCAACAACGGGGCCTCTGCAGGGTCGGGTAAGCTAGGCCCTCGTGCAGTCGTCCGAGCCATTGTTTTTAAGAAGCGAGAGATAAAACCTAACTTAACCTACAGTAGCACAATTATTCCAAAAAACCTCCTTCTACTTATTAGTTATGTTATGAACGCACTTAGGTGTTCAGTCACAAATAAATATAGTCACAACACAAATTGAAAAGAACTAGATTAACTTTATTGGCTGTCATTAATAACGGCAGATGCTTCTAAATTAATATAATTAATATAAAATGTTCCGAATGTTATGTGAGGTTCTGACAATCATAAGGCTCTGCTTTTAAACCAAGACTGACCGCTTGTGTTATACACAGCGAGTCGTTGCTCCGTCCGGGCCGAAAGGGTTTGCTCAGCACATTCCGTTTTGGCCGGAGGTCCGAGGTGGTGTACAATATCACTAATACTAATAACATATATTCTACATATAAAGTAACCAGTGGTTCTTAGCATTCACAACAGTTATTACAATGTTACTATTATAATAATTGTTACTTGACACTTGCACTAGTATGCACTACTCTCACACTATAGAAAATGCATTTATTACGTTAAGTCGTTAACTGAAATTTAATTACTAATAATAGCTAATATAATTTAATAGTTGTGTGTATTTCTATTATATTATTGTTATTAGCTTTTTGGTATATACCTATAGGTACAACCTATATTACCCCATAACAGCATCGTTATTCTTCGTTTAAATATCTAATTTCGTCCAAATTTGAACTTAGCTTATAACTTGAATGGTAAGAACATTATCTGTGTTTTGTTGAATGTTTTTTTACGATAATTCAGTTTTTAAATGAATTATGAGCATTTTTAATTTACATTTATTAGACACTCTATACTCACTTTAAATTTTCAATCCTTAAATATAAAAGTTGAACATTTGATACATTTTAAAAAATTGATAAATTTTTTGTCAAAATTCAACTTATTATTGTAACAATATATCAGGAGCTTTGCATTACATTTTCACGGTTTTTGGCCCATCAAATAAAATTTCATTGATATTTATAGAAGAAAAAACTAAACATTTTATAAATTTTTAACTAAAAAATAATTTGAAATTTGAAATTTGATAAATTTTGTAAAATCTTTAAATGTTTATAAAAAAATTGTGCATATGTATTTTCAATATTTTTCAACTGCTATAGTAACAATATATCAGGAGCCTTGGATTAAATTTTCAATATTTTTCACCCAACAAACAAAATTTTATTGATAATTTTAGAAAAAAAAACAAAAAAAATTTAAAACTAAAAATGTCCGTAAATAGCTCAAAACAAATCAACATTTTTTAAAAATGTTATGGAAATGAGAATATAACCGTTCAGTCAAATTTTTATGCATCTACAGTTATTCATTTTTGAATTACAACAAAATAAGAAAATAGCTACATAAGAAATCGAGTGAATATCAAATGTTGTAAAAATATGAACTTCAAACGTTCCTAAAAATTTATTTTAATTGATTTTGAATATTATTTTTCTTGATAAAAGGGGACAAACTTATGATAAATCTTGAAATACATTTTAAAATCTTAGATTTAAATAGAAAAATTTTTATGAATTTCTAACTCAAAATAATTTGCAAATTTTCGTCATTTTTACGTATTTTGTCAAAATTTGAACTTTAAATGCTTAGAAAACAAAATTGTGACTACGGATTTTTAATATTTTTCATATATCAATGTAACAATTTATTAGTAGCCTTGTGTTAAATTTTCAAGATTTTTTTACCCAACAAATTTCATATGCCTATAGATAGTTTTACATGAGTCAAAATATTTTTAAAATGTTATGTTGCATAAAAAATTTAAATATAAACATTCAGTGAACATTTTATGTATCTATGATCTTTTGTTTTAGACTATTCATATTAATTATTTTTGTACAGGAAACATTAGTTTAATACATTTGACTCCGGATGATTTGTACAAAAAACGATTATGTATGGAACATTTTATGAATAATAATTTTACTAATGAAAAGACCAAAAATTTAAAAAAAAATGTTGTGCCTAAAAAATATGAAGAACCACAATCCATTAAAGTATTAACCCCAACTAAAACTTACGGTGGACATCCATTTTTTCCAAAAAGTATTCAAACACTCGGGTACAAAAAGCGACAAAACTGTGATGATTTTGATGAACTGTACATACAGACTACAAAAAAAATATTTAAAAATACAGATAACAAGTCGCCATGTCTTACTTCTGACCTAACTCCAAAGACAAAATTACTTCTCGATTCAACACGAAATTTACCAAGTCCTAGTGTTCAGTCACCAATCAATTCTCCGCGATCATCTTCAAAAAAAAATCATTATTTAATATTGTTGACAAATTGGAAAATACTATAAAAAATCAAAGGAAAAAGGTGGGCAAGTGGGTGTCGCTCTGCTGTACAGTAGGTTACAAGTGGGTCACTGTATAATGGATGGTATTAAATTTGAATTCAATGATATAATATCATTGTATAAGAAAAACGATTCTGAGCGGTGACGGTATGTCAGTCTATGTATAAGACATATTATATACATTTCTATGGTATTAAACAAAAAATTGACCTATAATTGGTACCTATAATAAATTCCAAATTAATCATATCACAATATCCATTAGATACTTATAACGCGTTATACATCAACAAAAACCGTGATACTATCATAGATATATAATAGTACACTTTAGAAGTTTCAAGTACCCACGAATAATATTATTCAATCACAACAAATTAACTAAAATCGTAATTCTTGGTTTAAATATGTAATTTCGTCCCAAATCTGAACTTAAAATGTCTGTAAAAAATAACTGTGCTCATATAATTTTTAGATTTTTTGGCTACAGTATGAATTATTTATGAGAATCATTTTTTTAAATTTTCAATCTTTAGCTATAAAAACTGAACATTTTATAATTTATTAATTACGATGGTTGATAATTTTCGAGATTTTGATATATTTTGTCAAAATGCGATCTTTAAATGCTTATAAAAAAAAATTGTGCCTATGTATTTTTAATATTTTTCAATTGCTATTGTAACAATATATCAGGAGCCTTGTATTAATTTTTCACACTTTTTGGCCCAACAGATAAAACTTTATTAATATTTATAGAAAAAAAAAACTAAAAAAATTGAAAACTGAAAATGTCCGTAAACGGCTCAAAAAGAGTCAAAATATTTTCAAAATTGTATGATGTATAGGAAATGCTAATATAAACATTCAGTGAAATTTTCATGTATATACAGTAATTCGTTTTTGAATTACAACAAAATAAGGAAATCGCCACATGAGAAATCGAGTGAATATCCAATGTTGTAATAATTTGAATTTCAAACGCTCATAAAAATTTAATTTGACTATCTTATAGAATTTTTTTTTTTGATAAATGTAGGAAATCTTATAAGGAATCTTGTATTACATTTTCATATCTTAGATTTAAAAAGAAAAATTTTTATGAATTTCTAACTCGAAATAATTTGCAAATTTTCGTGATTTTTCCATATTTTGTCATTTTTTGAACTTTAAATGCATGGAAAAAAAAACTGTGACTAACGATTTTTAATATTTTTCATCTGTCTTTGAAACAATATAGTAGGAGCCTTGTATTAAATTTTCAAGTATTTTTACTCAACAAATAAATTTTTATTGATATTCATAAAAAAAAAAACTAATAAAATTGGAAACTGAAAATGTCGCTAAACAATTCAAAATAAATCAAAATATTTTGAAAATGTTATCGTGTATAGAAAATGCAAATATAAACAACCACTGAAAATTTCATGTATCTACGGTTATTTGTTTTAATGTTACACCAAAAACCAAAATCGATTTTTTGGAAAACCGATTTTGCGTAAAAATTCCCGTTTTTCCTTAATTTTTATTTTGTTTTTCCCGGTGCTATTGAAAATTACTGAGCATTTTAAATTTTGACCTCCCAATGCACCAACGATATTCACTTTCCAATCGAACAAGATACTGAAGTTGAAAATCGAAGCATTATTTCGACTACTTATCGTGTACACAGACACAAAAAAAATAAAAAATAAAAAAAAAAACACACATCATTGTAAAATCAATACATTCATCGTTTCACTCAGAATCTAAAATTTACAAAATATGGAAAAATCACGAAAATTAGCAAATTATTTTGAGTTAAGAATTCGTAAAATATTTTTTTTTTAAATCTAAGATTTTAAAATGTAATACAAGTTTACTCATAAGTTTGTGTACCTTTATCAATAATAAAATCTCTACCGGAAAGTCAAATTAAATTTTTATGAGCGTTTGAAATTCAAATTTTTACAACATTGGATATTCACTCGATTTCTCATGTAGCGATTTCCTTATTTTGTTGTAATTCAAAAACGAATAACTGTTGATACATGAAAATTTCCCTGAATATTTATATTAGCATTTCCTATACACCATACAATTTTGAAAATATTTTGACTCTTGTTGAGCTGTTTACTGACATTTACCGCTTTCAATTTGTTTTAGTTTTTTTTTCTATACATATCAATTAAGTTTTATCTGTTGGGCCAAAAAGTGTAAAAATTTAATACAAGGCTCTTGATATATTGTTACAATAGCAATTGAAAAATATAAAAAATACATAAGCACAATTTTTTTTTATAAGCATTTAAAGATCTAATTTTGACAAAATTTATCAAAATCTCGAAAATTTTCAATCATTCTAATTAATAAATTATAAAATGTTCAGTTTTTATAGCTAAGGATTGAAAATTTAAAACAAAGATTCTCATAAATAGTTCATACTGTAACCAAAAAATCTAAAAAATATATGTACACAGTTATTTTTTACAGACATTTGAAATTCAAATATGGACGAAATTACATATTAAAAAACCTAGAATAACTATTTTAGTTATTTTGTTGTGATTGAATAATATTATTCGTGGGTACTTGAAACTTCAAAAGTGTATTATTATATATCTATGATAGTATCACGGTTTTTATAACGCGTTGTAAGTACCTAATGGATATTGTGATATGATTAATTTGGAATTTATTATATAGATACCTATTTTTTGTTTAATACCATAATATATATGTATATAATATGTCTTATACCTAGACTGACATACCGTCTCCGCTCAGAATCGTTTTTCTTATACAATGATATAATATCATTGAATTCAAATGTAATACCATCCCTTATACTTTTAACCTACTGTACAACAGAGCGACACCCACTTACCCACCTTTTTTTTGATTTATACACTCCAGATAATTTAAAAAGTGCTCTCCTGCGTCTTAATGTTATTCGTTTATCTGCCGTATGCTTCAAAAAATTTTTGGCTATGATTCCTATACACATATAATAATATTAAAACAACTACCCACATAATAATAATAAATTAATACTATTCATACATTATAAATTTATAAATACTGAAAAATAATTCGTAATGAAATATTTTATTTATTTTATTATTGTGCCTATACACCTCTAATATACAAATTATTTCAATTTTTAATTTACTCATAGCTAATACGATATACCAAAATATAAAAATGTGAAATGTGAAACATAAGTTTTGGTAGTATTTATTAAATTTTAATTTGAAAGTGTTGTTGTAAAAAACTCAAAATTTCAATTAAATTCTAATTGATGCCATAATAATATTATAAAATTAAAATGAATTAATTAAACTCAGTATAGGTACTTTTTAAATAATGTACCTGGACTTTTGGTTGTTATCTTTTTGTGAAGCTCTCTTATAATTGCCACCTGTATTAAATGATACTACAGCAGTACAGCAGTATATATTCTAGTGGTGTACGACTGTTTTTGAGAAAAATTAATTCGTTTACCGCCTATGTGCTTATTAATGACACTATTAAACTGTTCGCAGATGTTGTTATCAACATCAAGTAATAAACTTTTTGCATTATCAGCAACACGTCTTAGTGCAGTTGTCATTTCTTTCATCAAACCACTTTGCAATACTTCGTCGACCAAATTCAGTTCGTATAACTTTCTTCCAGTGCAAAAATATCGGGCACAATTAGAGTGTTTGCCAAATATATGGTATGGACTATTTAAAATATCCTTTCGCAAATTATATTCAATTTATAATATGTACCACTTTACCTGGTTGTGGCTCAGATTGTCTACATTGAAAGATTTCTGTTAATTGTTATAAATGGTTTTTTGAGTACCTACCTATTTCTTTTTTTGATCATACCCAAATTGTTCGATAATTCAAGTAATACGGCCTATTTAAATAGTTTACAGCAAAACTACCTATTATAAAAGTTTTAGAGAAGAATTTTTTCAACAATTGAAATAAGCTGGATTTTTTATATTTTTATTAATAAGTTAAATAATTAATCGATAAAAAGTAAAAAAAAAAATGTTAATTTACCATGCGATATTGGACGATTGGAATACGATATCAAAAATCGGATTCCTTACGATTGTTAAAAAAAATCTCCTCTACAATTTTTATAATAGGTATTTTTATTGTAAACCGCTTCAATAAGCCGTATTACACTATTACCTTGTAGTAACCCGTCGCTCTCACTTGATTGGTTACTGCACACTTCTTTAACGACGAATGCACGTACACGTCGTCGCAATGAATCGGAGGATGGTGGTTGAAGTGAAGGTAGAGTAAGAATAGTTTAACACAAAATGTAGTTAATTATAGATATAATGTTTATTAACACAAAACTAATAATGTAGTTAATTTAAAGTAATGTAAAATTTGTCGACAGAATAATAATTCTACCGGAGAATAGTTGTAATTGAAATTATACTTGATGTGGACGGCAATGCGGCTGTTTCTAGTCCGCGACCCACACAAGTATTGTTAAGCACTGGTAATTACTTCTATGTCTGAAAAGTCTGTGAAACAGGGCCCCTATTTATATGAGACATGCCCGGGATTTAGGAAAGGATGATTGACGTCATAGGAATGGCGTGATGTGTAGTTGATCAGTATTAACCAATGAGGCGGTAGCCTCAGTGGCCTATTTTGGTGGCGTGATGTTGTTCAGACCACCTAACCTTTGGAACGCCGTTTTTGTGTAAAAACGTCGGTTTACTACATTCCTCCCTTGTAAGAATGATACTCCGTATCATAAAGATGAAATGGTTGGATACACAGAATATGCCGTGCTCCGTGGTATTAGGGCTTCCTGCTTGATTACGTCTCTCGGCGTGTATGTCCGGAACTTCCTTTGGATCTTGTAGTAGAAGCACCTCACATATGGGGCGTACACTTCTAGGATGTAAAGGATATATTTCAGGACACATGAGGAAATCACTGACATGTTTACATTGACTTCTATCGATTTCGTCATAGGTGGAATACATTTCTTTTGATTTACTTATAGCTAAATACTTATGATCAGGTTTTACATATAAACAATTATTTTGGTCACAATTTGGTATTGGTATTAGCTGAAAAAGAGTTAATTCATGTTGGTATACTAAAAAAAAATACATTTACAATAAATACAATTTTGTCATTGGAATAATATATTGTAATGTCTGAGAGATGTATGGATTATTGGATTTGTTTTTTAATTTTTTCCCCCCAACGAGAAAAATAAAAACTTCGTAATTAAATCCTTATCAACGTTATTATTATTTTATACCTATTTATTATTTATAGACTTTATTAAAATTATCATAATAATTAATAACCTTATTTTTTTTTCATATGTAATTGGTTAGCTTAATATGTTTTTACCTACGATAATAATATAACAATGACTAGTTTATGACTACTTATAACAATAAAAGAAAATTGAAGGATCCTATAGCTAAAAATATATATATGTTATGACACCGAAGTGTTCATAAATCGGTCTCGAAATATGTTTTTTGTATTATTTACGTGGATCCTATAGTCCTTCCTCCCCATCTTTATTGTTATATTTCTGTTGTCATCCGTAAAAATTTGTTTTTTATAAATAGTTACTGCTATATCAGTGTTTCGGATTATGTAACGGAACATCGTGCGTATGCGCTCGTAGCAGGTCAACGTTGTTAACCCCTCTAGCCTGATAGTCGATAATTGATTAATTTGTTTTTCAATACAATATATTTTAATCTCTTTAATAGCGTCGTAATAATTCTCGGCGTTAATTGTCGTATAATGATTATTTTTAAGATTATAGAATATTACTAATTTGTCGGTTTGTTCAATCGAAACAAATTTATTATTATCATTAAAAATTACCTGCGGCGGTAAATCGTTATTGTTTATTACATCTCTTATCGCTGGATGCGTTATTATTTTATCATTCGAAATAGGTAAAATTATATTTTCATTATTTTGCGCGTGTTTTATACTTCCCTCTATTTCCGTTATTTTGGAATTAAAAATCGGTTTAGTTTCTGCTTTTTTAAACTCTTCGAAATCGCTAATTGGCTCATCATTGGTAACAACATGTATACGTGATAAGCAATCCGCGTTCGAATGTTGTGGGCCTGCTCTATAGATTATTTCGTAATCGTACTCCTCGAGCTGTAATCGCCATCGCATTAACTGAGACCAGTCTTTTATATTGAATAAATACGTTAATGGACGGTGATCGGTGATTATTTTAAATTTTTTTCCGTATAAATAAGGCCTAAAATACTTTACAGCCCATACTATCGCTAACAATTCTTTTTGTATTACGCTATAGTTTGTTTCGGCGGTATTTAAAGTTCTACTTGCGTAAGCTATGGGTTGATCTTTAGGTACGTCACCTTGAGACAAGACCGCTCCAATTGCGTATTGGCTTGCATCGGTCATGAGGTTAAAATTTCCGTTTTCCCAATTAGGGTAGATAAGTAGAGGTGGATTCATTAACGCGTTTTTTAATTCTTGGAATGCTTCTTCACACATGTCCGTCCACACGAACGGTGTGTTTTTCTTTAATAAGCTAGTAAGAGGTTTTGCTATTTTGGCAAAGTTATCAACGAATCGGCGGTAATAATTTAATAAACCTAAGAATGACTTTACGTCTTTCTCGTTTAGTGGTCTCGGATATTCTTTAATACAACTTAATTTGTTTGGATCAGGCGTTACCCCGTTTTCGCTGATCACGTGCCCTAAATATAACACCTCTTTACGTAGAAACATACATTTACTAGGTTGCAATTTCAGTTTATGTAGTCTTAATCGCGTAAACACCTGCTCTAACCTATTCTGATGATCTACTAAACTAGACCCGTGGACTACAATGTCATCTAGATACGCCGTACATAACTCTTCCAAGCCCATTAAAATAGATTTCATGGCTCGAGTAAAAGTTGCCGGCGCAGAACTAAGTCCAAATGGTAAACGTAAAAATTCATAATGCCCTGATTTTGTAGAAAATGCTGTTTTATGGGTGTCTCCCTTATCAATCATTATTTGATGATAACCGCTGGCAAGATCAAGTGTAGAGAAGTACTTAGATGAGCCTAAGGATTCTAATATCTCTAATATATTCGGTAAGCCGTATGCTTCATTTTCCGTAACCTCGTTTAATTTTCGGAAATCTACACATACTCGTAACTTTTGGTTACCGTTCAGATCTTTTTTCTTTTTTACTACCACTAATGGAAAATTAAATGGTGATAACGAATTACGTATTATATTCGCGTCTTTCATTTCTTTTACTTGTTTTTCTATCTCGTCCTGATACGCGTGCGGTAACCTATATGGACGTATGTTAATCGGTTTAACACACCTAGGTGTATTAATTTTATGCGTAACAATGTCAGTTGCACTCAAAAGATCGCCTTCGAGAAAAAATAGATCAGAAAAACGACTACACAGGTCTAATATGTTATCGCGTTCTTCGTGATTAAGATGCTCGGTATTAATAGTTTCTTTGATCCTTTTAATTCTATTCGAAGAGTAGTTGTTACTTTCGCTAGCAATAAAAACGTTATCGTGGTACGGTTCCCATTTAAAATTACTCGTGGTTAATTGTTCGATTATAAACGGTTGTTCGGATATATTTATTATATTACTTATTATTTTATCACCTTTGACCGGACTGATACTATTAGCTATAATTACGTCTTCATTAATTTCATATTTCTTTATCGTTATTGCTTCGCAATTGATTTCTTCGTCGGCTTTTATTTGTAATACACAATTACTCCTCGGCGGAATAATTAGTGCGTTATTAATTACTTTTTCTGGGATTATTAATACTTCTTTATCCCAATCCAAAACGACCTTATTTAGTTTCAAAAATGATATGCCTAATATACCTGCTTCGGGTATTGGAAAATTATCATGCACAATGTCGAATTTTACTACGAAAGGTTGTTTGTTAATATAAATTGGAATCACTACTGTTCCCACTGTCTCTACTGGACTTGCATGAATACCTTTGATTTTTTTCTTATCTTTTTCGTTTACGATTATATGCCCTTTTAAACTTGAAATTTTTATAATGTTCATTTCAGAACCGCTATCAATTAAAAATTTGATTTCGCTTTTAACAAATTTATCGGAAAAACATTTTATATGTTCCCGCGTTATAGGCGTTATTACGCGTACGTTACTTCCCGATTGTATTTCTTCGATGGATCTATTTTGATCGCTCCTATTATTTTTCTCCTCGAGTTTCTTTTTTTCATTATATTTTAATTTCCGACATTCGCTAATGTCGAGATTAGTTTTTTTACAATATTTGCAGAATTTGCTAGAATATTCGCGCTTAATTTCTGTCTTCGGACTTTGACCGCTGTTCGGATTTCTAAAAGTAGGTAATTTATGTTCGCTAGTTCTACACTCGTTTGCGTAATGACCGATTCGTTCGCAACGGTGGCATTTAACCGCGCTTTTATCGTTGAACTTTTTTTTATCGAATTTATTTTTATTATTCTGAAAATTATTATTCCCGAACGCGTTATTATAATATTCGGAGGATTTTTCCTCCTCCATTGCGTGTAAAACTGCTACTTCGAATACTTGAATATTGCGCGCTTTTAATATAATTCCGATAGACTGTGAGACTCCCGCTATGAATACGCTTAGTGCATGCGCTTGCACTGTTTGAGCTATAATATTTACTTGTGCTGGGTCTTTATCTACCGTTAACGCGTGTGTTAATTCGTGTGCAGTTTTTTCGATCCTAATCGAGAACTCTTTAATAGATTCTTTTGAATTTTGGCGCATCTGACTTAATTGTACCTGTAAGTACGACACTGAATGTGCCGAACCAAAAACGGTTTTAAATAAATTTTTTAGTTCGTCCCAGGTGGTAATTACCTTATACCTAACGGCCTCGAATGCATTACCTTTTAGCTGGGTTATTATGGCTTCTAAAATAATGGGTTTCAAAGTATTAGGGATACTCTTAAAAATGAATTCGCATTTAGCCAAAAAGGAAGCTAAATCCGATTCTGATCCCCCCGAAAATGAAGGTACTAACTTGATTGCCCCTTCTAAACTTAATTGATCTGGATTAGCCATTTTAATTATTAGTGTAACGGGATTATACGCAACAATTTGCCAATTAGATCTATCTACAGACATACAATATTTTATTCAAATGACTTACAAATTTTGCATCCTGTAGTCTTAATTGCCCGTGAAAAAATTGATTTTTGAAAACGTCCTTCCTGGACTGCCCTTGATTGAATGCTCTTACCGTCCTTCCTGGACTGACCTTGTTTGGAATGCTCTTGATTGAATGTTCTTACTGTCCTCACTCCTCCTTGACGTTGTGAACGTGGTTTCGTCGGTGGGTCTCAAAGTACTTTTTTTCGACGTCTCGAAAAGTTTTCGTTTGATGAAGTGAAACCCCACACCTGACACCAAATTTTATGTAGTAACCCGTCGCTCTCACTTGATTGGTTACTGCACACTTCTTTAACGACGAATGCACGTACACGTCGTCGCAATGAATCGGAGGATGGTGGTTGAAGTGAAGGTAGAGTAAGAATAGTTTAACACAAAATGTAGTTAATTATAGATATAATGTTTATTAACACAAAACTAATAATGTAGTTAATTTAAAGTAATGTAAAATTTGTCGACAGAATAATAATTCTACCGGAGAATAGTTGTAATTGAAATTATACTTGATGTGGACGGCAATGCGGCTGTTTCTAGTCCGCGACCCACACAAGTATTGTTAAGCACTGGTAATTACTTCTATGTCTGAAAAGTCTGTGAAACAGGGCCCCTATTTATATGAGACATGCCCGGGATTTAGGAAAGGATGATTGACGTCATAGGAATGGCGTGATGTGTAGTTGATCAGTATTAACCAATGAGGCGGTAGCCTCAGTGGCCTATTTTGGTGGCGTGATGTTGTTCAGACCACCTAACCTTTGGAACGCCGTTTTTGTGTAAAAACGTCGGTTTACTACACCTACTTGGCTACTTGAAGAACAAAAGTATAGTTTTTATTTGTATAAAATTCGGATACGAATACAAAATATAAAATCGAACCAAATTAAATAATATTTGTCACAAATATAATAAATAATAATCATTTTCTTATCTGGTTATTTATAAACTATGCACGGGCGGTCGCCTGCGATAGAGAACCTGTTTTGACCATGGTGCGGTACCGCCGTTAATGCGCGCGGGGTGGTGGTATGCACAGCTAGTATCGAACGCTGCCACTGACTACGGGCGCAGCACTTGCCGAGCGTAATTTTCTGCAGTTTTCTTATAAAACATACTTTGCGCGTTCCAATAATATGGGTTACTGAGTAGTTTAATCGTAAAAACACCTATGAACAAAATTGTAGAGGAGAATTGTATCTGGTTCCGTAAGAAGCCCGATTTTTGATATCTTTAAAACATCATGAAATATATCATAATTAATAATACACTTTTTTTTAATTTTCCGGAAGTTAATTTTAGGACTTAGAAATGAAAATTTCAAAAATCGGGCTTCTTACAGAACCAGATAAAATTCTCCTCTACAATTTTGTTCATAGGTGTTTTTATGATAAAACAACTCAGTAACCCATATTATTGGAACGCGCAAACATGTTTTTAAAGGAATTTTTCGAGTGATTTTTTTGGGTGACACGTCCTCTTAAGCAATATACGCAACACCAATAGACACGTCCTCGATGTATCTTTTTATTCATCAATATAATTATTCCCATATTTGTACCAAATACCAAAACAATTATGAAATAATAGACAATAGAGTTTCATAGAATCATTGTTAGAAAGAATGACATATTATTATTTTAATTTTTATCTTCTAAAATTGGTCTAGTAAATGTACACAAATATACAGGGATGGCCTGAGATTAAAGTCTGATTTTTAAAATTTTAATTATAGAAGTTAAAAAATACATTTGAATAATGCCCAATACTTGTTATTTTCAAAACGCATCTTTCTAACACAGAACACTATTTAAAGTAAAATGAAAATTCGACCTGTAGTCTTTAAGGTAAAAAAAATAGGTTGATACCGAGTTGCGGTCGAGATTTTAACAGGTAAAATATCAAAATAGGAAAAATCCTAGTTGCAGTAAAAAAATATGATTAATAATTATTATGTTTTAAATATTGACATACCTAATTACATATTATTATGCTAAGTACAAAAATGAAACGGTCAAAATACGTTACGTCAAAATACAAATTTGTAGCTAGTTAGTTTATAGTTACACTTACACATTTAATTATAATATAGTTACATTTTAAAATACAAAACACACATTCAACGAATAAAATTAATACATTTATAATATTATACCGGTTCATATTTGTATGATACACATTTCACAAATGTCAGCGAGTCAATTTGTTTTTTATTTTTAGTAAATTTCTGATTTATGCTCTAAATAAGACGTGTTCTTCCCCGCTAGTGTAGAGTTTTGCATTGCAATTTGTATTAGTGCAACTCCAAGACATTTCTCCCATCTTAAGAAGGCGGTACTCTCTAAATATAAAATTATTTAATACAAGCAAAATTTTCCCCTTTTCACTATACATTACAGATAGTTGTGACATTTTAACGTGTTGATACAAAAATTTCTTGCAATAGACTAAACAATATAACGTTGACTTACGTTGACGTACGATAACATTGTCGATAAAGCTCACGTCTGGTAATCTGGTATCATAATAACTGGTGTAATAATACGTGAAAATAATAAATAACAACATTTTGGCAACTTCCCTTAACATATTCCATGCTCAATTGTGTTGCTAAAAAGGGATACTGATATACTAAATACTGCTTCACGCCTTCACCGTTAGATCGTGAATGGTTGACGAAAAATTGGATAAGAGCTTATCGGATAACAGTGGCTTATTTACGATTTTGGCGCCCTGGGTACACATATTTTGGCACCCCTTTTTTTCTCAGTTTCCTTTTACTCATTGTCACAAAAGACTCTAATTTAAAATTTACTTTTTCTCTCATTTAATAGTGCATTGCTTGAAACCGATATAAACTGTTATAAAACCGAAACCGAAAAAAATTGGATACCTGTATTATAATTAAAAACCAAAAATATAATTTAAAAAATGGTATTTTTTTTTGAAAATCTTTGTATCTTGACATTTTGGAAAGGCGATCGGACGCTCGATCCAGCTATTCTAAAAAATTAATAAACTAAGAATGAACGTAAATAGTCCAGGTCTTGAAACCGATTTTTGAAACCTGTATAAAGAGTTTAAAAACTGAAACCGATAACAAAGTCCAAAACCAAACCCGAAAAAAATTGGAAACCGGTGTACAAATCGAAACCAAAATAGAATTTTTTTCAATCGGTTTCAAGCCATGTAAAAGTGATAATTGATAACCCAAAATGTATATTTTCCCCTTATTGTATTTATATGCTTCCACTAATTTAGAGAACACTTTTATTTTACCATTAACACTCCGTTTATTGTAATTAAATAAACAAATTATAATTTTGATTTTAGCCTTTTAGACTTTTTTTACGACAATATTTTTAGCATTTCCTATACACCACACAATTTTCAAAATATTTTGATTTATTTTGAACTGTTTAGGGACATTTTCAGTTTCCAATTTTATTAGTTTTTTTTTTTATGAATATCAATACAAATTTATTAGAGGGCTTCTAGTATATTGTTTCAAAGGCAGATGAAAAATATTAAAAATCCTTAGTCACAGTTTTTTCACAAAAAATTATAGTATACTATATTATATCTGTATAATAATATATTTGTAGTTAAATATTAATAATGTAATATTTACACTAATTACGTTTTAAAAATGCCAGGTGGTTGTCAGTAATATTGTGGCTGCGAGTTATTTATCCTAGGATCGGGGATTTTTTTCAGATGATTTTTATTCCGCTATTACCCATCTCTATGTTATAGTTCAGTGCTTATTTATACAGTATAGTGTATACTGTACAATTATGTGTAATAATCTTACCAAATACAAAATAATTTATATCATACAGACATAAATTGGAAAATCATGTATAAAAAGGTGGGTAAGTGGATGTCGCTCTGCTGTACAGTAGGTTACAAGTGGGTCACTGTATAATTGATGCTATTAAATTTGAATTCAATGATACAATATCATTGTATAAGAAAAACGATTCTGAGCGAAGACGGTATGTCAGTCTAGGTTAAGACAAATTATATACATATCTATGGTATTAAAAAAAAATTGACCTATAATAAATTCCAAATTAATCATATCACATTATCACAATATCCATTAGGTACTAATAACACGTTATACACCAAGAACAAACCCTGATACTATCATATATATATAATAGTACACTTTAGAAGTTTCAAGTAGGTACCCACGAATAATATTATATAATCACAACAAAATAACTAGGTTTTTTAATATGTAATTTCGTCAAAATTTGAACATAAAATGACTATAAAAATAAACTGTGATTGTATATTTTTTAGATTTTTCGGTAAGAGAATTAACTACTTACGTGGAATCTTGTTTTAAATTTTCAATCCTTAGCTATAAAAACTGAACATTTTATAATTTATTAATTACGATGATTAATAATTTTCGAGATTTTGAAAAATTCTGTCAAAATTCGATGTTAAAATGCTTATAAAAAAAAATTGTGCCTATGTATTTTTAATATTTTTCTACTGATATTGTAACAATATATCAGGAGCCTTGTATTAAATTTTTACACTTTTTGGCCCAACAGATAAAACTTAATTAATATTTATAGAAAAAAAAAACTAAAAAAATTGAAAACTGAAAATGTCCGTAAACGGCTCAAAAAGAGTCAAAATATTTTCAAAATTGTATGGTGTATAGAAAATGCTAATATAAACATTCAGTGAAATTTTCATGTATCTACAGTAATTCGTTTTTTAATTACAACAAAAAAAGGAAATTGCCACATGAGAAATCGAGTGAATATCCAATGTTGTAAAAATTTGAATTTCAAACGCTCATAAAAATTTAATTTGACTTTCCGGTAGAGATTTTTTTATTGATAAAGGTAGACAATCTTATGAGTAATCTTGTATTAGATTTTCAAATCTTAGATTTAAAAAGAAAAATTTTTACGAATTCTTAACTCAAAATAATTTGCTAATTTTCGTGATTTTTCCATATTTTGTCAATTTTTGAACTTTAAATGCTTATAAAAAAAAATTGTGACTAAGGATTTTTAATATTTTTCATCTGCCCTTGAAACAATATATTAGGAGCCTTCTATTAAATTTTCAAGCTTTCGCAACCAACAAATAAAATTTTATTGATATTTCTAGAAAAAAAACAAAAAAAAAACTAAAAATGAAAATGTCCCTAAACTGTTCAAAATAAATCAAAATATTTTGAAAATGTTATCGTGTATAGAAGATGCAAATATAAACAACCAGTGAAAATTGCATGTACCTACGGTCATTTGTTTTAAAGTTACACCAAAAACCAAATTCAATTTTCTGAAAAATCGATTTTGCGTAAAAATTCCCGTTTTTCCTTAATTTTTCTTTTGTTTTTCCCGGCGCTCTTGAAAACTACTGGGAAATTTAAATTTTGACCTCCCCAATGCACCAACGATATTCACTTTCCAATCGAACAAGATACTGAAGTCGAAAATCGAAGCATTATTTCGACTACTTATCGTGTACACAGACACAAAAAAAATAAAAAATAAAATAAAAAAATAAAAAAAAAAGGTGGGTAAGTGGATGTCGCTCTGCTGTACAGTAGGTTACAAGTGGGTCACTGTATAATTGATGCTATTAAATTTGAATTCAATGATACAATATCATTGTATAAGAAAAACGATTCTGAGCGAAGACGGTATGTCAGTCTAGGTTAAGACAAATTATATACATATCTATGGTATTAAAAAAAAATTGACCTATAATAAATTCCAAATTAATCATATCACATTATCACAATATCCATTAGGTACTAATAACACGTTATACACCAAGAACAAACCCTGATACTATCATATATATATAATAGTACACTTTAGAAGTTTCAAGTAGGTACCCACGAATAATATTATATAATCACAACAAAATAACTAGGTTTTTTAATATGTAATTTCGTCAAAATTTGAACATAAAATGACTATAAAAATAAACTGTGATTGTATATTTTTTAGATTTTTCGGTAAGAGAATTAACTACTTACGTGAAATCTTGTTTTAAATTTTCAATCCTTAGCTATAAAAACTGAACATTTTATAATTTATTAATTACGATGATTAATAATTTTCGAGATTTTGAAAAATTCTGTCAAAATTCGATGTTAAAATGCTTATAAAAAAAAATTGTGCCTATGTATTTTTAATATTTTTCAACTGATATTGTAACAATATATCAGGAGCCTTGTATTAAATTTTTACACTTTTTGGCCCAACAGATAAAACTTAATTAATATTTATAGAAAAAAAAAACTAAAAAAATTGAAAACTGAAAATGTCCGTAAACGGCTCAAAAAGAGTCAAAATATTTTCAAAATTGTATGGTGTATAGGAAATGCTAATATAAACATTCAGTGAAATTTTCATGTATCTACAGTAATTCGTTTTTTAATTACAACAAAAAAAGGAAATTGCCACATGAGAAATCGAGTGAATATCCAATGTTGTAAAAATTTGAATTTCAAACGCTCATAAAAATTTAATTTGACTTTCCGGTAGAGATTTTTTTATTGATAAAGGTAGACAATCTTATGAGTAATCTTGTATTAGATTTTCAAATCTTAGATTTAAAAAGAAAAATTTTTACGAATTCTTAACTCAAAATAATTTGCAAATTTTCGTGATTTTTCCATATTTTGTCAATTTTTGAACTTTAAATGCTTATAAAAAAAAATTGTGACTAAGGATTTTTAATATTTTTCATCTGCCCTTGAAACAATATATTAGGAGCCTTCTATTAAATTTTCAAGCTTTCGCAACCAACAAATAAAATTTTATTGATATTTCTAGAAAAAAAACTAAAAAAAAACTAAAAATGAAAATGTCCCTAAACTGTTCAAAATAAATCAAAATATTTTGAAAATGTTATCGTGTATAGAAGATGCAAATATAAACAACCAGTGAAAATTGCATGTACCTACGGTCATTTGTTTTAAAGTTACACCAAAAACCAAATTCAATTTTCTGAAAAATCGATTTTGCGTAAAAATTCCCGTTTTTCCTTAATTTTTCTTTTGTTTTTCCCGGCGCTCTTGAAAACTACTGGGAAATTTAAATTTTGACCTCCCCAATGCACCAACGATATTCACTTTCCAATCGAACAAGATACTGAAGTCGAAAATCGAAGCATTATTTCGACTACTTATCGTGTACACAGACACAAAAAAAATAAAAAATAAAATAAAAAATAAAATAAAAAAAAAAATAAAAAAAAAAACACACATCATTGTAAAATCAATACATTCATCGTTTCACTCAGAATCTAAAAAACACACATCATTGTAAAATCAATACATTCATCGTTTCACTCAGAATCTAAAAATTGTAATTGGTGCAGTGTTATAATATTATTCATGTATTATTATCATGGAACAATATTAATTATTATCACGATTTAAGATATTATTATTTAAATGAAATGTTTTACCCCCCGAGAAAATGGCTCAACAGCTGAGCTTCACTTGATAACAATCCGTGTGTTCCTCACTATTGAAGCTTAGATCATATTATTCTATTCTGTGATATTATATGATCTAAGGATTTAAGATACACATATTTTTAAGTATATCTTAAATCGTGTTAACAATGAACTCACGGAATGTAAATTATTTAGGAGTACCCCTAGGGCCTAGATCATATTATATTTGTCAGCATACCTTATCTAATTAGTATAGATATCTGTGTGTAGTATATGGACCACGGACTATGATTAACAGGACTGGAAACGAACAATAGTGCACTGTGTAATGACAAGATACACACCTGTTACGGAAAGTTTATACTAAATTACACATTATTACAGTTATAATATTATAATAAAAATGTTCATTATATAGTATTTAATACTATTTATACTATATTTATACCATTAATATTTATTTTACTTCTAGAAAAGATATATTAAACAACTTGGACGAGGGTTATAGTAGTTTTGTTCACTAATATGTTATTATAAAATTACAGAAATAAACAAAAATTGTTGGAATTTGGTAATGACGTAATGTTGAAGATGAAGGAGAATAACCAATGTTTTTTTATTTCTGATGAAATTTTTTATTTTTAATAACTTATTTTTGCAGTCATTTAACACAATTTATCATCAATTAAACTTGTTATTAATTACACCCATTGTCTTTTAAAGAATTGCTAATTTATAAATATTTTTTAGTGATTTTATACCTTGTTATTTAAATACATTTGTATTATGATATAATGATATATCAAATTGTGATTTGTTTTCTTATAATAAAGAGTTCTAGACTAACACATATGTATATTTTTGGGATTTGATTGTTACTTACACAGGATTTAGTCATTGCATTTGTGTAGTCCATACTTTCTATTCAGTTTTGTGTAACTTGCTTCATAAGCAACACTGATTAAATAATTTAGCATATCTTTTTGAATTTAGAATACCTATACCTACTTAAGATACATTTGATTTCAAGACATTATAGGCTGATAGACGATCTTCTCTCAGAATTGCAGTGGCGGACTGGGAGAAAAAAAGTAAAAACAGCCCGGGAAGATCATAATTTTAGAGGCCTGAAGTATACTAACGGCCCTTTATATAATATACCACAACAAAAACCCTTCGTAAACTACGTGTAAAAATGGCTAAGTAAAAAAAATATTAGATCTTTAAGCACTAGAAAGATGTGATATCATGAATAAATGCTAAGTATATTGAATTTAAGTAAACTTATTTTTTCAATAATTTATTTACTTGAAGAGGAATTATTTCTTAAAAGAAACAAAGTGTGATGAACAAAATAATTAAATGGCGAAGGACTATTAAAATATAACTTATTATTATTTAAAAAATATTATTATTAATATTTATATACTATTCTAAATAATTCCTCGCCAAGTACCTAAATAAATTATTGAAACAAAATAAGTTTACTTAAATTCAATATACTTTTTGTCACGCCTGCACCGAAAGTTTGGTTTTCGACCACGGTTGAAGCGTTCGAAAGCGTCCTTTTTCCGTCCAGCGGGCGGTAAAGTGGAAATCCCCAAAGTGCCGGGCGGAAAAGAGGAAATCCCCAAAAGTGCCGGGCGGAAAAGAGGAAATCCCCAAAAGTGCCGGGCGGAAAAGAGGAAATCCCCAAAAGTGCCGGGCGGAAAAGAGGAAATCCCCAAAAGTGCCGGCCGCCGGGCGCGTATCCCCTGCACAACCAGAAAGTAAAATGTATACCTACCACGGTTCTTACAAAACATAAACTTTTGGTTACATCTTAAATGTATAGTATAACCTCCTTGCATGACGCATAGATCCCTGCATAACCTTTTCCATGAACGCAGGGGCGTGACAAAAAATAGTATGTGTGGCTCGCGCGGGAAGGCCATTTCAGTCTTGTGCGAAATGCGGCACTCGCCTACGGCTCGTGCCGCACACGACGCCCGCGACTGAAATGGCTCACTTCCCGCCCTTGCCACACAATATACTATAGTATTTATTCATGATATCACATCTTTATATTGCTTAAAGATCTTATATTTTTTTTACTTAGCCATTTTTGCATGTAGTTTAAGAAGGGTTTTTGTTGTGATATCACTAATATTTATCATTATTAAATATTGAGTATTTACACAATAATCTATATAAGAACGGTAATATTGTTGGTAACAATGGCAACGCTGATGCGACGACGACGACGACGACGACGGCTACCGTGATTCTGAATTTAATATAAATTTCCATTAAAAAGTTTGCACTTTTTCATTTATAACTTCATTTCTAAACGTACTATTTAAGATTTTTATGATTTTTACAAAAGCACGTTATACACAATATTTCTGATGTTTTGGAGTTTACTAGGAGTTAATTGATGCATAAGAAAATAGTTATGTCGTATAACAAATTTACCTGTATTTTACACAGTTTAAATAGGCAACTACTCCTGCTTCGATCTAGACACGCGGTAGCGTGTCAAGCCAAGTTCTAGCTAACAGAACTGGCGAGCAGCACCGTGTGTAATATTACACGAACCATTTGGAGCCACTTTTGACCCCCTCATAACTCAAAAAATATTCCACATAAACATGTCAAATTTGGCTCATATATTGAGACTAACGAGATACATAATATGTGCTCTAAATTTCATAAACATACTTCAAACCGTTATTTAGATAATAACGTCCGAAAATCGTCATTTTTATCACTGACTTACCTATAGATCAAAATTCTAACCCAGTTCCAGATGACCTAGAAAGTTCAAATTTGGCATACAGATAGGTAGTTAGTTAAATACAAAGGAAAAAATCAGAAACTTGAAAATTTTTAAATTTTTAAATTTTTAATTTTTAATTTTTAAATTTTAAATTTTTTAATCAATTGATTTTATTATAATTTTGCAATTATTTTATCTATTATGTTTAATTTTTCAATTTATTAATGAATTGCCTCTAATTTAATGTAATGTTGACTTAAATAACCTTTCCCGTATCGCCGCTCCAAAAATACGACTAGCCGAATATGTGTCGATATTGTCGACCCGCGCGCAGCAACATACTTTTTTTTCTATCTATGTATTTAATTAATATTATTTTTTTTAAATATTACAATTAAAATAATTAAATAATTATTCATACAAATTATGAATTACCCACCCAACAGTAGGAACTACAGTCAATAAAATTATGATAATTAAAAATATACTCAAAAAGAGTTAAAATAATTGTATATTAATTTTACATATATTTTATACTCTGTATATACAACGGAAAATATTTTATAATAAATATTATTATTAATATTAGTAACTGAATTATATTATATAGTAATAAACTTTATTTATAGAATACGTCATGGCTAGGTTAGGTTAGGTTATAATAATTTACATACAAAAAGTAATGATATCCCACCAAAAACATATATGTAAAATGAGAGCCAAGTTCAATACTATAATATATGCCTTGGTTGTTGACTTCAACGACAAAAGAAGTGAGATCTAAATGGGTGCCAAGTTAGGATAATATATTGAAGCGTAAGGTGTGACTTGGCTACTTTTCATATACGAATTATTATTATAAGTAGGTACCTACTAAAACAGTAATGGAAGAGTGAAGATGATTTTCCGAAGAATAAAATAAGAACTCAAAGCTTTAGAACTGAAATGCTATAATATATAATTCGTAGCCAAGTCAGACCTTAGGCTTCAATATATTATCCTAACTTGGCACCCATTTAGATCTCACTTCTTTTGTCGTTGAAGTCAACAACCAAGGCATATATTATAGTATTGAACTTGGCTCTCATTTTACATATATGTTTTTGGTGGGATATACTATACACACACCTTCATGCAGTTATTATTTTTTTTTTTTACTTAGCTCGCGCCACGACCGTGTCGGTGGATATAAATAATAATAGTCTTTAGAAAAATTAACGCTCTATTTTGTATTAAGTAAATCTCATATTGTACTTAATTTTACTTTATTGTTATTATTTGTATTTAAATTGAATGTCTAATTTAAGAGCCTCTCACCCAAGCTTTTGCTTATAGGAGGTGAGCAGACTTACTGTATTTATAATTTACAATATGATGGGAATTGTTTGCAAATAAAATAAAATTGTTATTATTATCGCGCTTGAAATTCTAATGCTGCGGGCCGACGAGAACGATAAAAATACTAGCTGGCTAGTAACACACGCCGTCGTCTGGGACATTTTCTCGGAGATCGGTCTATGTGTTGAACGATTTGTATTTAGCTCATTCTCGATTAAATCCAAACGCAAATATTATCTTCTTTCGAAAAATAAATTATGGCAACAAACTTTAACAACATCGACCGAGCCGCAAAAACATATAATATTACTGGAAATGGTGGAAGAAATTTTGGTCAACAAGATGGAACTCGCTTTGGCCGATGAAACCGACGAATATCTCGTTGTCGTTCTTTTAGTCACTCCACTTCTGTCTGCCATTGTTACGGTCGCCACTACAGCGACGTTCAGACCCTGGAGTAGGAGCCCGAAGGCTCGACTCTCGGAGGCGCAGACGGAGAGGAGTTGGCTGAAGACGTCGAGGAGACCGTCTCCCCGCACTGTGGCGGAGTGCCGAGCGGCGACGCGCTGTCGTCTGCTGCAGAGTCGGAGCTCGGTCCGATCCCAGAGACAGCACCGCTCGGCGACGACGACGACACAGTAAGAGAAGACGGAAATTCGAAGGTTTCTGAAGCAGAAGTGGAGGATGTTTTGTGTCCAGAAGACGATGTATCGGATGAAAAAATCGAGACCGCCACAGGAGAAGACCCCCCTGGGCGAAGACGACGGACAGGAGATGACGGCGACGGAATGGAGGGGAGGATGCGGGAAAGAGCACGGACGGTGCGCGGCGGTAAGTCACCCGCGCACGTTCTCCGACCTGCACCAGCGGCGCGACGGGTTCGCTGGCGTCTCGCGCTTGGTCGTCGATGACGCGCGAGACCCTCTGGCGGCTCGGCGAGCGCCGGACCGCAGTTACGGTCACGTGATGCGATGGCGGCGGTGGACGGCGGCTAGTAGACGTACCGGCGCGGGCAACGATTCCGACCCGACGGTACACCGACTCGGTACGACGGCACCGGCGGAGACCTCAGCACGGGGTGAGTGGTACGGAGATTCGAGTGCTAGGAACACGGGGACGTCAGCGGCGTCGGACTCGCAGAAACTTAACCGTTTCAGGGTCTGGAGGCGCGCGGCGGCCGAAGGGACAACGCCAGGGCGAAAATTACCGAAAGTCAAGGATCGCGCTGTGGTCCGCTGGCTCTCGCCTTTTCGCCCAGCGGTAATCCCAAATCGGCCGCTTCGATCGTCCCCACCGGATCCGCAGTACAGAATCTCATTTCGCTGGCTCCACGTCTGGCTCCACATCGCTCACTAGTCGCCGTCCGTCGCCGTCAACCGTGGTCGCAACCGTGGCCGTCTCGGTCTGGCCTCGCCAGCTGGGCAAGGTCGTCAAGCGTCCGAGCAAACGCGCCAGCAACACTCGTCAACCCGCGGGACAGGTCGGAGAACGTGCAGAGGTGACCAGTGGCCAGCAACACTGCATTTCTGCACCAATCGCCATCTCGCATCCTCCCCCCTTGTTTATTGTGTCTATCCTGTCTGTCGTATTTTTTTTTCTTTAAATTTAAGTCATTTCAAAATTCAAAATTGTTAAGTTGTTCACACATTTTAATTTCGGTTTTTTTTCTTCTTATTCGCGGCCTTTTTGTTATAATAAACATATTTTGTGAACACAAAAAAATTTTGTTTCTTTTTTTTTTCGTTTAGTTCAATTTTTACAGATTTAACGACTAAAAAAACGTTAAAATATATATTTTAAATAAAAAAACTCGTTGGTCGATTTATACAGAGTATACTGGCCGTAGACCTGCAGTATAAACGCTACACGGATATTATAATATGTTTCAAGAAATATTCAAGCCATCAAGTACCTACTAAAGGCGACGAATTACTGCGGAATAAATCATAAAATAACGTATTACACTGGCGGATATGACATGGACGGTTATATAAACCATACTGTAATGTATGTAGTATTCCATGATAATTAGTTTTAAGGTTATGTTTTTATGATATACTCTCTTGCTGAGTATTGTAATGTGTATTGAAACAACTATGTCTAATAAAGTGAATAATTAATTAATCTAATGTAATGTGTTAATTATTAGTACTCGGTACACCACATTGGCGACGAAGATAATTCGAGTACGTATGTAAGTAATTCCGTATTTCCGTGTAGTGTTAATTACTTTATAATGGACGGAAACGCTTCGAATCAGGTCAGTCCACGTGTTTGCACAGGGCAACAAATGGGTCAATTGACAGAATTTAAGCTCAAAGAAGATGATTTTAATTCTTGGATTGAGAGATTTGAATTGTATGTGATGCTTAATGAAATTAATTTGCATAAAAAACAATTATTATTCTTAACATTGTTGGGTAACGATGGGTATGCATTACTGAGAGATTTATGTACACCTAGTAAACCCATTGAAAAGAAATATGATGATCTCAAAAAGTTGCTTACAGATTACATAAATCCGAAACCGAATTTAATTACTGAAAGGTACAAGTTTAAAGAACGCAGACAGGCTGCAAATGAAACCATTATTCAGTTTATTACGGGACTTAAAAAAATGTCTGAACATTGTGAATTTGGAACTGTGTTGGATGATGCATTGAGAGACCAAGTTATTTGGGGAATCAGAGATAGTAATATAAAGAAAAGACTATTATCCGAAGACTCTTTAACTTTCAAAAAATGCATTGAACTGAGTTTGGCTATGGAGAGTGCTAACAATGACATTTCAAAGATGGAACATCATGAAGCAGTGAACTACCATACAGCTTCAAAGAAGAAAAATACCAAGTTCCTGACCAAAGTCAAGCAATCATCATCGAATAATAGTGGCAAAACTGGTGGAGAATCAAACATGAAAGGTACAAAAAGAAATTGGGTATGCTATTGCTGTGGGAAGAGTGGACATACTAAACCATCATGTAAGTATATTAGTTATAAGTGTTCAATTTGTAACAAGGTCGGTCATTTAAAGAATGTCTGTAAGAATAAAGAAAAAAATGTTAATAATGTTGACCTTGATAATGTAGATTTGAATTTGAATAGTTTGTTTAATTTAGAAACTAGAAATGTAAGTTTTGTGCAACCTTTTTGTCTTAAACTATTAGTAGATAATGTAACCATAGAGTTTCAAGTAGATACGGGTTCAGCGGTATCGGTTATGTCTGGGAAAGATTTTGATAAATTTAAATTGGGTTGTGTGGAGGATTTGGAGAGAACTGATGTTAATTTAAAAGCATATAATGGTTCAATAATTATACCAATAGGAATTTTAAAGGTCAAGGTTAAGTACAAAAATCAGTGGAAGTCATTAAGTTTGTATATTGTAATGGATGGAGGACCACCGATTATTGGCAGAGATTGGTTGATCGAGTTAGAGATATTACCATTAAAATTAAATTTTCATTCCTTATCTCAACAAGATATTATACAAAAGTATCCTTCTGTTTTTAATGAGGAATTAGGATGTTTTAAACATAAAACTTTTAAATTGTATTTAAAAGAAAACACTATTCCTGTGTTTTGTAAACCTAGAGTTATACCTTTTTCTCTTAAGGATAGTGTGAGTAAAGAATTGGAAAGACTAATTAAAGCAGAGCTGTTAGTTCCTGTGGAATCAAGTGATTGGGCTACTCCTATAGTTCCAGTGGTTAAACCTGATAAATCTATAAGGTTGTGTGGGGATTATAAGGTTACTTTAAATAAATATCTGGAAGTTGATAGATATCCGATACCTAGAGTAGTAGACTTAATAAGTGCATTCCAGGGAGCAATTGTATTTTGTACATTAGGTTTATGCCAAGCATATCAACAGTTGTTACTTGACGAAGAAAGTCAAAAGTTAACCACAATTTCTACTCATAAAGGGTTATACATGTTCAAAAGATTACCATATGGAATTTCATCTGCACCGGGTATGCTGCAAAGGGAAATGGAAAAGTTACTTTGTAATATACCAGGTACAGTTTGTTTTTATGATGATGTAGTAGTATCAGGTAAAGATTACACAGAAGTAAATAATAGACTTGATAGTGTTTTGAAAAAGTTGAATGATGCTGGCTTAACTCTTAAAAAAGGTAAATGTAAGTTTTTCAGTGATAATGTTACATTTCTTGGTTATCATATTGATAAGGAAGGACTGCACATACCTAAAGAGAGAATCAAAGCTATTACAGAAGCCCCAATCCCTAAAAACGTTCAGGAAGTTAAAGCTTTTTTGGGATTAGTAAATTATTATGGCAAATTTATTAAAAATATGTCTTTTAAAGCAGGTGCTTTGTATGCATTACTAAAAAATAATGTTAAATTCCATTGGGGGGTGGAACAAAAATTAGCTTTCAATAAAATCAAAGAATCAATAGTATCTGAGAATATACTTGTACATTATAATAGTAGTTGGGAGTTAATAGTTGCAAGCGACGCTAGCCCAATTGGCATTGGTGCGGTTTTGTCGCATAGATTACCTGATGGATCGGAAAAACCTATTGCCTTTGCGTCTCGTACATTAACAGATTGTGAAAAGAAGTATGCACAAATCGATAAAGAAGCTTTGGCTATAGTTTTTGCTGTTAGGTATTTCCACCAATATGTTTTTGGGCGACAATTCATTTTAAGAACTGATCATAAACCGTTAGTGAGTATTTTTGGAGAAAATAAAGGGATACCAGTTATGGCTGCACATAGGCTTCAGAGATATGCAGTGTTTTTATCAGGGTACTCATATAAAATTGAATTTATTAATGGGGTAAATAATGGTAATGCTGATGCCTTATCTAGATTACCTATCAAAGATTCGGATAACATTAATGATGCTGAGAGTGATAATTTTTTTATTAATTTAATAATGACAAATATAAAATCAATTACTGATTTAGATATTTGTACAGAAATTAAGGAAGATAAAGTGCTACGTGAAGTTTATTTTAGGGTATTATCTAATAAATGGCCAGATAAGATCAAAAAAGTAAAGGATGAATTAAAGCCTTATTTTAATCGAAAAAATGAATTAACCATTGAAGTAGGGTGTTTGTTATGGGGACATAGAATAGTAGTACCTGGTAAATTCCAAAAGGAATTATTAAATGAGTTACATCATACGCATATGGGCACGGTTAAGATGAAGTCTGTGGCTAGGTCATATATCTGGTGGCCTGGTATTGATTATGACATACAGAACATCACAAAAAGTTGTGTTGCTTGTTTAGCTAATAGTAATAATCCACCTAAAAGTGTATTACATAGTTGGCCCTGGCCAGAAGGACCATCACAACGTATACATTTAGATTTTTTGGGACCTGTAGATGGTAAAATGTTCATAGTGATAATTGATGCTTTTTCAAAGTGGTTATATGTTAAACATTTACTTAATATTACTACAGTATCAACTATCAAAGTGTTAAGGGAATATTTTTCTATTTGGGGAATTCCAAAAAAATTAGTCACTGACAACGGACCTTCTTTATGTTCTTATGAAATGGAAGAGTTTTTAAAAATTAATGGTGTTACACATATTAAGACTCCACCATATAGTCCTTCGACTAATGGAGCTGCAGAAAATGCAGTCAAAACCTTTAAAATGTTTCTTAAAAAGTGTGCAAAAAATTCAGATATAGAAGACAACATAAGTAAATTTATTCTAGCATACAATAGTACAAATCATTGTTCAACTGGGGTGAGTCCTGCAGAGTTACACATTGGTAGACAGTTGAATATAGCATTGGATAGGTTAATAGTCAAGGCAAAATATAATTATACAAAAAGCTTAGAAAGAGCCAAGGAAAATTATAAGGGTGGTAGAACAAAATCGTATGAAATTGGAGATGAGGTTATGTGTAGGAATTATGGAGAAGGGAATAAGTGGATACAGGGAAAAATTATACAACAATTATCACCTGTTACATACTTAATTAAAATTATTAAGGGTAACATTTATAAGCGACATTTAAACCAAATAATTGATTGTATGAATAAAAATGGAACAGAAGTAGAAATTAATGGAGATTTATTAGAAGAATTACAAAATGCTGATAATAATAAGGGTAATATTAAAGAACAAATAGTTATAAGTGAAAGTGTTAAAGAGGCAGAAAAAGAAGTAGAATTGGAAACAGAGGATAAAGTTGAGGGGGTGGAATTGAGGAAAAGCCGTAGGGTTATTAAACCTCCTGTTCGTTTAGATTTATAGAGTATTGAATGTTAATTTATTATTATTATTATTTAATTATAATGTTCAAATTATTTAATAATTAATATGTACAATATTACTTATATTATTACTTATATTATTTTTTTTATTATTATACAATTAATATTATATTATATTCAATAATTTTATATGAAATGTAATTCTTATGTAAGTCGGGAGGACTGTAATGTATGTAGTATTCCATGATAATTAGTTTTAAGGTTATGTTTTTATGATATACTCTCTTGCTGAGTATTGTAATGTGTATTGAAACAACTATGTCTAATAAAGTGAATAATTAATTAATCTAATGTAATGTGTTAATTATTAGTACTCGGTACACCACACATACAATAATTGTAAATAATAATATGTATTGTGTAGAATGCTTGAACGTTAATATAGTCAAATTGACTCAAATAGTTGATACAAATTTATTATTACAAAATAATATTTAAAAAATTCAAAACTGTATTCTACATAGGTAAAATAATAATATAATACTGCATGTCGAAAAATAACATTGTTTGAAAACATTTCGGTTTAGGTTGGAACCATTAAATCCCCACGTATGTGTTAATATATATATTATATATATTTAATTTATATTTTCTACATAATTATTGACTTGAGTTGTAATATCCTAATCCGAACCAAACTTGATACCTATCTTTTGTACTATAGGAAATCACTTTTTGACGGTATGTAAGTTTTGACAGTTGAAGGTACAGTGTACACTAATATATTAACATAGGCATAACATTAGATTTTGCACTGAAATAGGTACATCATTATACATACTACAAAGGTAGCAAATATATATTTTAAAGTTAGATCCGAATATATAGAATATAAATCAATATTAGTTATTGCTCATATCAATATTGATTATAACACGTCCTTGAATTTTAAAATAACTTTTAGTTAAACATACAATGCCAAAAACAGTGTTTAAACTTTAATATTATGTTATATTTTATAGAAAAAATAAAAACGTGTAAACCATATTAAGTAGGTATTATGAACTTTAAATATTAAATCCATACGACTATACACTCAATCATATAAATTAAATTAATTTTCAACAACATGCATAATAAAATCCAATTCTCTGAATAACGTCTATTTTTTAAATTGGTGACTTTACTAGCATTTACGATTTCTTGGACTATTGTTTTTTTGTGAACTAATGTTCAACTAAATCATTTAATGATTTATCTTGTAGTTCACTCAATGTACAATTTAATTGGTTAATTTTTAATTTAAAGTTTTGAAAAATAAAATATTATAAAGTATTTTAATAAATAAATAGGTAATTAGTTTAAATTAATTTTACCTTTTGTTGGATTTCTTAACATTTTTCGATTTTTTTATCATCCCTTTAATTATTTTGTGTCTTGTAGGAGTGAGAGTTGTTCCAACATATGTTTTAGTTCTTATAGATAATCTTTTTTTATACTCTCTAAAATAAGGGAACAATGAATTGCACCTTTTACATCTTTTTTTTGAACTTGTTAGAATAGAACATTCATTATGGCGCCAGGTTGTATTCTCTAAATAAGTATTCTTAACCCGAATTCCTAAATAAAAATAAAATTGGTTTAAGTAGGTACCTATACAGCTGTTTTATTTAACATTTAAAACTCATACCTCAAAAATGTATGACACTGGGACCTCCTTGGCATATTTCTTATGTTCAAACAATTGAAGAGATTAATTTGCAATGTATCAAGTGGGTATGTTAATTTTTGTAGACCCAAATTTTCAGGATTTCGAAGCTTTTGATTAACATAATAGCTCACTTTTAAACTATTTGATTCAAAAACAATTTGTTTTTCAATAACAATTTTAGCTTCATTAAATTCTATGAATTTAATTAGCTTATACAATGCAACAATATATCCATCATGATATAATGACCAACCAACTGGCAATAATAAACTTTCATACCACAGTTTTGATTTCTTTAATCAGGGGCGGAGTGGGAACCAAATCCAGGCCGGGAGTTTAAAATTTATCCAGGCCACCCACCAAAATTTTTTTTCTCTCTAAGCTCGAATTTGGTTTTTCTATTTACTTATTTCAAAACTACCTACTTATAGTATTTTAAAAGTATTTCAATCACTATCTTGCTATTTCTTTTAACTTCTGTCTTCCAACACATTACATTAATATACCACTAAGTACTTATACCTGAAAGTCTGAAAAATAAAATTAATAGGTATGGTTTAATAGTTTAAATCAACGAAATATTAATAATTATATTATACATTGTGTTTTAATTGTTTAGGTATAGTAGATATAAGGTAATAAGTAATAGATATATACAAACATTGTAAACAATATATAATAAAAAAGATTTATACATTCATAGTAATAATTTAGATAACAGATTAGATTTCTCACCAACTGCATTTATGATAATATTGTTATCTATTTCCATGAGAATTTTATTTTCAATGGCCATAAGCATAAAAGACTCAAGATAATCATTGGTCATTGAATTTCTCAGCCTAATTTTTAAATACTTCAATGTTTAAAATGGGTGTTTTATTATAAAAATAACCGACCTATTACAATATTACAATATTATATTGCTTTGATTTTATTTGATGTCTATATTTATGTGCCAAATATTTTATAATTTTATATCCAAAGCTTTAATAATTAATTAATTAAAAAAAAAAAAAATTTAATAGAAACAAACATTTAGCATTAACTAATATTTTGTAAATTAAATTAAATTAAAAAAAAAATCTAACAAAATGGCCAGGCCACCAGGCCATAGTATGGTCCAGGCCATCTGGAAAATTCCCATTTCCAGACCGGCCACTCCGCCCCTGCCTTTAATAAATCATATGAACTATGAAGTTAGGTAGGTATATATAAATTAAATAATCTACATGGTCTATTATGACAATTAATCACAAACATAGGTAGGTACTATTAATGTTGGTGTTTGACATAATCTCTTAGGCTTGGGTTCACCAAACAATTCTTTCCTGAATGACTCAGTAACAGGTGTACAAGATTCTCGAGGTTCTGCAGACAAATCATTTGTTTTATGAATATCAAATGGTGAATTAAATACTGATGGAAAAGCACCTTTTTTTAGCCCAATTAAATTCCTTTTAAACAGTGTATAGAATTATTGAGTTATAATTTATAATTTATAATGACCAAGTAGGTACTTATACAGGGTGATTTTTTTATCGAAGAACACTCATTATTTCAAAAAGTATTAATGTTTAAGAAAATATTTTTTTACATAGTTTCAAGTTGTTAAAAAACAATATTTTTATTAAAAAATTATATTTTTAAATATTTTTTATCCTTTTAATTTTTTAAGTTTTTTACTTTTTTGAATGACAACATCTAATTTTAATTTGATATTCAAAAACAGAATATTTTTCTGAGTATTTCTATACATAAAAATTGAATTTAGGGCAATTAGTTTATGAGTTATAAGTATTTAAAGTTTAGATGAGCGGAGTAGAGTGGTACGGGGTTACCCCGCGAAATGTTTGTCCTCTACTCCGCTCATGAACATTAGAGGACATCTCTAATGTTCTCTAACTCTCTACTCTCTACTCTCTACTCTCTACTCTCTCTACTCTCTAACTCTCTTCTAACTCTCTCTAACATCCTCTAATGTTCATGTCCGTGACTCTCCCGTAGATATTGAACTTTCTCTCTTCCCCAAAAAAGACCGCACTTCTTACGAAGCCAGTTGTATAGGCGTGTCCTATCCATTCTTATATTATCTATGGACTATGATTGGTAGTATAAAACACGAACATATAACTAAGATATTTTAGTTCGTGGTATAAAAGCATAATAGAAGTCTGTGGCACGGACTAAGATATACCTTATATATCTGTGGTCCGTGGTCTGTGGCACGGACTAAGATATACAGGACTGGACACGACAAGGTTGGAGGGTGTGGGGGGGTTGACTACGAAATGTTTTACAACAGGCAGTGTTCGGGGGGATATTTTCCTTTTAGCATTACTAGCGCCGTCTTAGTGGATACTTATGGAACTAGAAATTTGTAAGATGTGTTCTAGTTCCATAAGTATCCACTAGGACGGCGCTAGTAATGCTAAAAGGAAAATATCCCCCCGAACTCCGCCTGTTGTAAAACATTTCGTAACCACAATATTCATCTCGTGTCCAGTCCTGTATATCTTAGTCCGTGGTCTGTGGTGTGTTATCTACTGGTCTCATAGATAAGAAAGATAGCCTTGTAGATAAGTAAGAAGTGATAAAAACACATGTTCGCCTGTTTTCAAAAGACAACATATTTATCAATTATCAAGTTTAAATATAACTGTTTTATTATAGTAAGGATTTAGTGTTCTATTCTAACTATTATGTGGTTACACCATACTTGATGTCTTCATACTTAACTTATATATCGTGTTTCTCAGACTTTCAGTATTAAGTGGTCTATAGTCAGAACTTATTCCTAACCTCAATGGTAATTTTACACTGTGCACAGTAAGTTGACGGGCCAGCATTTCGGTCACTGAGAGTTATTGAAATAAATATTTAGTGATGTTCTACATTATAGATAATCTTCTATGAACCGCTTTGGTAAGTAATAAATATTTAAGTCAAATATTTAATTTAGTTCATTAATACGTTAATTTTTTTATGTAGTGAATAATATTCTAAAATGGATACAAGCAATGATTATTTATTTGCTCTACAATTGCAAAACGAGTTGGCCAATTTTGAGGAAAATGAGGATCTACTAAATATAATAGGTGTGACAAAATCTAACACCAGGTTGGCTGCAGGCTCTAGTAGTGGAAGTGTAATTGATTTGACTGATATCAATACCAATGTTAAAAAACAGAAGCGTAATGCTATCGATGATTTATCTCGACCAATTAAACGGCCATGTCCTAAAAATGTAGAGGCTACCGAAAGTGTAGTAGACCATTCTTGGGAAATGTTGGATCCAAATCCAGACATACACGGTCTATTTTTGGCATTTAATCGACAGTATTTTTGGAGTAAATTGGACTCAGTCATGATACAGTGGAGCAAAAGGATGACAGTCTGTGCTGGTTTATGCAGATATGAAAATGGGTTTTGTTCCATTAGCCTTAGTGAACCACTGTTGAAACTCAGGCCTCGGAAAGATTTAGTTGAAACATTACTACACGAAATGATTCATGCATATTTGTTTCTTACAAATAATAAAGATCACAAAAATAGAGATGGACATGGACCAGAGTTTTGTAAACACATGTACAGAATAAATGCAGCAGCTGGTACTAAAATATCAATTTATCACGATTTTCATGAAGAAGTAAATGTGTACAAAATACATTGGTGGAAGTGTAATGGACCATGTCAATATAAGAAGCCATTTTATGGAAATGTAAGAAGGTGTATGAATCGTGCACCGGGGCCATATGATAGGTGGTGGACTCATCATCAAGCTACTTGCAGTGGAATTTTTATTAAAATCAAAGAACCCGAAGGGTTTGGATTGAAAAAAAAACCAACTGTTTCAAAACAAGTGGATGTTAAACCTGTTAATAAAATTACAAATTTCATTACAATATTGGATTCTCCAATGAACAAAGTTCATCATGATGGTTCTGAAATATGTTCTAAATCAAAAGAAAATGATCAAAAGTCTCAATTTGATAACAAATCAAACTCACCCACAAAGAAAGTTTCTGATGCAAATGCTAAAATGTCTTCTGAACCTAATGAATGTGATAAACAAAATGTTCAACAGGGTGTATATTTATTGAATGATTTGTATGAGGAAAATGATTTTGAATACAATGATATCAGTGATTTGTATGATGGAATTTCTCAATGTCCCATTTGCAATAAACCTGTGTTAACAGACTGGTTGAATGATCATTTACAAAATTGTAAACAGTTGAAAGAGATGTTTGGCGATGAAATTAATGATAAATGTAAATGCCCAGCTTGCAATGATACAGTTGATAGATCCTTAATGAATGAGCATTTAAATAGTTGTAAAATGTTGATCAATGTGTTTGAAAATGACTCTGAGGATATTCCTGATGATACTAATTATGTAAACTGTCCATGTTGTGATAAAATGGTCAAGGACAGCAATATTAATACACATTTAGATATTTGTATGTCAACAGAATCTCTAACGCCAAACGATGATAAAAATAATTTAAAATGTCCATGCTGTGAAAATATATTTAAAACTGTTATAGAATTGGATGATCATGTAGATAACTGTCCGTCAGTATGTTAATAATCATAATAAATTATTTTATATTTTATTTATTTTATATACTCAATAATTATTAATATATTACGTCATGACTCATGATATATATTTTTTTTTATCTTCATTGTATCTTAAATAAAATATACGTGTTGATTAATAGAAAATCCTGAATTGATTTTATTTTAAGGGAGTTGTATAGGAAGCACTAAGGTAAGATCAGAGCTCTTTTTAAGGGACTTCCTTGTCAAAAATCACATATAGACATAAGTGTTAATTTTCTAATTACAAATTTAGATTAATAATCCAACAGACCATGTATCCTGTAGGCTGTATACTCCCGTAACCAAATTTTTAAATTTAGAATAATTAAAATATATAAAAACTTTTGTTTCTGTGTGAATATATGTGTGACTGTCTATATAAAGACTATTAATATCTTTGTATCTATATGTATATAAGTATACAGCCATAATAATCCAATTTTTATTTTATTATTAACCAACCTTTTAGTATAAACTTCGTAAAACTCAACAAAAATAAATTTAAAAAACGTAATTGAACTAATTTAATTATAATGTTACATAATTTTTTTTTTGTTATATAATTGTTTTTTATTATATTTCCCATTATTTATTAATTTCATGATATAATTACGAGTAACCAGAGGATACTTCAATAATTGGTGAGAAGGTTAGGACATTGTAAGAAAAAAATATGACAACATAATATAAAATTTAATTTTTATTTTCAGTTTTTTTCCATGATACGCATGCGTAGCACAACTTATTTTTCCATGGGAGATCCATTTTGAATACAATTTTGGATTAGTTGAATTTTTTCAAATAATTTTGTACAATCAACTTCTTGTATGCTAAATTTGTAATAAAGCTATTTCAAATTGGGTTTTTTGTCTGTATTCTATACACAGGCAGAATTTGTACTATTTATTAATTATTTTCTTTAATAGGTAATAATTTAAGCTATATCAATAAACTTTGATTGAAACAAGGTATTAAGAAATTAAGGACATTGATAAAAAAAAGGTGGGCAAGTGGGTGTTGCTCTGCTGTACAGTAGGTTACAAGTGGGTCACTGTATAATGGATGATATTAAATTTGAATTCAACGATATAATATCATTGTATAAGAAAAACGATTCTGAGCGGAGACGGTACCTATGTCAGTCTATGTATAAGACATATTATATACATATCTATGGTATTAAACAAAAAATTGACCTATAATTGGTACCTATAATAAATTCCAAATTAATCATATCACAATATCCATTAGGTACTGGTAACGCGTTATACATCAACAAAAACCGTGATACTATCATAGATATATAATAGTACACTTTAGAAGTTTCAAGTACCCACGAATAATATTATTCAATCACAACAAAATAACTAAAATAGTTATTCTAGGTTTTTTAATATGTAATTTCGTCCAAATTTGAATTTAAAATGTCTGTAAAAAATAACTGTGTTTATATATTTTTTAGATTTTTTGGTTACAGTATGAACTATTTACGAGAACCTTTGTGTTGAATTTGCAATCATTAGCTATAAAACCTGAACATTTTATAATTTATTAATTACAATGATTGATAATTTTCGAGATTTTGATAAATGTTGTCAAAATTTGATCTTTAAATGCTTATAAAAAAAAACTGTGCCTATGTATTTTTAATATTTTTCAATTGATATTGTTACAATGTATCAGGAGCCTTGTATTAAGTTTTTACACTTTTTGGCCCAACAGATAAAACTTTATTGATATTTATAGAAAAAAAAACTAAAAAAAATTGAAAGCTGTAAATGTCCATAAACAGCTCAAAAAGAGTCAAAATATTTTCAAAATTGTATGGTGTATAGGAAATGCTAATATAAACATTCAGTGAAATTTTCATGTATCTACAGTTATTCGTTTTTGAATTACAACAAAATAAGGAAATCGCTACATGAGAAATCGAGAGAACATCCAATGTTGTAAAAATTTGAATTTCAAACGCTCATAAAAATTTAATTTGACTTTCCGGTAGAGATTTTTTTATTGTTAAGGTAGACAAACTCAAGAGTAATCTTGTATTACATTTTCAAATCTTAGATTTAAAAAGAAAAATTTTTACGAATTCTTAACTCAAAATAATTCGCTAATTTTCGTGATTTTTCCATATTTTTACAATTTTTGAACTTTAAATGCTTATAAAAAAAATTGTGACTAAGGATTTTTAATATTTTTCATCTGCCTTTGAAACAATATATTAGGAGCCTTCTATTAAATTTTCAAGCTTTCGCAACCAACAAATAAAATTTTATTGATATTTTAAGAAAAAAAACTAAAAAAAAATGGAAAATGAAAATGTCCCTAAACAGTTCAAAATAAATCAAAATATTTTGAAAATGTTATCGTGTATAGAAAATGCATATATAAACAACCAGTGAAAATTTCATGTATATACGTTCATTTGTTTTAGAGTTAAACCAAAATCGATTTTTTGGAAAACCAATTTTGCGTAAAAATTCCCGTTTTTCCTTAATTTTTATGTTGTTTTTCCCGGCGCTTGTGAAAACTACTGGGAAATTTATACTTTTGACCCCCGAAGTACCAACTAGATTCACTTTCCTATCAGAAAAGCTACTGATGAAGAAAATCCAAGCACTTTTACTGTCCTAAAACGTGATGACAGACACAAAAAAAAAATTTAAAAAAAAAAACACATCATTGTAAAATCAATACATTCATCGTTTCACTCAGAATCTAAAAGTTCATACTTGCCAATTAAATTTATTATTTGAGTTCTTATTAAGTTTATTCTAAATTTACAATATAAGTTGATACATGAAAATTACTTGACATAATTTAACCACTCCAAGTATTTTATTCAAAATAAAATAGTTGTGTGGTGCATACAAAGTTAAAAAAGGCAGAGAAGTGTTTGACTATAGAAAATATTTTAGTGTTGGGTAGTAACGCAACGCAAATTAAAAATTACTTTTACAGTAATGCTGTAGTAATTTAATTGTATTTTATTCAAATTAATGCAATTGTAACATAATTACCTTTTAAAAGTAATTTCTATGGACTGATTTTGTAATTAATTTTTTAATAAGTAACATTATTTCTAACGCACTATTGGACTATATAATATTTAACGTAACGAGTAATTTACTCACCGCTGCTAGTTGTCTACTTTTATGTACTGCTAATTGAATTCAAAAGACAAAAATATGCATAAGGTACTGAGTTATAGACTAGCGGTCGCTGTTTCAGTAAAAGAACTGTATTTGGGCATAAAATATATACAAAAGTAAATTGTAAACTTCTTTCTGACACTTCTTTTAGTTACGTATACCTATCTGTATTTTTATTTTTATTAGAAAAACTATTGAAAAATAAAAAAAAGATCTCTTCAAACACAGTAAAACCTCATTAATCCGAACAGTCGTTTAATAACATGTAAACGTGTATTTTGAACCGCAGACTAAAATAAACATGAAAAGGAATTTAAAGAATTTCCCATATATGCATGTGATTGTAATTATTTCTACAAAATACCAATAGCAAATTTTCATTCACGTTATCCAATTGTTAATTACATAATACATATTCTTAAATCTATAATACCAACATACACATATTTTGATTATTTTGTTTAATCCGGACTTTCATTAATACGGACAACCTAGAGCCCCAATCAGTCCAGGTTATTAAGGTTTTGAATTTTTTTTAACTTAAATAATTCTGTAACAAAGTACTTATAAAATCATTTTTCTAAAATCTTACAATTTTACATTTAGTCACCTTTTTGAAATAAAAATTTGAATTAAAACGGATTAAAAATTAGATATTTTTATAACAGAATTGTTTATTTTGTATATTGATCAACTACAAAAAGTCAGGAATATTATTTTAAATATCGTTAGGTACGTCAAAAACAAAAATGTTCTCTTTTTGAGCTTGTATAAACAAATGGCTTCAACTAAATATTCTAGTATAAATAAATATTGTATACCTATAACACTTTTTTTTTAACAAGTTACAAACATAATACTATACAATTTATTTTAACAAGAAATAAATATACATGTTATTGATTTATTTTTGTATATTTAACTACATCATAAAAAATTGCATTTCAAATGTTAAGTCACCTTAATACTGCTACATAAATTATGTAAAGGCCGGTCAAAACAATGAAGTTAAATACATTTTTCACTATTATATATAATCATACATTTAATACATAATATAATAAATGTAATGACTAATGGTGTATTTCTATTCCAAATGTAGATTGTACATATTTTTTTTACAGTTATATTGAAACAAGTTAAATTCAATAATTCTACATTTGGGTTACATACAAAATTATTTAAAACTAACATTTTTCTAGTAGCAATATAGATCACATCATTAATATATATTTCAATTTCATAATTGAATGAATAGATGACATGTGTGAAAAATTAATTAATAATTATGTAAAATTTATTAATTTGTCTTATTTTAATGATATGATCAATAACAAACAATACAAATTTGTGACAATATATTAAAGTATAAGATATGCCATTTTGAATAATTAATAAGGGGGCGTAAGATGATGCAGAGCAATGTTTCTACATGTGTTTTGACAAATGTTTATTGTTCAAAAATTCAGAAATTAATACTAAGAGCAATTTAGCAAAAATTACAAAACAAATAAAAATGTATGATCAGTTTTAGAAAAGAACACATTTTCTTATAATTATATTATAACCCAAATGCATTAAAAGAATACGTAAATATACAACATTGTCACCATAAATAAATCATCTTTATCTTTATAGTATAGTAATGGTGAATATATTAGTATTTTATTTCTAACATAACATATAATGCTATTCATAGTTTTACAAATATAATTTAAAATGTTACATATTCTGACCAACATATTTTTACTATAATATATTAATTGAATACATTTTATACTATAAAGTATGGACAAATTGTTCTCAAAAGATTTTACTCTATTTTGGTTGTTTATTATACATTGTATAATTAAATAGTAACATGAGACAATTATTCCATCATCTTCTTTTGGTTTATTATGTCTATAGCGATTTTATTGGTTTACAATTTTTGTACAATAAATGTTAGTATTAATCAGATTTTTAAACACATAGTAAATATTTAATAGTATTTAAGTATTATACATAACAAATAGTCATTTTATTAAAAAAATAAAAAATAAAATAAATAGGAACTAAAATTGTTCAATGCTATTATATTTTCATCAAGTAAATATATATTGTTAGTAAATTGTTTATCCTCAACAATATTGACATTATTTGGTTTTATTTTTACCTACTTTTTTTTATAAATATAATATATGATTTATACTACAAAATATATTACACACTGATTGAATTCAAGCCACTATATAATTTTAGTTAAATTAATATAATATTATTATTTATTGATTCAATTCTATTGTTATATCAATCAAAAACACCAATGGTTATATCTTTCAAAGATAATATTTGGTTCATTAAGTTGTAATAAGTAAGAATTCCAAAAATAATAAAACTATTAGTTCAGAATGCTTTGGATTTGTTAAATATTGTTTTTATAACATGAACATTTTTTTTATGACATTATTAAGTTTAACATTCATTCAATATATTTCAGAAAAATTCATAACGTTATAGAATCATTATGTTTCAGAGTAATGTTTAAAAATATTGTTGAAAATTTGCTACAGAACATAATTAATTTATAATGTTAAAATGTATTTTACTCCAGAACATAATGTATATATGAAAATACATAACATTTGTTACATAAGATTATAATTATTATTATTATCTTTGGTAACAAGTAATAATAAGTATGATTCATTCTTTGTTTGTAAAGACGAGTATAAAATATTTTTAAAACTTCAAAATGTTTATAATAGTATGGTCAGTTTAATCAGTGATTAACATATAGATATAGTCTAGATCAGGGGTCTTTATTCGAGGCCAACAAACATTTTTTAAGCATAGTATGTATAAACTAATACATGTTTTTATTACACATGCGGCCCGCTTTTTGAAGAAAGATTGAAGACAGCCTGGGTCTAGATTGTATTCAAAAATTAATTTTATAAATAATTTACAAATCAGAAATAGTAACTAGATTAATAAAAAAAAATATGTCAATTGCATATACAATTTACAAATTTCAGTTTTATGTTGGAAATAAATTAAGTGAATTTAGTAATACTCATAGTAATAATTTATTCAATATTTCCAAAATAAAAAAACATAAATTAATTTTACTACATATAAATAAAAAAGAAGACTATATTAATTATTATTTAATAATAATATTAATAGTTAAAAATAATCATGTATAAAATTTCAACTAGAAAACATAGCTTAATAAAATAAAGTTTTTTAGAAAAATGACTAGATATTTACTAAAATCTATTTTACTCAAGACCTTGTTAGTTGTTAGTTTTAAAATTTGATCTAATTTTAATGATAATACAAGTATATATTAGGTACCCAAAAAAATGAGATTTTCATATTTACAAAATATATAATTTTAAAAGCAGATTAGCTGGACAAGAGTTTGTTTCATTTCACTTACTATGACACAAGGTATATGTTGTTATTTTTCCAAATATGATATCAATGATTCAAAGTGGTGCACAATGAAGTATAGTGTTTGTGTTATTTTTCAAATTGTAAGTGCTCATAAAAATTGTGAGTAACAAATAAAAAATTGGAAAACAGTTGAGTTAACCTTGTATTAAAATTTAAAATATTTATATTAATGAACAAATTCAATCGAAAACTCAACTTAAGTCATAAATGTTCTGTGGAAATTAAAGCTATTGCGAATAATTTACTAAGTATTGTACATTATAACATGCATTTTGTTTGAATAACGTGCCTTTTGTGAAAAAATTGGAGAGTATTAATAATTTTTTGGTAAGTTAACCGGAAACTACTGAACATTTACAAAAATTAATTTTATAAAGTACTGTCTGTATTATTTTTCAATAAGTATTTGAGATTTTAGGAGGCTATATGAAATTTTACTGCCCCAGAAAATTATGTTTTCATTTGGCAAAACTCACAAAATCATTGTAAAAACAAAAATGTTCTCATGACTGCTTTAAATATAAATTGCTATATAATTTAAAATCTTTTTTTAACTACTTTTATGTAGTTTTTTTACTTCCTCTTGGCTTAATGCTTTCACTGATTTGCCACATGGCTTCTTCACATAAAAACTCATCAAAATTGTTAAAGAATGCAATGATATGATCATGTTTCTTGAAATTGTAGCATCTATAAAAATATTTTGGAATAAGTATTCATTAATCCAATATATAATAACATATTTTTACCCTTTTTTAAATCTCTTCATATTTTCAACAATATTAAACTGTTGCCATCTTTTGGAAAAATTTATTATATTATCTGATATATAATCATTGTTACCAATGTGTACAAATGTTAAATCTTGTAATACTAATCCTCTGAAATAAAAAAGTTTATTAAATGTTGATGTAATCTTAACAATCAATAAAACAATATATCCATTTTTAAGTATTTCAATGTTATAGTAATTATGTTAATGGAAGTTGGACTACTGTAGCAGAAATGTATTATTCCTTTAGTGTAACTAATACAAAATAGAAACTGTTAAATATATAGTAGACGGCAGCCTCTAAGTAATAGATCAGTTTCTGTCTACTATAGCCCACCCCAAAAATTATTTCTATATACGCCACTGGACCATGGTTACTTTATAATGGTGCTTAAGTCTATAGGCATTGGGAATTCCCTTCTCTCTTCGTTGTACACTAACATCACTAGCAGAAAACAATTCGTAAAAATCAAAGATGCTGTCTCCGAGTTATTTGTGATACCATTTGGTGTCTCTTAAGGAGGTAAGCACTCACCTTAGTCCTTTTATTTATTTTATTTGTTAACTCAGTCACTAAGTGGATCACAAAGGCTCAACTTCTTCTTTTTTCAGATGACATAAAAATATTCCTTAAAATTGATAGTCTTAATCAATGCCATATTCTACAATCTGAACTCAATATTGGGCGCACAGTATTTTGTCTTAGCCTTAATAAAAACAAATGTCACGTTATGTCTTTTTCTAGAAAGCGGTCTCCTATTCACTATAACTATTCTTTTAATGGCCCCACTCTTGACCGTGTTTTCCTTAATAAAGATCTTGGTATTCATTATATTCCAGCATTGAACTTTGAGTATCACATAAATGTCACGGTAAGTAAGGCTTTAAAAGTCTTGTGATTTATTAAGCACAATACCAAACAGTTTTCTTCTGCTCGTTGTCTGTGCACATTATATTTCTCATTAGTATGTTCAATATTGGAATATGGAGTGGTGGTGTGGCATCCTTATTTGGCTAAAGATGAATTAAGACTTGAGTGTTCAAAACAGGTTTCTTTCCTACATTGCCCATATTATGAAGATAGAATACCCTAGTCACGATTATGCCTTATTCAGTAGTATATTGGAAATACCACTCCTATCATCACGTCGACAAGATGCTGACGAGCACTTCATAACCTCGTTCCTAGGTGGCACAATAGATGCTCCTATCACCTCTCCAACATAAGAGAATCCCTTAATTCTTCTCCAGAAATCACTCCCTCTTTCAAGTACCAACCCACAATGAATACAATGGACATAGAATGCTCCATTAACTAAATAATGTTAATTTTGATTTTAATATTTATTAAATGTATTAGTTATAATTTTGCTGTACTATTTCACTATATTACCATTAAGTTTATATTGTGTTGTATTTTCAATATGTTCTGTGTTACTGTGTGCCATAAATATCTACTACTTATATATTAAATTTAAAATGTAATCATAAAATTAACGATTAGCGTTTATAAATAAATAAATAATTATAATAGATCTGAAGAAAGAATTTAGTAGTTGCGATAATAATATAGGATATTGTACTGTAAATACATTCATATAATAAGTTGTAAAACCAAAAGTACTATTTTCATAGTTGAAAATGGTTTGTTCAGAAGTTTTAGATTAGAAGTGTTTTGCACAAAATGTGTGTTTAAAATAAAATAATTATATCTTGAATAAACTGGTCTAGACATAATCATTATTTATGTTAGTTGGTTGATTAATTTCCATTATTATAAGAATTAAATTTAAATATGTTAAAATGTTATAAATTCTCTTACATGTAAGGGATGCAAGGAGGATTCGTGTCAGCTAAAGCTTGTCTATATGCTCTAAAACTTGATGAGCTATCAATCAGTGCACAGTATTCTTTTAATCCTTCAGTTATATATTTTTGCCATTCTAAACGTCTTATTGGTGCACTATCTAAAGCAGATAAAAGGGCTAAATATGAATTAAAATTATTCATCTTTCTTAAGCTTTTCATTATTTTGATAAACTTTAAAACATAACGTTCACGTTCTTTAGCTTCATTTTGTTCTAGTATGCGCGATCTTGCCCTAAAAAATATGTATATGATATGTATATGTATATGATGTACACAGTGATTCACCAAGCATGCTCACACAGATTTTTCCTATAATTATGATTTTGGGGATTTTTAAGGATACCTAAGTACCATATTATAAATTATTTAGATTTTTTATTAAATTTAAGAAATGCTATATGGTGATACAATCTTCTTTTTATCAAATAAGAACCAAACTGTTTTACTGATTTATTTTTGAAAATTTTTATGTATCTGAATCATAGTTTGAAGAAGTAGTTTCTAACTTATTAAAATGATTATTCTAAGAATAATGGTCATTAAAAATGGTTTTACAAAAATAAAAAATATACATTAAATTGGATCTAGTATTTACTATTTACTAGATTCATTAAACAGAAAACTTTCACAGTATATAAAATATTGATAGATAAAATGTTCAAATAAACATTTTCCTTAATCTTCCAAACCCATTATCATGGACCTATCATCCTAGTTCTTTAAAATTTTGATTAAGGTACATTGAAATTATCAAAATAGTTATCTGATTAAATAATTAGGATACTTCTTAAACAACATCAAAAATCTAAGTATTTGAAAATATGGTCCTTAAATATACTTACTTCAAAATTCCAAAAATCAGAATTTGAATGTATTAATTACTAAAGGAAAAAATAGGGATAAATATGCTTAGTGAATCAACCTGTACAATAATACATAATAATTATATATAATTCATGTTTTCCTTAAAAACACATACCAGTAGGACATTTTGTTAAAATGTTCTGTAAATTCTGTGAGATTTGGACTACGCTCTTCATTTTGTTCCTTAACCCAAATTAAAACTTCCGGTATCTCAATTTTCATAAACAGTTCTGAATCCAACATTGTCATTTGTTCAGCAATAAGTTCTGTCTTATAGTCTAACAAAGTAGCTTGACGAGTATATATATTTTGAGATGGTAACAGGGCATTTATTGAAGTATTATGCACCATTTTTGCCTGATACCTTTCCAAAAGTTTCACTCTAAGTGCTTTTGCCATAGTTAAATCTCCAGCACATAATAGTTGATACACAAATTCCATAAGAATTTGCAGCACTTCATTATCTAAGTCTGTTAAACTATTGAAACTTTTAAAATAATTGTTCTCATAATTTTAAATTTTGTTTTTACTTACGTTAAATCACTAACTACTCTAACCAACAAAGAAAATGATTCTCGACCCGCTCGTTGCCTATTCAAATCACCAGAGTTTTGGAATCTTTGGTGTCGCATGCATAGTTTTTGAATTAACTCTAAAGGTGATATAAATGTCCTATATGTTGTTAAAAACGCTTCTTGATACATAAAATCTAAAGTAATGATAAAAATATTAAAAATAAATAGTAAATAATATATACAAGGTTATCCATTTAAAGTGTCTTTACTCATCATTTAATTTCAAAAAGTTTTAATTTTTTGGAAAATATTATTTCTGCATAATTTAATGTCATTGCAAAAAATCATTTATTACAATGTTTTGTCTTAATAATTTTTAAATTTACTTTTTTGAAAAAGTACATTTTCAATTTCATATTTCAGAGCGGAATATTTTTTTTGGTAGATCAAAAATCAAATTTTTAACGAGTAAATAGTAAATTATTTGTAGAACACAGATTTTTATGCAATTGTTTATAGGATTTTTGAGTTATCTTTACAAACTGTAATAGTTTCAGCTAATGACAACATTTAATAATTATTGCATATTTAAAGGAAAATAAATTGTACACCTATTTCCAAAATGTAATAAAGGTGTAAACCAATATTTTGTCTAGTGAACAATTCCAATAATGAAATTATTTTTCCACAATTTAGTTTTACATTAAGCTAATATCGATTTAAGGAAGAGAACTTTCATGTTCATATTTTTAATAGCAAATGATAATTAGTCAGTCATCAATAACTTTCCGCTACGCAATGTCTTTTAGTGCATACTTTCGTCAATATGCTATAAATAAGTAATTCCTTGGCTTACAATTTTCGAATGGATGAATGGATTTCCTCGGAAATACAAAAAAGGAGGTTTTTTCTACTGATGGAAAATTAATATTTTAAAACCATTGTAGAAAACATACAATCAATCATATGTTAAACATTTTCACTAAAAAAATTAATTGTTTTTTTTTATTATTAAGCAGGTACTGAATTCAGTTTAATTTATTTTAAATTAAAAAATTAAATTGATTATCTAATTTGAAAAAAGTTATAGGATGCATTTACTTCATATTTATGAAATTTATGATACTTTAAAATTCCTTTCCTTTTGGGTTATATGTATTTAAAGTTTAAATAAGTGGAGTAGTGGACTAGCATCTGAAGGGTACCCTATATTATGTCACTATGTAAATTATCTCAACTTTAAATACATACAACTACAGAAAGGAATTTTTTTTAAAGTATCATAAATTTCATAAATATGAGGTAAATACATCCTATTTTTTTTTTATATTAGAAAATCGAAAAATTTTATTTTATGTATAATAATTATTCATTTAAAATAAATTAAACTGAATTCAGTACCTACTTAAAAAAAAACAATTAATTTTTTTAGTCAAAATGTTTAACATATGATTGATTGTATGTTTTCTACAATGGTTGTAAAATATTAATTTTCCATAGGTGGGAAAAACCAATCTAATCCTATCTAAAACCTATTGGACCTAACTAATTGAATAACTCATGCCAAATTCAATTTGGATATATTGAAGAATTCCAAATATTACAAATATTCTGCTTCTGAATATGAAATTTTATGGATTTTCTAATAAGTTATAACTTTTCAAAATTTTAATTTGTAATGTTTACCATTTTTAACTGCGTTTGTTGCATGAACTACAAGAGCATCTGCGTGTCCACCTCGAACAAGTGGTCCGTCTTCTTCTGGTTTTTTAAATACTAGCCATTGAGATACATTTAATTCTTCCATAATGCTAACTTCGCTAATATCAGTTTGTAAAGGTTGTTCAGTAGTACTTGGTGTAATATCCCTGGAAAGCATAAGTTATGTTTTACTTAGCAATGGGCTAAAAAATTCAAACACTGGTGAAAATAAAATAATTGAATAAATCAAAAATATAACTATAAATTATTCACTTAATAATTAGTATTTGTTGAACACATGGACATAAAATCTGTTTATAATGTCAATAAAACAAATAACCATATTATAAGCTATAAAATGTACACAACACTACTTAGGAAGTTTACTCAATTAATGCTTGACTTAGTTTAACCTTCAATATATTGTTGCTTATAATAAAAAAATAGAAATAAATAAATATTTTTAGTACTCTTACTGAATTTCTAAACACTGAGTTTGAATTGGAGTTGATATAACTTCAGTTATGTATACTTTATTTGGAGAATTTGGTGGTGTTAGTTCTCTATAAGGAGATGTCATTACTTTACCACGTTTAGGTGGTAATGCTGGTGGATCAGAGTCACTGAAATTATGAAAACATTTTTAAATTTAAATAACTTCTTGAATATAAGATTTATAAGTATGTTACATACTTGGTAAAGTAATACTGTTGACAAGAATTTTCAACACTATAACTTTGGATTTCACTCTGATACTTTTGAGGTGAATGCCAATTACTTTGATGAAGCATTGTGTATGTATGAACAGAATGACGTAAAAATTCCGTAGTATTCCCATGTGTACAATTTCCAAACATTTCCATGTATGCCATTACTACAATAATTTAATGTATAATATAATTTATAATATTTAAATAAAGAACAAAATTCTATATTCACTCTAAACTATTTTCAAATTAAATTTGATATAGTTTTTTTCTAACTAAATGGTAACTAACATGCACAAAAAACCTATATTTTCAACATCTTACCCGAATAGGCCACCGAATGAAACACTAAAGAAAAAGAAATTAACAACTATACTTTTGTTTATTATAAATAATAATTATATTAAAAAGAAAATTATGAGTTGAACCATTCAATTACAGTGGCAGATATCGTGGGGAGGGGGCGGTCCAGCAACCCCCCTTGGACTTTTCGGCACCACATGCGGACCACCCCATGGGAGGGGTTGAACGTCATTCCCTCTGTGGATTTGAAATTCGCCCCCCCCCCTTAGAACTAGGATATATCCGCCACTGTTTAATTAGCATTTTAATAATATTATTCATAGATCATTATTTGTTGTATTATTATAAGGAAGAATTTATTAATTTATTAATTCATGATTGTTTGAAATCAAATATACATAATAATAGATAGGGTTCGAGACTTCTTGCATTTGCAGGTTTTTCTGTAGTGGTCGTAGATTATTCTAGGTAAGTTATAAATATGGTCCGGAACTTGATGTATTTGCATCTTTTTTTCTAATGCTTACAATTGAGATTTTTCTTTACAGAAATTTGATTCATGGAATATAGAATTTAATGGCACAATTTTTATTTCGCATTTATGGAATCTATTCCTTTACAGTGATTTTTTAGTATTTTTGGTGCATTTTATTCATTTTTGTATCTAGTTTAACAAATATTTGAATTTTTCTTGATGAAAGTTACACTTTATTGTAACACATTCAGTTTCCATTGGCTGTTGGTACGTTCATTAACTTTATCGTTTGTTGTCGCAATCTACAATTATTTAATAAACTGTTGGCAGATACTATTTTAGGCCCTGTTATCAGAAGAAATTTCCCAAAAGTTGATCAACTTATTTCAAACTGCCAAAAATATTTTTGAAGGCTCCTTCGAGAGTAAACATTTTTAAAGAGCTAGCACCTATAATAATTTATGAGACATGAATTATATAAAACGTACATTTTTAAAAATGTTAAGTCATTATAAGGTAATTTTTGGTATTTTTGTGGTCAATTTTCATGTTTATAAGGGCCGGTTGTAAAAAACTATTTGTGCAACCGGCCCTAAGTCATTTTAACATTATTTTTTTGTGTGCATTTTTTAAAGATTTTTACGTCATTAAGTTCCAGGCTCTAGTTATAAATTTGTTTCATGAAATTCCAAAATTGAATACAAAGTTTGAATTTGCATATTTCTACATATTTTGACATATTTTAGGAAAAATGAATATTAAATTTCAGTAATTGTTAGCATATTTTGTATTTTATAAAATTTTTATGTACGTACAATTGTTGGGAAAAACCATAATAGGATATCATTGAAAAATATTTCATAAAATAAATTATGTTTGGGTAGACAGCATAGGTGCAAATAGTGTTTGAGATTTGGGGAGGCTGATCCCATATGCATCATCCCTGAAGCCCTACCATTATATAATTCAAAAAGCTTAAAAAAAATCTACAAAACGTTTGCGAGGGCTGTAAAAAATGTTGAGGGAGGCGGCTTAACCACTAAATCTCTCTTCTACTTGTGCATATGGTATGTAAGGTTTTATGAGTCTTTGTGTCAAAACTGTGGTAAAACTAATCGACATTTCGATTATAGATTGAAAATCGGTAGATACGTGTTTGTTTATCACACTATTCGCATATTTTTTATTTATTCAGCCAAAACAATAACAATTAAATAATTACAATAAATTACATTAATAATAGCTGATACGTATACCAATTGAGCTATAAGCTATATCACAATATTTGTTATTTCTTAACCCAATACATGTACTAGTATTTTTTTAAATCAAGTTGTTTTATTTCACGATAGTTTAAAAATGCCTACAACATGCAATTATAATGTTTATCATAATCAATAAATCAATATATATTATAATAAGTAACACCCCAGTAGAAATTATTTGTATTATGTTTATGTACCTACTAATTTTTGAATTTTTTATTTCCAAAATTGTAATATGTTATATTATGTTTTATGCATTTTTCAAAAATATTACAAAAATTTAGCTGTATATGTATAATCATATATTTTGACAATTTTGACTGCATATTTCGATAATTTTGAGAGCAACAAGTCCCAAACCCTAATATTAATAACTAAATATTTTTATCAGTATTTTTTATAGAATGAAAATAAAAAATTTAATTTATTTTTTGTTAATTTTTAACAAATATAATTGTACACCTCTAATATAAATGTATTCCATGACATGCATACCTCTAATGTTGTAGAAAATATTAAACCTTTTAAATTATCTGGTTTCAAAAACGGCAAAACTTTTTAAAAGGAAAATATTTATGTTTCCGGTATTATTTTAATACTTGTATTAAGATATGGACATATTTTATATTTATTCTGAAGTTTAGAGTAATATATTCTGGTTTTAATATAACTTACTATGTTTCTTTTTCAATGGTAAAGGTGGTGGATTTGAAGGATCGACTGCAGGGTTATCAAGTGATGCAGTATGTGTTAAAGCTTGAATACTACAATGACTGTTATTTCTATGAAAGTTATATTGTGTGGCCATTTCATCCATAGATAAATTGTCATAAGTAGACCTCAGCCTTTGTCTAACTATACGTTTTTTTTCTGGAACCGGTGGTGGAATCTAGTAAAATTTAAACTTTCAATTAGGTATTGAATTACACAATAAACACATTATATATTATAAAGTTTAATGTAAAATAAATTACTTCATCATTTGATATTGAACAATTAATTTCGTTTGATACTACGGTTCTATTAGTGATTTGGTGTATAGTTGTGGATTTAGAATGGGTCCAAACTTGATTAGATGCCTGATGAATAAATGCAGTTTTCTTTTCTACCATTGCTAATAAACATAATTATAATTAGGTATTCGTCTATAATTAAAATACATGGCAGAAAAGAAATCAATCCTTCTTTTAATGACACAATTTCCAATATTTTGTCTAAACAAATTGCAAATGACAAAATTGATATTTAATATATACTATTATTAATTAGCTTTGTGACATTCAAACCAGCATTCAGAAATCTTAATGTTATTTCAATAAGTAAGAAATAAAATTAGAAATACATTATATGAGAAGTGGTGCATATCGTAGCTGTAACAATGAACAGGTATGTATAAAATGTGTGTGAGAGTGTGAACAAAAACATTTAGTCATGAGTACTAATAGTTGATGTATACATTATATACAAACATCATAATATTGCTTAATATGTTTCTCCACAATATATAACCTAACTCTTTGCCTATGATATTTTACTAATAGTTTTAAATTTAAATTAAATTCTTTAAAATAGGAAAAGAGTTGATTTAAGCTGTAGCTTTAAAATGTTATAGATGTTATAATGTTAACTTACTATGTTGAGGTGGATACTCGGAAAATGGAGATATTCGTTTTTCATTACCTTGGTCCACTGAAGCAGAACTGGAAGAACAGTTACAATACCCACATACATGGTTGGCATCATCTAATAATTCATATAATTAGTATTAAATATTAATATTTGATAAATGAATATTAACATATTAATAGCTTACTAGTTAAAAAAGAACTATCATCATTGCACATAACAATATTAACTTCATCATCATTTAAAATTGAATCCAGCGAACCTATTGATGAAGATCTATCAGAAAGGCTTAATGGTTCTAAAGATAAGTTGCATAGGGTATGCTTGGTGTTATTATGTCCAGTACGACGCTTTGGTGGCAAAGGAGGAGGAGAATTATTTTGGTCAGTCTTTTTTAACCATGATCTATTTAAGAAAAATTAATGTTAATCATTAGACAATATTTCTACTATACATCACAAACATTAATCTTACCGATCAGGTAAAGGTGGCTTTGAAGGAGGGTTACAGTCAACAGTATCAAAAGAATGATTACTCGTTTGTTCTAATATTTCTCTTTCCCTCGGTGTTAATGGTATATCTGGTAAAGAAACTCTTTGCTTCAGTTCATCAGGAAGTTTCAATGAGTCCTCGTCTTTGTATACAGTTTTAAGTACACCGTGGTTAAGTTTGTCATTAGTTAATGATACCAAGTTCTAAAATTCACCAAAAATGTTAGTTTAACATAGTTAATATAAAATATACATCTGTATATTATATAGAAAACAGAATAATAACTGTGCGACTATATTATTTTAATACCTGAATAGCTAGCTCTACCAAACGCAGTATATCTGATACATTATCCGTATTGATTGCTTTTTCTCCAAATATGAGAACATCATCACATAACTTAATCAATTGTGCTACGCTTTGGTACACTTGATTTAAAGCAGATACAACTAGTGAACTTTGTTCATTGATATCGTATGATTTAAACACCCCACAGATTGTTGTTACTGTTTCTAAAACTACTGTACCATTTCCCGGTAACATTTCTAGTTTATTTTTTGTTACTACATCAAGGAAATGTCTTAAGGCTATCTGAACCTAAAAATTTTTTTTTATATACATAATATATTAGTTTGGTAATTTAAATATAAATAAAACACTAATTAAGGGGATTCCATACCATGATCTGCTGTTTTTGTCTAACACATGGGCGACATAAGATTTTAAACGGATTCTTTGCCAAACATACCAATTGATCTAATGAAGCAATAAGAATTCTAAAAACAGATTTGAATTTGTCATCAAGTCTTCTTGCAATTGACTTTCCCACAATTTTGATTTTTTGATTTTAGCTTCTCAAAAAATTGAAATACAAACATGTTTAAATACTCTTTTTTAATATGACGTTTTCTGGAATTTGGGGGATAATACCAAAAATGTGGGAAAGTCAATTGCAAGAAGACTTGATGACAAATTCAAATCTGTTTTCAGAATTCTTATCACTTTATTAGATCAATTGGTATGTTTGCCAAAGAACACGTCTAAAATACTATGTTGCGAGTGTGTTAGACAAAGTCAGAAAATCACCCGGTAGAACCCAGTTAAGATACTTTCAATAAAATAAACGGTATGATTAAAACTTACTTGTCTAACATGAAAGTCGATGTCATTAAGGGATCGCTTAGGACTACTTCCTGATGAAGCATGTCTTTGCTTTGGCAAACCATTTTTAGGAGAACCACTCCTGGAACTGATGGTACTATGGCTAGGCGATCGCATCGCAGATGATATAATATCCAACAAATCTTCTTTAAATGAACGAGCTCGTCTTGCAAATTTATTACCACTACCAATGTTACTATTCCATTTTTTGTACTTTTCATCCGGGACAACTCCTTATAGCAAACAATAAAAATTAATATCACATTTATTTTTAAAAAGAAAACTTCATTAATATAGAACAGTTAAAGTACACTTTGTCAAAGATGACATAGGAAGTTAATATATTACACTTTACTACTATGGGTACTGGGTAGTTACTTATTTGTGAACCATGATTGATGCAAGTACACAGACGACAGAGATAAAGAATCTAAAAATAGAGCGTCCAACCTAAGTGAGTGGGGTACGATACTACGGCCGTACATACTACACAGTATTATGGTACAGAACATGAATGACGAATGTGGAATGACTATACACGTTAAATGTCTCTCAGACATGTAGTCTCATACCAGTATACCACTTTCAAAGCTCAATCGAGTCTGTCGTGACATTTTAGTTTGCGCACTGTATTGACTACGATATCCAATTCTTGTACCTACCGATAAACACATTTCACATTCAATAGAATCCGAGAAAATAGTTTTCAATATTTCATACTCAATGAATACGTGTATGATGCCTACGTAGTACGTAATTGTAAATATGGAATCGTTAAAACAATAGATTGTATAGTATTGTACCTACCTATTTGATTATTACGTCACGTCTACTACGGATTACGGTATCAATGATCAAGGTTACCTATTACTTATCCATACTAAATACTTAGTCATTCGTTTTAATTTAATACAGATACAGGATGTACTTATAAGGCATAATATATAGGCACTAAATGAGTAACCCGGTTTGGACAGAATTAGGACGGATATACGTCATACTGTTCGATACAAAACAATATTAATGGGGAAATTTAAGATTATAGAATAATTTACCCAAAAATTACTATCAAAAAATATAATAGTAGGTACTTAGTAGCACTCAAATAACAGTGCATTTTTTTATTTTATCAAATAGTAAAATGTACAATCTTTACAGAGACAACTATTACGATAAGCAAATATGATATTTACAAGAATAAAATTACGAGAATATTGTGTTGAGGTCTGAGGAAGTAACCCAATAGTAACACCTTTTTGATAGGTACCTAACTTTTAAACATAATATTATTTGTTGTTTTCATTATACACCGGAATTTACAGTAGTACATAATACATACCTACTAACTATTTGTAGTTGCTAATATACTCACTTTTGTCTTATAGGTGCGTAATTTTTTTAGAAAATATTTGTATAGTAAAATACATTTGTAAGTATAATAGCAGGCCCTATTATTTGTAAAATTTCGGAATGCACGTTTCATTTTATTCTCGCTACCATCTTAGCAAAAGGAATGTATTACATAATACATATTACATAATATATAATATATATATATTATATACCATATGTATACAATAATTTAACAATGCAATTTAATAAAACAACAAAATACTTATCTTTTAATAAAATCATAAAAATTAAATAGCATAATATAATAATAAAAACCTTAACTTAACTTTTTAATAATTAAAACATAACAATGCATATTACTTTCTTGATTTTTCATCAAGTAAGTATAGTAATTGAAATGAAAAAAGTCTGAACTTTGAAAGCTTCAAGAATTTGTGTTAAATAGGAAAATAATAAAAATGTAACTCAGTAATGATGAATAGGTGGGTAATTTAGCTAGCTTTAATATCAAATATTAATAAGAGAGATTTTATATCACACCCAAGCGGTATACCCAATTTGAATCGATAAAAACATTCGCGTGAACAGTCTCAAAATTTCTATTTTTTAACTTTTATCCTAAACTATGATACCTAGCTAGAAATTTGGTTGATAACTCATTAAAAAGGGATTATCAGGTAGACACTAAATATGGAATTAATTTTTTTTTTTTAATTATTTAATTTTTCACAGATAAAAAAAAAAGAGTTATTTTCTCTAGATTTTCATTTAGAGATGTAGATCTCCGAAACTGGAGAACGGATTTTGTTGTTTGGGGTCTTGTTAAATTCACATTTGCTAGGAGAATTGCAGTGAAGATTTTCAGAACTTTATCTAAAATCGTTAATTCATTACAAAGCTGTAAAGATGAAAAACATAAAAAAACGCCCAATAAAATTTGTTTTAATTTATTTTAATGTTCTGTAGTGAATTAACTATTAAAGATAAAGTTCTGCAAATCTTCACTACACTTCTCCTAACCAATGTGAATCTAACAAGACCAAAATCAACGAAATCCGCTGTCCGGTTTCGGAGATCTATCTCACTAAATGAAAATGAAAATGATTTTTTGTGGGGCTGTTCACGTCGACATTTTTCTGGATTCATATTGTTTGACCGCTTGGGTGTGATTAAATCAGTTAAAAAATTTCTAAAAATTCAAAATCAAGAAAGTTTACATGCCGATCCCTGACTTGGCAATTTTTGTTTTGTAGACCGTAGTGCACACTTGTATATTCGTAGTGCACATTGTGTGTCGTGGTGCACATAAAAATAGGGCCTGTATAATAGTATCGTAATTCGTAAGTATCTATATGATAATATTATGTAATATATTGTATAATATATTTATTTATTAGATTCTGAGTGGAAAGATGAATGTATTGATTTTACAATGATATGTTTTTTTTTGTGTCTGTGTACACGATAAGTAGTCGTAATAATGCTTCGATTTTCAACTTCAGTAATTGTAATTCAGTATCTTGTTCGATGGGAAAGTGAATATTGTTGGTGCATTGGGGTGGTCAAAATTTAAACTCCCAGTAATTTTCAAAAGCGCCGTGAAAAACAAAAGAAAAATTAACGAAAAACGGGAATTTTTAGTATTTTTTACGCAAAATCGATTTTGGTTTTGGGTGTAACAATAAAACAAATGACCATAGATACACGAAATTTTCACAGGTTGTTTATATTTCCATTTCCTATACATGATAAAATTTTCAAAATATTTTGATTTGTTTTGAACTGTTTAGAGACATTTTCAGTTTCCAATTTTATTAGTTTTTTTTTTCTATGAATATCAATAAAACTTTATTTGTTGATTAAAAATACTTGAAAACTTAATACAAGGCTAATAATATACAGGGTGTCCCGTGAGGATTTACCTATTAGCCGTAGAGGGGGACTCGCCGCCCGGACAAAAACCGGTTTTTTGCCGTTTTACTTATTAATTAAAAAAATTATTAAAAATCAGGAAATTAATGAAATTAAAATGTTGAAACGTCAATATTTTCAGAAAAATGAACTCTACAAAATGGCAATCTTCAATATTTTTTTAAATAATTAATTAAAAAAATAATTTTTTTAACTTTTTACCAAAACATAAAAAAAAAGGTGGGTAAGTGGATGTCGCTCTGCTGTACTGTAGGTTACAAGTGGGTCACTGTATGATGGATGGTATTAAATTTGAATTCAATGATATAATATCATTGTATAAGAAAAAACGATTCTGAGCGGAGGCGGTATGTCAGTCTAGGTATAAGACATATTATATACTTATTTATGGTATTAAATTATATGGAATTTATGAATAAATTATTCATTGCCCCTTAAAATATGCACAGTCTTATCATTGAGCATACTTCTTATTCCTTATACTATGGTAGATTGTATGGATAGGCCATAATGTGTTGATTTTTCAGTTTCATATATCCCCGAATAATATTTTTAAATTACAACAAAAAACCAAGATCGTTAATATTGATTTTAATATGTAATTTCGTCCAAATTTGAATTTAAAATGTCTGTAAAAAATAACTGTGTTCATATATTGCTTAGATTTTTTGGTTACAGTATGAATTATTTAAGAGAATCTTTGTTTTAAATTTTCAACTCTTAGTTATAAAAACTGAACATTTTATAATTTTTTAATTCCAACGATTGATAATTTTCGAGATTTTGATAAATTTTGTCAAAATTCCAACTTTAAATGCTTATACAAAAAAACCGTGCCAATGTATTTTTAATATTTTTCAACTGATATTGTAACAATATATCAGTAGCCTTGTATTAAATTTTTACACTTTTTGGCCCAACAGATAAAACTTTATTGATATTTATAGAAAAAAAAACTAAAAAAAATTGAAAGCTGTAAATGTCCATAAACAGCTCAAAAAGAGTCAAAATATTTTCAAAATTGTATGGTGTATAGGAAATGCTAATATAAACATTCAGTGAAATTTTCATGTATCTACAGTTATTCGTTTTTGAATTACAACAAAATAAGGAAATCGCTATATGAGAAATCGAGTGAACATCCAATGTTGTAAAAATTTGAATTTCAAACGCTCATAAAAATTTAATTTGACATTCCGGTAGAAATTTTTTTTTTTGATAAAGGTAGACAAACTTATGAGTAATCTTATATTACATTTTCAAATCTTAGATTTAAAAAGAAAAATTTTTACGAATTCTTAACTCAAAATAATTTGCTAATTTTCGTGATTTTTCCATATTTTGTCAATTTTTGAACTTTAAATGCTTATAAAAAAAAATTGTGACTAAGGATTTTTAATATTTTTCATCTGCCTTTGAAACAACATATTAGGAGCCTTCTATTAAATTTTCAAGCTTTCGCAACCAACAAATAAAATTTTATTGATATTTTTAGAAAAAAAACTAAAAAAAAATGGAAAATGAAAATGTCCCTAAACAGTTCAAAATAAATCAAAATTTTTTGAAAATGTTATCGTGTATAGAAAATGCAATTATAAACAACCAGTGAAAATTTCATGTATCTACGGTCATTTGTTTTAAAGTAACACCAAAAACCAAATTCGATTTTTTGGAAAATCGATTTTGCGTAAAAATTCCCGTTTTTCCTTAATTTTTATGTTGTTTTTCCCGGCGCTTATGAAAACTACTGGAAAATGTTTACTTTTGACCCCCCAAAGTACCAACTAGATTCACTTTCCTATCAGAAAAGGTACTATTGAAGAAAATCGAAGCACTTTTACTGTCCCAAAACGTGATGACAGAGACAAAAATAAAAAAATATAAAAATATAAAAATATAAAAAAAAACACACATCATTGTAAAACCAATACATTCATCGCTCCGCTCAGAATCTAAAAATAAAAAAGGTGGGCAAGTGGGTGTCGTTCTGCTGTACTGTAGGTTACAAGTGGGTCACTGTATAATGGATGGTATTAAATTTGAATTCAATGATATAATATCATTGTATAAGAAAAACGATTCTGAGCGGTGACGGTATGTCACGGTGTCTATGTATAAGACATATTATATACATATCTATGGTATTAAACAAAAAAATGACCTATAATAAATTCCAAATTAATCATATCACAATATCCATTAGATACTTATAACAGTTATAACGCGTTATACATCAACAAAAACCGTGATACTGTCATAGATATATAATAGTACACTTTAGAAGTTTCAAGTACCCACGAATAATATTATTCAATCACAACAAAATAACTAAAATCGTAATTCTTGGTTTAAATATGAAATTTTGTCTAAATTTGAAATTAAAATGTCTGTAAAAAATAAGTGTGTTTATATATTTTTTAGATTTTTTGGTTACAGTATGAATTATTTAAGAGAATCTTTGTTTTAAATTTTCAACTCTTAGTTATAAAAACTGAACATTTTATAATTTTTTAATTCCAACGATTGATAATTTTCGAGATTTTGATAAATTTTGTCAAAATTCCAACTTTAAATGCTTATAAAAAAAAATCGTGCCTATGTATTTTTAATATTTTTCAACTGATATTGTAACAATATATCAGGAGCCTTGTATTAAATTTTTACACTTTTTGGCCCAACAGATAAAACTTTATTGATATTTATAGAAAAAAAACTAAAAAAAATTGAAAGCTGTAAATGTCCATAAACAGCTCAAAAAGAGTCAAAATATTTTCAAAATTGTATGGTGTATAGGAAATGCTAATATAAACATTCAGTGAAATTTTCATGTATCTACAGTTATTCGTTTTTGAATTACAACAAAATAAGGAAATCGCTACATGAGAAATCGAGTGAAAATCCAATGTTGTAAAAATTTGAATTTCAAACGCTCATAAAAATTTAATTTGACTGTCCGGTAGAGATTTTTTTATTGATAAAGGTAGATAATCTTATAAGGAATCTTGTGTTTCATTTTCAAATCTTAGATTTAAAAAGAAAAATTTTTACGAATTCTTAACTCAAAATAATTTGCTAATTTTCGTGATTTTTCCATATTTTGTCAATTTTTGAACTTTAAATGCTTATAAAAAAAAATTGTGACTAAGGATTTTTAATATTTTTCATCTGCCTTTGAAACAATATATTAGGAGCCTTCTATTAAATTTTCAAGCTTTCGCAACCAACAAATAAAATTTTATTGATATTTTTAGAAAAAAAACTAAAAAAAAATGGAAAATGAAAATGTCCCTAAACAGTTCAAAATAAATCAAAATATTTTGAAAATGTTATCGTGTATAGAAAATGCAAATATAAACAACCAGTGAAAATTTCATGTATATACGTTCATTTGTTTCAGAGTTACACCAAAAACCAAAATCGATTTTTTGGAAAACCAATTTTGCGTAAAAATTCCCGTTTTTCCTTAATTTTTATGTTTTTTTCCCGGCGCTTGTGAAAACTACTGGGAAATTTATACTTTTGACCCCCCAAAGTACCAACTAGATTCACTTTCCTATCAGAAAAGCTACTGATGAAGAAAATCGAAGCACTTTTACTGTCCTAAAACGTGATGACAGACACAAAAATAAAAAAAAAATAAAAAAAAATAAAAAAAAAAATAAAAAAAGGTGGGCAAGTGGGTGTCGCTCTGCTGTACAGTAGGTTACAAGTGGGTCACTGTATAATGGATGGTATTAAACTTGAATTCAATGATATAATATCATTGTATAAGAAAAACGATTCTGAGCGGAGACGGTATGTCAGTCTACTAAAATCGTAATTCTTGGTTTAAATATGAAATTTTGTCTAAATTTGAAATTAAAATGTCTTTAAAAAATAAGTGTGTTTGTATATCTTTTAGATTTTTTGGTTACAGTATGAATTATTTAAGAGAATCTTTGTTTTAAATTTTCAACTCTTAGTTATAAAAACTGAACATTTTATAATTTTTTAATTCCAACGATTGATAATTTTCGAGATTTTGATAAATTTTGTCAAAATTCCAACTTTAAATGCTTATAAAAAAAAATCGTGCCTATGTATTTTTAAAATTTTTCAACTGATATTGTAACAATATATAAGAAAGCTTGTATTAAATTTTCAGACTTTTTGGCCCACCAAATAAAATTTTATTGACAATTATAAAAAAAAAAACTAAAAAAATTGAAAACTGAAAATGTCCGTAAACAGCTCAAAAAGAGTCAAAATATTTTCAAAATTGTATGGTGTATAGGAAATGCTAATATAAACATTCAGTGAAATTTTCATGTATCTACAGTTATTCGTTTTTGAATTACAACAAAATAAGGAAATTGCTACATGAGAAATCGAGTGAAAATCCAATGTTGTAAAAATTTGAATTTCAAACGCTCATAAAAATTTAATTTGACTGTCCGGTAGAGATTTTTTATTGATAAAGGTAGATAATCTTATAAGGAATCTTGTGTTTCATTTTCAAATCTTAGATTTAAAAGAAAAATTTTTACGAATTCTTAACTCAAAATAATTTGCTAATTTCGTGATTTTTCCATATTTTGTCAATTTTTGAACTTAAATGCTTATAAAAAAAATTGTGACTAAGGATTTTTAATATTTTTCATCTGCCTTTGAAACAACATATTAGGAGCCTTCTATTAAATTTTCAAGCTTTCGCAACCAACAAATAAAATTTTATTGATATTTCTAGAAAAAAAACTAAAAAAAATGAAAAATGAAAATGTCCCTAAACAGTTCAAAATAAATCAAATATTTTGAAAATGTTATCGTGTATAGAAAATGCAAATATAAACAACCAGTGAAAATTTCATGTATATACGTTCATTTGTTTTAGAGTTACACCAAAAACCAAATTCGATTTTTTGGAAAATCGATTTTGCGTAAAAATTCCCGTTTTTCCTTAATTTTTATGTTGTTTTTCCCGGCGCTTGTGAAAACTACTGGGAAATGTTTACTTTTGACCCCCAAAGTACCAACTAGATTCACTTTCCTATCAGAAAAGGTACTATTGAAGAAAATCGAAGCACTTTTACTGTCCTAAAACGTGATGACAGACACAAAAATATATATAAATAAAAATATAAATAAAAAAAAACATACATCATTGTAAAACCAATACATTCATCGCTCCGCTCAGAATCTAAAAGGTGGGCAAGTGGGTGTCGCTCTGCTGTACAGTAGGTTACAAGTGGGTCACTGTATAATGGATGATATTAAATTTGAATTCAACGATATAATATCATTGTATAAGAAAAACGATTCTGAGCGCAGACGGTATGTCAGTCTATGTATAAGACATATTATATACATATCTATGGTATTAAACAAAAAATTGACCTATAATGGGTACCTATAATAAATTCCAAATTAATCATATCAAAATATCCATTAGGTACTTATAACGCGTTATACATCAACAAAACCGTGATACTATCATAGATATATAATAGTACACTTTAGAAGTTTCAAGTATCCACGAATAATATTATACATCACAACAAAATAACTAAAATAGTTATTCTAGGTTTTTAATATGTAATTTCGTCCAAATTTGAATTTAAAATGTCTGTAAAAAATAACTGTGTTCATATATTTTTTAGATTTTTGGTTACAGTATGAACTATTTACGAGAACCTTTGTGTTGAATTTGCAATCCTTAGCTATAAAACTGAACATTTTATAATTTATTAATTACAATGATTGATAATGTTCGAGATTTTGATAAATTTTGTCAAATTTGATCTTTAAATGCTTATAAAAAAAAACTGTGCCTATGTATTTTTATATTTTTCAACTGATATTGTAACAATATATCAGGAGCCTTGTATTAATTTTTACACTTTTTGGCCCAACAGATAAAACTTTATTGATATTTATAGAAAAAAAAACTAAAAAAAATTGAAAGCTGTAAATGTCCATAAACAGCTCAAAAAGAGTCAAAATATTTTCAAAATTGTATGGTGTATAGAAAATGCTAATTTAAACATTCAGTGAAATTTTCATGTATCTACAGTTATTTGTTTTTGAATTACAACAAAATAAGGAAATCGCTACATGGGAAATCGAGTTTCAAAATTCAATGTTGTAAAAATTTGAATTTCAAACGCTCATAAAAATTTAATTTGACTTTCTTATAAACATTTTTCTTTTGATAAAGGTAGACAAACTTATAAGGAATCTTGTGTTTAATTTTCAAATCTTAGATTTAAAAAGAAAAATTTTTACGAATTCTTAACTCAAAATAATTTGCTAATTTTCGTGATTTTCCCATATTTTGTCAATTTTTGAACTTTAAATGCTTATAAAAAAAAATTGTGACTAAGGATTTTTAATATTTTTCATCTGCCTTTGAAGCAATATATTAGGAGCCTTCTATTAAATTTTCAAGCTTTTTCAACCAACAAATAAAATTTTATTGATATTTTAGAAAAAAAACTAAAAAAAAATGGAAAATGAAAATGTCCCTAAACAGTTCAAAATAAATCAAAATATTTTGAAATGTTATCGTGTATAGAAAATGCAAATATAAACAACCAGTGAAAATTTCATGTATATACGTTCATTTGTTTCAGAGTTACACCAAAAACCAAAATCGATTTTTTGGAAAACCAATTTTGCGTAAAAATTCCCGTTTTTCCTTAATTTTTATGTTGTTTTTCCCGGCGCTTGTGAAAACTACTGGAAAATGTATACTTTTGACCCCCCAAAGTACCAACTAGATTCACTTTCCTATCAGAAAAGCTACTGATGAAGAAAATCCAAGCACTTTTACTGTCCTAAAACGTGATGACAGACACAAAAAAAATAAAAAATAAAAAAAAAAAAAAAAAAATAAAAAAAAAATAAAAAACACACATCATTGTAAAATCAATACATTCATCGTTTCACTCAGAATCTAAAACACACATCATTGTAAAATCAATACATTCATCGTTTCACTCAGAATCTAAAATTAGTTATTTGTAGTGCTTACCTCTGTGAGTCTTAATAAGAAAACAGAATTACGATATCTCTATTATTTCAGGAGATATCGCAATGAGTAAATCCTCACGGGACACCCTGTATTGTTACAATGACATTTAAAAAATATTAAAAATACTTAGTCACAGTTTTTTTTTATAAGCATTTAAAGTTCAAAAATTGACAAAATATGGAAAAATTACGAAAATTAGCAAATTATTTTGAGTTAAGAATTCATAAAAATGTTTAGACATTGTAGGTATAATAAAAATAGATAAGATTATCTACATTTATAAAAAAAAGAAAAATGTCTATAAGAAAGCCGATAAATATAAAACAACTTGAAAACAAATAATACAACTTGAATAAAAAAAATAAAACTGACAATATTTCAGTAAACATTTCTTTTTTTAACTATAATAATATTGAAATTTGGATTCTCTACTCGGTTCTCATAAATTATTGGCTATTTCAGTATTTAAAAATATTCTTAATATTATATTATTTATCTAGATAAGATAATTAAAGAAATAATTTTAAACATTGGTCGGTAATCGCGTTATGTTATCTTATAAAATAAATATAGTTTCCAAATATTATAATAAATTAAAAGGGATAATAAAAAATTATCCATACTCAATATTATGTTAGCTGTTCCAAAGTACAATATTGCTTATTTCTAATTTTTAAGGGGGCTTTAATTTCAAATTAATTATTTTGGGGAGACCAAGCACCCGTAAGCAACCCTTCCCCCACCCGATTTCCACTTATGAACCAATGCTACACATTTACTAACGTCTAGTTACACATCTACCCGAAGGGTAGGTTACCCATCCAATCCTTCCCCACCACAAGTATCCAATGAGATGTCATTAGAACCCCGAGTTTTTCGACCGTATCCGGAAGGAATAGGGAGCGACTACTTGTCAGTTGTCACAATTTAATTAGCAAGGTTACACCTTATTAAGCTACCCATTTACTTTCAGTGAAGGTCTCCCCCGATCACATAGTACAGTAGGTATATTCTTATATCATATTTGTAGAGTACAGGATATTATAGCAAAAACGGTTTTGCGCGGGATAGTAGTATAGAACCACTCAGGCTGTAATGTTAAGTCTACAAATTGATATACAAATAGTTGAGAACATTATCTGTGAATTTTTTTTTTCATTTTTTTGATATCATTTATACAAAAAAAGTTCTTATTGTTTCAAAATCCATTATTTTTGTGTTTTTCAAACTTTAATAACTTTTTTTTAGTACCGATATCAAAAAATAAAAACAATATTTCATAGCCAAAGTTCTCTTTTTAAGTGGTGAAAATTTTGTTTCTTAGTTACATGGCTATGGCCTTCAGTGTTTTTTCCCACGTATAATAGTTTTTGCTATGTTTTATATTTGTAAGAAGGAGACCACACATGCGGGTGTAGCGTCCTTTTAATAATAATTGTTTTTAGATAGTTTATGGAAACTAAAATAACATAAAAATGATTAGGTTTTTGATTAAAAATAAAATAATGACAAAAATAAAAAGAATTTATTTAGAAACCCAACTTAATACAATTTAAATTTATTAAAAAAATATGCAAAATAAAATCTCACGTCTTTTAAGCTCCTTTTGCTACATATTGCATTTGTAGATAGGTACATTTTTAATTTATTGTAAAAGCATGCAAGTAGCTAATAATGAACAAAAATCAATCTAACAATTTAATATTCCAATGTGTGTATTTTAATACTACAAGCTGATACACAGTTTTCAACTGACACAGCATGTTAACATTAATTTAGAAAACTAGACGAAAAAGATACTCTTGAAGAGACTGGGGGCTGATGGAAAAATTGTCACATTATAAAAATGTAGTAGTATTGTATGATTTTAGAAATTTCACTTCGTTCAAAATTTGGAGTAAAATTAAATTACAATTATTGTTTTGTTACAAACAGAACAGAATGCTATAAAAGACAATCTTGATGTTTCTTTTATAAATAAAGTTAAATTATTTCTATGTACGAGTAGGTAAATGACTGTGATTTAAAATTATGCAAACATTTGACCATCTTCCATTTTTGTAAATTCAGGAAAAATTAACTACCTTTCTACCAAAAAGTACTGATTTAAAATGTTTTAACTATGTAAAAATCAATAACATTTTTGGTTAAAATCTATAATATTAACAGAATGTTATTAAGAAATTAGATAATTATAAATATTATAATATTAATGATATGTAGAAACTTGAAACTCTATTTAGGTTAACATAAAGTTCATATTTGTTTAGAAATCAAAATATACAAGTCTCTAAGGAGGCAACACCAATTGTTCCAGTTTTTGCAACTTACTGGTGAATGGTGATCAAATAAATATTTTTTAATGCCAATTGATAGTCTTTTTTAAGTCAAATACGGGGTTAAATACAATTTAACTAAAATTGTGAGGTGTTTGTTGTTGCTTTTTAAGCAATAATAATACAAAATAAATAAAAAAACCAAATAAGTTGTTATACTAAGGTGTGTTATATTTACATAAATAGGGGTGGGGGCTTAGCCCCACCAAAGTTACTCTAGCCCCTTCAAGATAATTTAATCTTCAAACTCGTATAAGATTAATTCAAAATAAACATAGCAAAGTAAAATGCTTGAGTACAACATACAGATATACACCAATGCCAACGATATCACCTCAATAAATAGAACTTTATAAGTCATAAGACATTTAAATTTTATAAGTGCATTTGTATTTTGATGTTAAGTTTTATATTGATCTATTAACCGTCAACTAATCTAATTCAGTCAAAATTAATAGTTTATTATTATACATTTGTAAAGGAAAGCTTGAAACAATTCTTGAACACTTTCATTAGCAATTATAAAAAAAAAATGAAACGAGTTAAAATTATTATTTTTATAGATATGTGGGGAGAAGGGACAAGCTCCAAAAAGTTACTTTTTAAGAAAATGTATGGAGCAATTTATTGCTTCAGTGCTTCAGCCCCCCTCCCCAGATTTTGGAGCTAGTTGTACCACTGTATATTGATTATTGACAACATTTCTAAATATTTTAAACCTTATTTATCATATATTGCTGACACATTTTATTATGTAACTTACCTGTTTTATATTGCCTCAAAAAAAAAAAAACAAATATTATCAATAGAGTTGTATTTATTAAAAAAAAAAAATTGGTTTTTATAAATATTAATTCAGTTATTTAATAAACAAATAACTTTAAATTATGTTTAATGATTTGTCAAGACTTTATTTGGTAAACATAAACATGCGTGTGCTCAAAAACAATCTACAACGTTTACATAATTTATTATTAATACTTACTACATTGTTCAATTTCATCATCTTTATCAGAATCATGTTTATTCGTCGAAGACATGTTGTTATAAACCAATCATACGACGAAACAAACCATAACTGAACGTAATGCATTGTTGATCATGTTATGTGTCGTTTGAGTTCAACATGATCAATCAAATTACTGATTACCATTGTCAGTTTAATGAATTGAAATATAATTAAAATGAGTTAAAAAAATAACTAGTGAACATTAGGTATAATATGTAGAAATGAAACTTAAACAATGTAAAACTACTTTACTTACCATGGCTGATTATGTTTAAACACTGAATGCTGACTGTGTACTTGAATAAATCTGGTACAAAATTTATATTGTTCCATCATAGATTAGTGACTGTGTATAGAAATTCATTATTTTATGTACTAAAGCAAAAAGTATTAAGAATTATTATTAATTCTGAACTATATTTATGGAAAGCTGTGAAATTTGTTGGCGTTTAAAAACTTTTTATCACATCATTATCACTGTATCACATATTATTGTTTTTAATACCATGGTATGAGTAGGTAGAAAGTTATAGATTTTATGTTGCCAATATCGATATACCTTGGTTGTTCTATGGTTGTATAACGATAGTATATCGTGGTGGATATCAAATGTTTGTCAAATTATCATGAAGTAAAAATTGTTGTATACTATATAGCTATAAACTATAATAATGTGTTTATAGTTAAAAAATGTGGATGAAGAAATTATTAACAGAATAATTATATTATTGTTATGTGTTTGTTTTTTAGATAATTCTAGTTTTGTATTTTCATTGCGCATTTTAAAATTGTCTTTTATAAATTAACTTCAATTTTTGTTGTTAACAATTCAATTTGTTGAAATTAAATTTGAAAACAAACAATTGATGCCAAACGAACACATTTTTTCTTCTTCCTGTCGCGTTTCATCAGGTAACGAATATCTATTGTCTATTACTATTTACTAACATTCTTAAAATATATTAACTGACCTCCGAATGATCGTGTAGAATATTTTAAATTGTACTTAGGTATCTATATCATTATAATTTGAATAACAATTGTTTTAAAAGATCACAATTTTCAATACATAAAAATATTATATGGATTATGGTCATGATATTTTAAATTCTGTGAATCATGATATAAATAATATTGATTTTAAAACAGGCTTGAAAATATTTTATTTAATATTATAATTGTGTTATTATGATAGGTACCTAACTTAAAATATAAAAGTATTGAGCACATATATTTAAAGAAACAAAATTTTTGTTGCCATTATATTATTCTATTTTATCTATTATTAAGTCGATAAAATGGTCTCCCAAAAAACTCTTTATGTTGTACCTATAAGTTTTTATACAAATGTAAACATTTTTATTGATTAGTATAACAAAACCGTTTTACAATTCAAAATTCAAATTCAATTAAATGAGCATGGCATAGTATGTGGATTTTGGGGGAGATTGCACTATTTTACTTTACACTTAATGTGCAGTTTTAGACTATAGTAATTTTTTGTCATCCATACTAGATGAAAAATGCAGAGTAATAATATAATGTCTACTACCTAAATATTATAATACAAATTTAAAAATTGTTTAATAGTATCATTTTTATTGTCTTTTATAGTTTTAATATAAGTAAATTATAATAATAGTTCATAAAAGTAAAAGAACTTTTTTACTGATTATAAATAATCTTTGATCGGTTTTGTAGATTTATAATTTATAAAAAAGTAGTTATGAAAATTATTAAATTATTGAATATAGTAAAGTCAGCAATTATTGTGATCACTTATATGGGAAGTTGATTCTATCGATTAACAATTTGACATTGGTGAAATTTTTTAGAAACTCAGTATTTTTTGATAAAAATGACAAACCTTTTTTATGGCAATCTGTGCCAATGACAGTTAGTCCAGAAAAAAACATTACCGGAATAATGATCCTGTACTTTGGAATCAACCAAATTTAATTATTATTTTTAACTAGTAGAGGGTAATATTTTACAGGCCACATTGAGCTCCGTTTTTCAATATTTAAAAATAAGAAAAATTAAAATATTTTTTTCTAAAATTATTTAATTATACTGTTTGTAATAAAATAAAAAATCAGAGTTCAATAGCGGCCTGGAGGAAGTTTTCTAATTTCAGATAAAAATAATAGATATGAAAATCCTACATAGTCTGAGTATTTTTCCTTGGGAGTAATTTTTGTTGTTATAATACATCGTATCAACCCCAGTTATCGGGAAGTAGATTAAAAGTATTATAATTAAGATAGTAATTAAAATATAAAATACAATTTTCAAATTTAATGGAATTGCGGGGAATTTGAATAACCGGCCACCGGGTCAATAAATATTTAAACATAGACATATTAATATGTCTATGATTTAAAAGTAAAAACCCAAATTTCCGTTTTATTATACGTTTATATTTTTATTTTAAATTGTCGAATATTTCATGATTTCCCAGCCGTTAATTTTAAATTTGTGTTGTAGATTAATTACTAATAAATAGTAATTATCTATCTACACTGTACAGCATGTCGGCATTGACATAATATTATAAATATGTTTATTGTATATTGATATTAAAAAACTATTTTGCCATAAAAAACATAATTGCCAATTATTAATTGGCTACACTGAATGAACTCTATCGTGTGTAGTGTTTTAAAACGTAAAAATTGGAGACCATGTTTTTCTTTAATCTTTTTATCTTAGCCGGCATATTATGTTTATGTATATAGCTGCAGTTAGCAGTAGTCAGTTTTAATATTTATTTTGAATAAATAAAAATAATTATTATTAATTTAAACTTTTAAGGCAATCCTTTAGTTTTTAATTTTAAATAGAGTCTGGGCATTTATATATTGGTTCTGTTTTTGTATCTGACAAAATAATTCGCAAATTATATTATATATATATATATATTATTGTTTCTTTTAAATTGATATAAGTAATGTCAAAATTAGATCCCAACGGTATTTCTACTTTGCCTTGGTATAATGACGAATTTGGTAAGTATTTTATTTTTATTTTTACAAGAAATATACCATTTAAACCTTATAGTAAAGGTAATAATCTATTTATTTATTATAGCTTTTTAAGAATTATATAATTTACTTCCTATTGTGTATCAAATATACGAAAAGATTTAACGAAGCGTTTTCATTTACTTATATACAAATATAATATAGAAACAAATTTTACTATTACTTCAAAATGTAGAATTATTGAACAATTAATAATAATATTATATTATATTCTATAATGGTGTTTGTCGTTTATGATATTTATACTTTTGTAACTTATATTAAGTCAAAAAATATCCTGATCATGTACCGACGTACAATTATATTTGTCACGAAGTTCGATATTTTAATATTACTATTTTCTTTTAAGGTTCATTTAATATAGTCATATATATTATGTTTAATAAATTACACACCATAACAAAATAAATAAATTAATTTGTCCTGTTATACACGTCGATAATTGATAATTTTCAGTTTTTGCTGATTAAATTAAAAGTAAATAAACTACAGCTCATTATTTTGCTTCTGACTTAGTGATAGTGCAGTACTGTATTCACTAGTTACCTTGTTCCTCATGCCACAGGCTTGTACCCGGATTTATATGAGATCATTGACCCGTATATATAATATTATCTCGAGTTCAAGGACATTACCTGTAATGTATTTACTACACTTTTTTTTAACATTTTTTATTCCATGAATTTGCAATAGGTACAATTTTTACATTTAGGTAGGATTTATGAATTATTTAAATTTCATTTTTACATGTATTTGGAATTTAATAGGATATAATAAGTAATAATTAGGGATTAACCTAGCTATTTATGTATGCTATAATATTATATCATTTAATTTCCCGTGTTTATTTATAGTAATCAAATTAATTGGTTAATAAGGACTTTTTAGGATCAGATAAAATGGGTTAATTTATTATACACATTATACCTATTTATAATTATTTATATTTATATTTATTATACATTTTAAATTGATCACGGGTAATCAGTAAACAATAATGAATACATGGTGCATCATTAAAATACAATACAAATACTTTTATTTTTGAAATTTTTAATAAAATTCTGTCTTACAATATTTTTAGTTACTTTAATAAATATGTGTTAAATAACTTTCATTTAATTCCAGTAAGAATAACTTATGAGAAGCTTTGTGTTTTTAAAACTGAGTTACCTATATAAAAATTTGAACTTCAAACGCTTATACAAAAAAAAAAAAAAAAGGTGAGTAAGTGGATGTCGCTCTGCTGTACAGTAGGTTACAAGTGGGTCACTGTATAATGGATGCTATTAAATTTGAATTCAATGATACAATATCATTGTATAAGAAAAACGATTCTGAGCGAAGACGGTATGTCAGTCTAGGTTTAAGACAAATTATATACATATCTATGGTATTAAAAAAAAAATTGACCTATAATAAATTCCAAATTAATCATATCATATCACAATATCCATTAGGTACTTATAACACGTTATACATCAACATCAATAACAAACCCTGATACTATCATAGATATATAATAGTACACTTGAGAAGTTTCAAGTAGGTACCCACGAATAATATTATATAATCACAACAAAATAACTAGGTTTTTTAATATGTAATTTCGTCCAAATTTGAACAAAAAATTACTATAAAAATAAACTGTGATTGTATATTTTTTAGATTTTTCAGTAAGAGAATTAACTACTTCCGTGGAATCTTGTTTTAAATTTTCAATCCTTAGCTATAAAAACTGAACATTTTATAATTTATTAATTACGATGGTTAATAATTTTCGAGATTTTTAAAAATTCTGTCAAATTTCGATGTTTAAATGCTTTTAAAAAAAAATTGTGCAATATATTTTTGATATTTTTCAACTGATATTGTAACAATATATCAGGAGCCTTGTATTAATTTTTTACACTTTTTGGCCCAACAGATAAAACTTTATTGATATTTATAGAATAAAAAACTAAAAAAAATGGGAAACTGAAAATGTCCGTAAACAGCTCAAAAAGAGTCAAAATATTTTCAAAATTGTATGGTGTATAGGAAATGCTAATATAAACATTCAGTGAAATTTTCATGTATCTACAGTAATTCGTTTTTGAATTACAACAAAATAAGAAAATCGTTACATGAGAAATCGAGTGAATATCCAGTGTTGTAAAAATTTAAATTTCAAACGCTCATAAAAATTTAATTTGACTTTCTGGTAGAGATTTTTTTATTGATAAAGGTAGACAATCTTATGAGTAATCTTGTATTCTTAACTCAAAATAATTTGCTAATTTTCGTGATTTTTCCATATTTTGTCAATTTTTGAACTTTAAATGCATTGAAAAAAAAACTGTGACTAACGATTTTTAATATTTTTCATCTGCCTTTGAAACAATATACTAGGAGCCTTCTATTAAATTTTCAAGTTTTTTTTAACCAACAAATAAATTTTTATTGATATTTCTAGAAAAAAAACTAAAAAAAAATGAAAAATGAAAATGTCCCTAAACAGTTCATAATAAATCAAAATATTTCGAAAATGTTATCGTGTACAGAAAATGCAAATATAAATGAAAATTTCATGTATCTACGGTCATTTGTTTTAAAGTTACACCAAAAACCAAATTCAATTTTCTGAAAAATCGATTTTGCGTAAAAATTCCCGTTTTTCCTTAATTTTTCTTTTGTTTTCTTGGCGCTTTTGAAAAGTACTGGGAATTTTAAATTTTGACCTCCCCAATGCACCAACGATATTCACTTTCCAATCGAACAAGATACTGAAGTCAAAAATCGAAGCATTATATCGACTACTTATCGTGTACACAGACACAAAAAAAAAAATAAATAAAAAAAAAATATAAAAACACACATCATTGTAAAATCAATACATTCATCGTTCCACTCAGAATCTAAAATTGTTATGTATAAATAATATTTTTAGATTGCTATAAATACCTTGGATAAAGAAACGTTAATTCAAACATAGTGAAAATACAATTATTTTAACAGCTCGAAATAAATTGTAAAAATTCAAATGTCTATTAATAGCTTAGAAATAACAAAATATTTAGAAAACTATACCATATCTATAAAAAATACTAATACAGAATGTAACAAAACGACCTCACAGATGAAAAATTATTAAAAGTTAAACGTATGAAAAAAATTATGAACATTTCCAAAAAAATTATAATTCATACCATAGAGTAATATTACTCTGATTCATACCAAAATAATATATTATAATTAAAATATTTAAAAAAAAATTAATAATTAAACTATAATTGACTTAAATGAATGTTTTTAACATTAACATTGTTTAATTAGATTTACAGTTGGCTATATTAAGTATTCCAAAAGAAAATTAATCAAAATTATTAATTTCATTTTCAGCATTAAAAAATAAATATAAAACAATTTATACCATACTTGTAGCACTAGCTCCCATATACTATGTTCAAAATACAACATTTTAAAATATTGATTTGAACAAAAGTTTCTATTGCATTTGTCAGGTCTTTGTTAAACCTTGTATAAATATATTTATAGAAAATAATTTATTAACTGCCGTTATTTTTTAATAAATTATAACAAAACAACAAAAGCCGGTGATCCATATTAAAAATATTCCCTTTTCCCCCTATATTTTGTAGTTAGTTCTTCTCGATTGTTTTTCCTAATTACCTATCCTAAAAAGTATACTTTTGAAACTACACTTAAAGTTGAAGATTTATGAATTGTTTCTGCTCTAAATTACATATGACAAGACACAAAACTAAAGGACATCACCCTGCTGTGTTGTTTTGTGACTGGTGTAGAGTCAGTGTATGCCTCATTCAAGTTGATCACTGACCACTGTGGTACTATGATCATAATGGATGTTTTAAATTTGAATTCAATGTAAATCATTGCATACAAAATACCGATCCTGATCGAAAGCGTTTTGTCAGCCTATTTATTATATTATCTTGATATATTTATATTGCTATTTAAATTTTACAAAATATACTTGGGTAGTATAATTTATTTTACTATTAGTAACGGTAGGTTAAATTATTTTTTGCCTTAAACATTGCATATTTTATTATATTATTTAATTATTATTTATTATATAGTATATATTTATATCATATTATACTATTGTTATTAACTTTTGAGTCAGTACCGATTTACCATATAGAATGGTGTGAAAATAAATGTTGTGTAAATGTCAGTGCCTATTAAATATAATGATATACATAAAAGTCTCAAATCTCGACAATAATATTTAAAAATAACAACAAGATAACTAAACATATTTATTCTTTATTTAAATATTTAATTTTGTAATTAACTAACTTAAAACGTCCTTAAAAACAATTACGTTTATATATTTTTTTTCAGTATGAACTGTTTTTGAAAAACCTTGTATTAGATTTTTCAAACTTTAGCTATACAAATTGAAGATTTAATAAATTGTTTACTACAAAACAGTTTTTTAAATAGTTTTTTTGATTTTGGCGAATTTTGTTATTATTTGAATTTTAAAAGCTTATAAAAAATATGCATGTGCATAACATGTTTGATGGATCCTTTAGTTATAAACATTGCTTATAATTTGTGAGTGTAATTTTTTTCTTTACAATTAGGTATTTTCAATTAAAACACTAAAAGATGTAGGGAGGTAAATTGTACTCGTGTTAAAGTAATAACTATAAAAATAAATTCAAAATTTAACATAATTTGATTGAGTCATTACTATGTAAAAATGCCTTTAAATTCAAAAGATCTTAAAATGTAATAAAAAATTATTAGGGTCATAGCTCAATTTATAATTAATTATTAATCTACTTAATACTTGTTGATTAATGATTATTAATAAACTGTTACTGATACTAACTAATAATTAATAACCTGCACAAAGAAATAATTATGTTATAGACTTAAGTAAAAATCGTATTTATATATTTTTTTTAGAAATGATGGATGTATTGGTCGAACCTAAGGATGAACTATTTGAGGTAAGCGTATGTTATATAGTTATATTATGATAATCAATAAATACTGTATGAACATTATTATTTGCCGTGCTTTATTTATACTTGTTATTAACTAAAAAGTATTATTCCATTTTAGTTTGATGAGCTTAAGATGGAACCATTTTCGCCTTATTTTGGAGATGATATAAAATTCAATATAGGAGTTAGCGATCTAGATACTGATCACATGATGCAATGGAACATTGAATCATGTTTTGAAAATGGTAATATTGTATCAAGTATAATTTTATCTGTAGAATAATGTATTTAAATATTTTAGGTATTGGTTTGGAAAAAAACTATACATCACCTCCATCATCTCCTTCTTCAAACGGGTCAACCCCTAGTGGTGATTCACAATCATCATTTGATTCAAACCAAGTATTTGCTACAATATATTTATTAAGTTTTAGTATATGTAATATAATAATTTTCTTTTTTTTTGTTATTGTTTAAAAAGGTATTACCGAGAATAATATTACCAAATATGAATACAATTTGTGATACTAATACTGTAATTGCTCTAAAATCTAAGAGTGGGATTCAAACACTTCCAAAATTGAAAATATCTCCAGCTCCAATTAAACCAATATTAAATTCAGCTTCTAGAGCTAATAATATTTTAATAAATAATAATTGTAAATTATATTTTGATAAATTATTTTTAAAACTGGTTTTTTAGGGTGTTTTTAATTTTTAAATTTTATTACATTTTTTAGTCAATGTGTCTTCAATGCTGACTGATCAAACTAATCAATCTCCAGTTACAATTTCAAAATCATTTGGTAATTAGTATTATAAAAACGATATTAGGACAAACAGTCCTCTGACATTTTGCCTCAAAATTAAGGGATACTAATCAATTTTTGATGATTTTTAAATAAACCATTCCAGAACAAGTAAAATATCCATTTACTTTGAAAAACCTTGTAAGATACATCATATGGTAAAAAAAAATGTTTTGTTTATATTTGGCGGTCCAAATGTATTATTTTATTTCACATACCTATATCATGCAATGCTGATGAATTCCTATAGTGGCTAAATGTCAGATGTATAATAAAAACAAATTATGTTTTAATTATAGTTGATTTTTAAATTTTAAGCAAAAACTTTTCCACGAAAGATTATACTAACTCCAGATCAATTTTCAAAAATAACCAAATTCCAAAAACAAAAACAAGTTGATTTAAATGTATCAGCTGCAATACCATTAGTAACAAGTACTACAGAAGTTAATACTCAATTGACATTGCCAGCAGTTGAGGTTGATATAGCAAAATCTAAAAACTATTCTACTACTATACAATATAATCAAGTATAAAATGTATTATTAAAATAAACAAAATATATTTAATATCTATTATATGTATTGATTAGTTAAGTGCAATAAAACGACATCAACGCATGATACGAAATCGAGAAGCAGCAAGTTTATCTCGTAAAAAGAAAAAAGAATACGTAACATCATTAGAAGAAAAAATAACTATATTGGAAAAAGAAAATTTGGAGTTAAAAATTGTTAGTCAATAAATAAATTTTCAACTTAATATAACACAAATATTTACTATTAACTTTACTAAAACAATATTACTTTCTATTTAGGAAAATTCAGCATTGAAGGAAAGGCTCAAAATTTTTGACAAATTATCTTCAATAACAGACAGACCTATTATCAAAAAAGCCAAAAAAGCTACAGCTATATTATCAGTAGTTGTAATGATTTCTTTAAATATCGTTCCTTCAGGGTAATTACTGATAACACATATTTATACTTTTAATTTAAATAATTTTACTTCCTTAGGCTTTTCAATACAAGACAATTTGACAAATCAGAAATGCAAATGAATCTTGGGGAAAATTACAAAACCAAAAATATTGATAACATAAATTTTCATAGCAGAAATCTATTATGGGTCAGTGATTTTGAAGACACTAATTCATCATTGAATGCTACTGAACATTTGATGTGTCCAACATTTATAAATGTGTCTGAATCAAAAAGGTTTGTACAATTATTTTACTTAAGTAGATTATAAAATATATTTTTTAACTTAGGATATTTAAATTTTATAAAGTACATTAATATTTAAAAAGAAAGGTGGACAAGGTGATACCTCTCTGCTGTACAATAGTTGTCGAGCGTGTTGTTGTAATGGATATGTTATACTTGAATTTTTTTTTTTATTAATTAACCCGCGACAACTTATGCTATTGGGTAGTTTTTAACCATGGGGGAGGGGGGTACCGTAGGTTTTTTTAAACACGTGTGTTTTAGTTTGGCAGAAATATATACTTGAATTATTCAATTGATAAATCAATAAATGTGGTGATGTTCTGTCACACTAGTATACTTGTATAAATAATCAAAAAACAAATTAATAAAAATTGAAAAAAAAAACATGGTTATAAAAAGAGTAACATTTCAGTGAAATTTTTTTTGATATAAGTAGAACTTGTTGGGAATCTTCTAATAAAATTTCTAATGTTGTGAAAAAAATAACTTTTCGGTAAACTTTTTGTTTGATTAAGGTAGAGAAACTTGTTTGGAATCTTTAAAATTAATTAAATCATAAAATTTCAAATATTAGCTATAAAATTAAAAACTTATAAATTTCTAACTAAAAAATAATTTGCAAATTTTTGGGATTTTGATGAATTTTGCCAACATTTTAACTTCAAATGTATATAAAAAATAATCATGCCTAGACATCTATAATATTTGAACTGCTATACGGACTCTTAAATTATATTTTCAAGTTTTTTTACTGAGTAAAAAATTTTATATCGACAATAATTTAAAAAAACATTGAAAAATTTTAAAAGGATAGAGAAAAAAAACACAATATTGCAAATAAGTACAATACATTTATCGCTATGCTCAGAATCTAAAACTGAATTACCATATTTTATAGCATGCTTCAATTGTTTCAAATTATATTTGATGTACAATGTTGAAGAATTTAACTAATATAATATATAATATAACAGTTAGAAAATTAAAATAATTAGCCTGATTAATATAATTAATAATGTTTAATTGTATTCTTAAAAAATAGAAATTTATTAATAGTACTTATTACTTTCATTAATATTTCTAAAATAATAATTATATTTGCAGTTTTTGAAATTTCTTGATTAGGTTAATGTGACAGGCGATAGCACTCTACCCTATATTTTTCACTTTGAAAAAAATGTATGAATCTTATTTATCTATTAATAATTAACCATTAATTGGATAATATAATAGTGGGAATTAGGTATTTTTTATGGCACCAGTCCAATGTGCGACTTACATATAGGTATTGACCTATACTGCATTTTTAATAGTTATTAATTAATTAATTATTATATCCTTTAAATTTATAAATATTAATAGTTATTATAGTTATTAATTCATTTAAAATTATTATTTTATAATTAATTATCCTTCTTGTTTGATAAGAATTCATCGTAATTTTATGTATAATTTATGTCATAAAAACATCTTTCATGTCTGATAAAAATTTGTCAAATATAGTTTGCTTGTTTGGGTGAAGAGATCTCCACCACTCCTCTTTAAGTTGTCTCGGTAATAATGGATATGCGCCGTTTACTCTTATTTCATATCGCTTTTTCACTATTTTCCACAAACATTCTATGGTTTGGGTATTGGCATTTGTATCAGGATCAATAAACCATTTTTGATGATTCACAGTACTGTGTATGTACTGTATGTATCTACTTATCTCGGTTAATGATAAATTACTGTGACATCTATTATTTAAATCTAAGTACGAAAAAAATGGATTTTGTTTTCGAATTGAACAATAAATTTGGCAACCTCTTTTTGAACACTTAAAAGAAATGTATTTTTTAAAGGTACCATCTGAGTTTCGTTTTTTACTCGTTCTCTCACATTCCTTTAATATTCCACCACAATCTTTATTATTTCTCACAGAGAATCTCACTTTGGTACAACGATTATTATTTTCATTTAGAGATGGTAATAATCTCGGTTTTGCAAGAATTGAACACACATTTTTTCATCGTGTATAATATGTCAATATAGGTATCCTAATGTAGCACTCATAATAAAAAAATACAAATTTACTAAAATCACAATAACACCGTATTTAAAATAACTAAAACCAGTAAAACTCACAATAACGTAATTCGACAAAGACGGTAAGACCGTAACTGAATGCCGAACGATTTACAATTATCACGTTTGTATCTCTTTTCTTTTCACAAAAATAAATATATTTCCCCATGTCATATACACACATTGGCACACATTAGCCCGGCAAAGATAAGGATAGGTCAATTATCAGTTGTAGGTCGCACATTGGACCGGTGCCTTTTTTATATTTTATTCGTTTGTATAGTGATGAGCAAAGCGTTAATATTAAAAATTACAAATGTATGGAAAATAATCTGTTATTTGTTTCATAATATATAAAAACTAATTTTCAAGTATTATATAATTTTATTATTGGGTTTTGTTTGGTACCTAATTGAAAAAAATAATTAAATAAATTAAATAAATGTAAACAAACATTTTAAAATGGATTTATTTTTAATAGTGTTTACAATGTATGTAAATTATAGTTGTTAGTCAGTTAGTTATCTTAGTTGTGGAAGCAAAACAATCATACATTTTTATTTTCAGAATTGATAGTGAACTTCGAAAATGGATTGAACCAAAGAATTTAAAGTTACTGAATGATAACTTATCAATGGTTTATGTTGAACCTCCAATTATAAGTACTTCTATTGAACATTCCAAACATAATGTATACACTGGAGGAAACAAAGACAAAAAAATGGAAAAATTGCAAAAAAGGAATTTTAAGTAAGTACATGACATTTCATGTTAATTACACATCTGTTTTTAATTATATTAAATTCATAGAAAAAGAAAGCATGTTCCATCCAACAATGAGTTTATAGAAATATTTGGTCAGTTGAAGTTAGATAGTAAAGAAAGCTTATTTGACTCCATTGAAAGGCAAGATGATACTTTCTATGTTGTATCTTTTTCTGGTGATCATTTATTATTACCAGCTAGCCATAATGCTTCTAATACTACCCTCCGTCCAAAGATGTCACTTGTTTTTCCAACTTTGTCATCAAATGGTAAGAATTAATATATTAAAAAATTACATACTTATTATAATATATAGATTCTATAAATACACTTACATTTAACTCTTTATAGGTTCGGATTTTGTCACTATGATTCAAATTGACTGTGCAGTAACTGATACAAAAACATTACATATTCGAGACACTCACTTAAGACATCATAATGATTTTAAAAATAATATTTCATCAAACTTAAAACAGCATCAGGGTATTAAATAGTTTTTATAAAAAAATTGTGTCAAACAAGTAATTTTTACTTGAAACTAAAAAGATTTTAAATTTTTTTACAGACCATAGAAACGATATACCACACAAGCCCTATTTTGTACGACAAAATTACCCTGGTTCAATGTTTAGCAAAATGAATCATGAACTTCCAAGTTACTAATATTTCAATGTTATAAATTCAGAAATCATATCTCAACAATTTGCTTTTATGATTGAATGCAATTTTTTTTCGTATAATCATATCTACTAAACCATATACTAATAATATGAATTGTTATGTTTACTATTTCCTCCAAAAAGTGGCATTCAATTGGAAAGTTAAACTAATGATATAGGTATGATATAATTGAATTATTTTTAGATATGTACCCTATTTATAATTATTGAGCATATTATCATATGCAGTAAAATATAAAAATATAATATTATATTACATTTAAAAATTAATTTAATAGATTTTTGTTTTAGATTCTTTAAACTTAATTGTAGATAATTCATTATACAGCTTAGTCATAATAACTTAAAGTTTTTTCAATTCCTTCAAAATTTTCATTGTAATCCAAGGGTTTAATTGTTTTATCTTGAAAATTAATACTTATAAATATCATATTCATCTACTGAATTATTAAAATAAAATATATTAAGGCTGGGATTTCGATACACTTTTCATTATTTTCTGAATCTTGCTATGCAATGTTTTTTCTATAACATACATATTTCATATATTTTTGAATCAGAGTAAAAGGATTTAATTTTGCATTTTTTGACGATTTTAAATTTGTGGTAATTTTGGTCATTCTTTAGATGATTTTAAAATTTTTTGAGAAAATTTGAGTTTTAAATTTTATTTTAAGCTTTTACGTGTTTTTACGTGATTTTTATATACATTTAACAAACTATAACTATTTACAGTTAAATAAATATATAATGTAACCTACAAAAGAATAATTATTATTTTTCTAGATTAAAGAAGTCATAAATGATCAGTTCCATCTGTAAAACTTTTTAACAATCCTTTAAAATGTATGTCATTTAAACCAAATTTTGAATAGAATTTATATTGAAATTAAAAAAATTGGTACATTTTTTTCGTGCATTATTCAGAATTTTTAGGGCATAATAGCATTTTTTTATGGTATTAATATCCCATTCCCAGCCCTAGTTATTATTGTATTTTTTTGTAGTTTGGATTGACAATTCACTTGATACTAGTTTTTTTAAGTATGGAGATTATTTCTTTCATACCTATTTTATCACCTATTATATACCTGTCCAATCCTACCAGTATTAAAAACTGTCTAATATATAATATTAAGTTCGATAAATGTCCTTTTTTAGTTATATCATTCAAATTTAGATTGGTTAATTTGTTTATATTTATTTATCTTCAACTTTGAGTTATTAAGATTACTGTATTAATACTTATATAGCATAGATAATAACAATAACAAACTATTAAATGCTGATGTTAGTTTTTATTTTATATTTGCGTTTTTTGATGTAGATACCACTCTGTAAATAATCGTACCACATAGATTTGTGGTAGGTATATTAAACATATTACCTTATAACCACGGACGTATATTAATTATAGTGGTATATACGTCCATGCTGATAACTTATGTTAGTCCGTGATCTTGATTCTATATAATACTGTACTAAAAATAAAATGTATTATAAAATATTAAATTATAGAATTGTTTGTAATTTTATAATATTCCCAAGTCTTATTAGATATAACTATAAGCAATCAATAATTTACTATAACTCATTTTTTACAAATATATTATGATCAAAATATAGGTAACTAATATTGTTTTATTTTATTTTATATTTTAATTTATGTTAGAACAAATTTGTTTATGTATTTCTTTAATGGTTCCTTTTAAAAAAAATGTGGTAGGTTTATTTATTTGTTTTGGTTTTAAGTGAGATTTAACTATATTTATTATTATAATTTTTTTTTTCTTTTAAGTGTTATAAAATAGTATAATATTACTATATTAGCGTGATTTTTGTTTTGTATATTGTATTTTATATAAATAAATGAAACATTTTTTACGTCAAATTTTAATGTAAAATTGGCCTGTCTTAGGACTTACTTCCACCTGGGTATGAAGATATTAATTATGATTTCATCTAAACCAAATTATAGAAGGAAAAACATGCTATTTCAGTATTTAAAAATTAATGCAATAATGCAAATACAAAAATATGTTTATACATATTGTACATTTGTAATTATATGAATCTAGACATTTAGTCATCTAGAAAAAAAGCCAGGAAATAAAAACTTAAAGAAGGTCAATAATGTTATTGTTGGATTTCGTGCCGCCCCCCACCACATGAGTCCATTGTCAATTATAATGCATGTAAAATGTATAAAATAATTGTATTTTTAGTTTGAATGAAGGATAACTAAGCTTTAGTATTTTTGAAGGAAAACTTATGAGAAACAAATTTTATTCTATCCAGTTTCAAAACTTTTTGACCGAAAGTATCAACTTTGTTGGAAAAAACTAAAAAATTGTTTGGCAAGTAGGAACTATCCTGCAGACTGCAGTACAGTCGAATATGGGTCACTGTAATAGATGGATTATTCAATATTATCATTGTATACGAAAAATGATTATGAGCGAAGATGGTCGATCGACTAACAGCGTATGTCAATAGTATATTTCATTTTAGATTCTAAGTGGAACGATGAAGTATTGATTTTACAATGATGTATGTTTTTTTATTTTTTATTTTTGTTTGTCTACACGATAAGTAGTCGAAATAATGCTTTGATTTTCAACTTCAGTATCTTGTTCGATGGGAAGGTGAATATTGTTGGTGCATTGGGGAGGTTAAAATTTAAAATTCACAGTAATTTTCAAAAGCGCCAAGAAAAACAAAAGAAAAACTGGAATTTTTACGCAAAATCGACTTTGGTTTTTGGTGTAACTTTAAAACAAATGACCGTAGATACATGTAATTTTCACTGGTTGTTTATATTTGCATTTTCTATACACGATACATTTTTGAACTGTTTAGGGGAATTTTCAGTTTCTAATTTTATTAGTTTTTATTTCTATGAATGTCAATAAAACTTTATTTGTTGGGTAAAAAGGCTTAAAAATTCTATACAAGGCTCCTACTATATTGTTTCAATGACATTTGAAATATATTAAAAATCCTTTGTCACAGTTTTTATTTATAAGCATTTAAAGTTCAAATCTTGACAAAATACGGAAAAATCACGAAAATTAGAAAATTATTTTGAGTTGAGATTTCATAGGAAATTTTTCTTTTTAAATCTAAGATTTGAAAATGTAATACAAGATTCTTCATAAGTTTGTCTACCTGTCTACCTTTATCTAAAAAAGAATGTCTACAAGCAAATCAAAACAAATTTTTATGAGCGTTTGAAATTCATATTTTTACAATGTTTGATATTCACTCGATTTCTCATGGTAGCCGAAGTTTTGTTATTTTATTGTTATTCAAAACCTGTAGATACATGAACATTTTACTGAATGTTTATATTTTCATTTTCTTTACAGCATAACAAAATATTTTGACTCTTTTTGAGCTGTTTACGGACATTGTCAGTTTTCAATTTTCTTAGGCCGGGGCTAACCAATGCGTTTTTAATTCGACGGAAAACGCCGCGGAATACGCCGTGTATAGCCCCGGCCTTAGTTTTTTTTTTCTATAAATATCAATAAAATTGTATTTGTTGGTTAAAAAAGCAAGGCTCCTACTGTTTATTTCTAACCTAACCAAAAAATCAAAATAAAATATATACACAGTTTTTTTTTATAGTTACCTTAAGTTTAAATTTGGTTCAATATTTTTCGTGGGTATCTAAGCACCTACTTGAATACCTAACTTCTCAGGTACCTACCTACCTATATTATTATAAACACATATTGGAATATCAAATGTGATAATATGCAAATATGCAATTAATAATTATGTAAATAATGTTAGTTCAACTTACAAGGCTACCGTATTAATATAATAACAATATAAACATAAATTGTTGCCACCTTTAATATAAAATATCCTAGCCCCTAGGCTCAGTGGCTTAGGATTATGAAATATGGGGTGTTTTATAGAATAAAACCAAGATTTTACAGTGTTTTTACCTTTATAAATAAATGTAGGGTTCGGGACTTGACTTGTTGCACTAAAAATTATCGAAATATGCAGTCAAAATTGTCAAAATATGCTTAAGGGGGCTGCAGCACTACATTTTTTCCATACATTTAGACCAATAAGCGAAAGAAAATTAAACATACTTCCAGTAGCTCGATTTCAATTTTGAAAACGGAATTCGATTTGCATTCCTCTTTTCTAAGTTTACTCGGAAGTGGATTTTTATATATTTAATTTCGTCCCTATCTACAACTAAGTTAAGTATAAGTTTATTTTGAGAAAAATGTAAACTTATTATGCATTATATTATATTAACTAAAAATAAAATCGTAAATCTACTTCCGAGCAAACCTAGAAAATAGACTAACGAATATAATCATCTTTTCAAAATTAATATAAGTCGATCAAAACAAGCTGAATTTTCATTTCTCTTTTGGTACTGTTTGCATAAAATTGCTGTCCTAGAGCAGGAGCAAAAGTATTTACTTCGTGTTCATTGACTTTTGCATGCGCGTATGGGCGTTAGAACATTTCTAAGAATCTTAGTAGCCATAACAATAGTACCCTCATTCCGAACGATTATAAATCAATTAGAGCTAATGACTACGGAAATGAAATAATAATATATTATATAATAATTGTAAAGTATAAAATATATGGTAATAACTAATAACTAATAAGTAATAACTAGTAATAACTAATAAGTAAATTTATGTTACTACAAAACAAAATATTATGATTAGTTGTGACGTTGTGTTCAACTATTCAGCCGGTTAAGTTCAATTTGTTTTTCTTGTCCGTGATTACTTTTTTAAATTTTAAAATGAATGAAGACTGGCGTTTTGGTAAAAAAGCGCTTCTCAAGCTATGTGCACCACGGAAAAAACCAAATTTGGCTAACGTGAAACGGAAAAAACTCGAAGATCATGAAAACAATGATGAGGTAGGTATTTATAATATATTGAATAGATTGAATTTTTTTTTTTTGTATCTGTTTACACGAATAACGTTATAAGGTACATTAAAAACTTTTAGTGGTAATGCTGCTACGCGATATGGAATTGCACACAAAGATATGGCTAAAGAAGAGTTGGAGAAAATAATTGGAAAAAAAATTAAATTTTAGTTGCCCCTAATAAATTTAGTAAATGCAACTTAATATACCTGGTATCAACCATTTTCTTATCAGTGGTATAGGAGCTAACTAGGAAGGAGCAGCTATCTTCACGGACATGGAACTTGGAAGCACAGACTTCTATACTACACTAGATAAGGAACTCTTATACAATTTACATTGTTACAAGCATAGACCTATAAACTAATGGACTGCGCCTCCCTCACCAACCAGCCATCAATGAGTGGCGCCAATATAGAGTGAGTGAGAAAGAACATATTGGGGGAATCTTGGTGGACAATCATATAAGAGAAAGAGAGAAAAAACATAATGGGGGAAATCATAGACGTATGAAACTAATACTGTATATCGTACCCCTGACCTCTCTCTCTAAGCGCTGTCCATTAGTTTATAGGTCTATGGTTACAAGTGAAGCTCAGCTGTGAACGGCCGCCATTTTGTCGGTTGGCAAAACATTTCATTTATTATACAAAATGTAGGTATTAGGAATAATATTTTTTTTAACGGTCAAATAAAATAGTAAATGTAAAATGACTTATATAAAATATTTTTTTTTTTTTGTAAACTAAATGTTTAAAAATAATAAAATACGATATAAAATAAATCATAATATCATCTTATTTGTCATATGAAATACCATACAATTGCCAACCGACCTTGAGGCTTCAATTCATGACCGGAGTTCGCTATCTAGTAATATATAGAAATCTGTGCTTGGAAGTGACCACGGAGTCTGTGGGATCAGCAAAGTTTCTTATCTTGTTGTAAGTACTTCTTATCAGTTTTCAAAACATAATTTTTATCACCATTCACCAATTTTAATTCTGAAAATTTAATTTTAAAATGACTTCTCCAAGATCAAAATCTCCTAAGCCACAGAATTCGTTTAGGAAAGATGATAGCAAAGAAGAGACAACATTTTGGGACAAAATTGGGACGTTAGGACGTAAAAAGCGAATAAAGGAAGGTAAGCACTTCAACGTTACCTTATATGGTCATCGCCAGTGTCCGAGACTTATAGGTCTATAGCACAAGGAAATAATGAAATAAGTATGCGTTATAATATGCCTTGAATAAATGTAAAATATGCAGTATAATACAGAGGAGGATTGTAGGAAATACTTTATCCTGCTCAGAGGGTATACATAAGTCACAATTTTTGATTCTAGTTGTCACTTATTGTCATAGTATTTGATTGGGTCTATAAATCGGTTAAGAAATTGGCATAATTTCATGAAATATTTTTTTTTTTTTTTAACATTTATTTGAATATATATAATCAGTAATAATAGTTACAATAAGCATATGAGCTGGATTACAATAAAATTGGCTTTGAAAGCGTGAGGGGAGTAGTTACCCAGCAGTAACACTCAATGTGAAATTCATGAAATATAAAATATGAGACTATGTTAACGATTTAATCTCTACTTTTGGAGTGGTTTTTAATTTGTATTTCAATATTTTACTTTATGCAAACAAATTAACTTAACTTAACATTTAATCAGTGTTGGGTAAGTTACTTTTAAAAAGTAATTAAGTTACTTTACTCGTTACTAAGAGATAAATGTAATTAAGTTACTTTACTCGTAACTCAAATAAAATTGTAAAGAAATTACTTTACTTTTCAAGTAGAAAAGTAACTCATTACTTTCTCGTTTCAAAAATAAAAATAAATTTTTAATTTCTTGGCAATTATCTTCTGCAGGCAAATTGAACCAGCAAATTCTTTATAAAACCTGTATAGTTAATAGGATCATATACAATTTAGTCTTCCACACAAGCTATATTCATAAGAAACCTATTTAAAGGAATCAAATTAAATAATAAATTTAATTAACTGTTCTCGTGATTTGCGGTGCAATTAGACATTTCAAATGTCAAAACCATTGAAAACTGAGTTGTGTCCAGTTAAAATTAAATATATATACATATTAGATTGGTTAACATAATAATACCCACATTATACATATTTTTTTTTTCAATTCGCAATAGGTAGGTAGGTTCTTACTAATTCGAAACTGTAACGTGTTATTCTATAGTAATTACTTTTCATAAGTACTTTTCGTTACTTAGAAATAATTCTAATGAAATTACGTAACGCGTTACAATCTAAGTAACGCGTTACTTTCGTTACGTTACTACCCAACACTGCATTTAATACATTAATTGTGGCTTGGCGTGGCGCTTTAGCTGCTACCAGTCGCGGAATGTGACTGGAAGTAAGTAACGGCCACGGCTACTAGCTCTCGTATGACCACCCAAGTTTATAGTAGTTAAAATTCTTGCTACACATACATACCATAAACAATCGTAAAACACAACCTATAGTACCAACCTTATCCCTACCACAGTTCATAACCCCTACAACAGCTAATGGCCATAGCCGCCAGGCTTAATTTCAATAAAAAAAAAAAAAATTAGTTTATACTATATATCACACATCCCTAATTTTCTTTGGCCCAGGTACTAGCTTCTACTGTAATATGCTCTTTAAGTCACACAATGTGCTGTATAAAATAAAAAAAATAGATAAGATATTTATAATAAACTCAATATCCACTTTCATAGCAGCTTACAGCATATTACCAAAACAATTTTATCCATAAACATTGTATCATTCTGTGAACGGCACGCTGTACATGACATAGTTTGGATAAACAGCTATCTGCAAGACATATGTTCAGGGTACAGCGCTATACATTTTGAACAGCCACTGTTATTTTTGTTGAATAGGAATTTAGTCTTACATTTTCACATAAACACAAAATATAATGTACAATGGACATGTGCGTAAATACCTACATAATTTTTTTCTACATTAATTAATAGTTAGCAGAATAGCAGAAGAAACGCGGACATATGTATTCATATCTTTTTGGAATTTAATTATTTTTAGTATAATATAAAATTGTTTGATTTATTATAACTTATTCTGATATCTTCTAATTTCCTATAAACAATTAATAATGCTAGAAGTCTTGAGCTCTGGTCATCAATTAGTCCTTGTCGTATTAGTGGATTAATATTAATTTGACATTGTTACAGTGCAAGAAGTTCAGGAAGAGGGTAAATATGCTATTGACTCTCCAGGCAATCCGGCAATGGCTGATGTTCCTCCTGAAGAATATACTCTTGGTACTTTATTGTTTTACACCTACTCAAAATTTAAAAAGAGAAAGAGTATTGTTTAATTATTTGTATCACTTAATATTTTAGAGGAGAATGAGGAACGGACTATGGTGGAACCAAAGTCCTATTCTGATCCTAAATTACAAGAGTTAATGAATATCTTAATTGATTGGGTAAATGATGTGTTAGCTGATCATCGAATCATCGTTAAAAATTTAGAACAAGATCTATATGATGGACAAGTTTTACAAAAACTCTATGGTAAATAATTAAACTTAACCTTTGTATTAAGGAAATAAGGAATTTAATACAAATAAACTTTAAATAAGAAAAATATAATACCTTGTATTATTTTTACAACATTAGTATTTAATTTATAATAGAAAGATAAACCATACAGTACAAATATTCCTATTGTCTGGGAAATCTCTATTATAAAACTAATGACAATAGATCAAAATATTTAATCTATTCTGTGGTATTAGTTATGTTGAAATTAATTAGTGACAAATTGGGTTTTTTTAAACTAACCTGATGGCTGATTAATTGATTAAATTATAACAAGATAATATTTTTCTCTTTATACATTTAACAAATTAACAAAAGGAGAAAATATATTTATATATTTAAAATTTATCATGATTTTAGTTAAAAAATATATATTAACTGCGTATCTGTGTAATTTGTTTGATGTATATTAATTATAAAAAATACAATGTTCTAAACTAGTTAGAGTTAAATATACATTGGTATATTTGTTTCAATTAACGTTAAATATTTTTTTTATTTTATAATTAATATTCAATGATTAATACAAATTATTTTTAGAAAAATTGACTAACGAAAAGTTGGATGTTCCTGAAGTAACTCAATCCGAGGAAGGGCAAAAACAAAAATTGTATGTTGTTCTTGGATCTGTAAACAATGTAAGTAAATGCTGAAATTTAAACCCATTTTGATTAAAAGTTAAGAACTCATTTAAATTTATTTTATTTTCCTAGATCTTGGGTCTGACTGGTAACAGACTATCACAACAAAAATGGAGTGTTGAAAGTGTTCATTCCAAAAACCTTGTAGCCATTTTGCATTTATTGGTATCACTAGCTCGTCATTTTCGAGCTCCAATTCGTCTTCCTGAAAATGTCACTGTCAATGTAGTGATTGTACAGGTGTTTTTAAAATAAATATAATATACATTTAAATAGTATTGAATATTATTGGTTCATTTTTATAAACCATAAATAATATTCATATAGAAACGTGATGGAGTGTTGAAGAATCGAACTGTAATTGAAGAGATCACATCCAGGTACGATGATCTTGGTATGAGATGCGAGCGTGATGCTTTTGATACATTGTTTGATCATGCACCTGACAAATTAGAAGTGGTTAAAAAAGTATGAAATACAAAATTATTTTTTAGAGTTTATTTTTATATTGTTATTGACTTATTGGATTTTTCAGTCTTTGGTGACATTTGTTAACAAACATTTGAATAAAATTAACATGGAAGTTCAAGATTTAGACACACAATTCCATGATGGTGTTTACTTGACATTATTAATGGGATTACTTGAAGGGTTTTTTGTGCCACTATATTCATTTAATTTGTCACCTCAAAATTTTGAACAGAAAGTACATAATGTCAATGTGGCATTTGATTTAATGCAAGAAATTGGACTTGCTGCGCCTAAAGCAAGACCTGAAGGTAACATATTTTATTTCTTAAAGTTTAAACAAATAGATTTTTATTTAATTGTTTAGAGAAAGATAGGAATAGATGAGGATAGAGAGGTAATGATAAATTTTTTTTGGGGTTTTCCGGCCTTTAAGCCCATCCCGTAAAACAAATTTCCCTCCAACCTATTCTGTTTTCAGCTATTTCTCTCCAGTTTGCTCTTGGGTTTACTTCTTTAACTTCTCTCTTCACACAGTCTTCCCATCTGAGGCGTGGTCTGCCTAGTGGTCTTTTTCCTTTCGGTTCCTCTTTAATTACTCTGTTTATCATAGCGCCTTTTTTCCTCCAAGCGTGACCTTCCCACATCAGTCTTATTTTTGCAACTTCCCTTGAAATACATGGTCTTTGGAACAAGTTTTTTAGTTGCTCTTTGGTTTAGTTAGTAACAACTACTATCAAGAAAGTTCAAAATGAGTTCTTACATTTTTTAGCTTTCAAGTGTAATATACCCTGAACTCCCAATACATCTTACCAATTACCATTCTTTACTTACTTACCTAAATATTGAATGCCTTGAACAGCGCAGAATCAGACTTGATTTATATTTTATTTATAAATTATTAAATGGCTATATTGACTGTCCTAACTTATTAACCCTTCTATCATTCAAAGTTTCCTCAGCTCACACCCTATCAACTAACCTATTTTATTTAAAATCTCAAACTATTAATTATGCTACTAACACACCACTCTTAAGAATCATACAATTTGTAAATGAATATAATATTAGTCCATTTTGTATTTGTTCTATTTTCTTTAATTCATTTTCAAATCATGTTTCCACTAAACTATTTACTCATATAAATTCATATATCTATATAATATTGATTGTATAAAAATCATTATTTTTATTGTTAAATAATATTTTCAAATGCTATGTATTGATAAATGCATGTAATTACTAATTGGGTCAAAACCCGTATAATTCGATGCCTAAGAGGCCAAAGTTGTATGTCCCAAACACTACATTTTTTCAGGAGAGCAGTTTTAAGATTTTAAATTATTCTACACCAAATAATTTGTGTTGTAGATTTTTGTTTTTTGGTGTTGCAATTTATTTGTAAAATATTTTGTAGATTACATAAATTATTACTTTTAGGTCTTAACATTTCAATTTAATAAATATTTTAAATTTCTGAAATTGTAAGTTCTTAAAACCAAATCTTGGGGAAGTTCAAAGTTCAAGTAAAAATATTGATAAACAAAAAAAATTTCATACAAAATTTATATCTGTTTTCTTGCTTTATTACTCAAAATTATATTTTTGATTCAAATAATTAGTTTAATTTGTTCAATATCAACTACCAAAAAGTATGAATGATTTAATAATATAAGTCAATAATTATTAATTTTTGTTTTGTTTTTTTTTTTTTATTTAGATATTGTAAACTTGGATTTGAAATCAACATTAAGAGTGCTTTATAATCTTTTTACCAAGTATAAAAATGTATACTAATCAAAACTAGATCTAATAATTGAGAATTATTAATCTTATTAAAACGTAACATATATTTAAGTGACATCATTGTTAATCAAACACAAGATATATGCACTTGATGTATGGAATAAGGTAACTGTGCACTCATCTAATAATTTAAGTGATTTGCTATAGTAATAGCTTAACAATCAATATTATAAATATATTTTGGTATTATTTAAGTTTTCATATTATACTATAAGTATTATATTTTATATGCAATTGTTATAATAATACGATAACTAACTAACTAATTGTATGTATTTATTAATTTAGTAATATTATTTAATATTTTATTGTAGGCATTATAACATTTTATATTTTATGAATATATTATTGTTTCATTCACAAACCAATATAAATTTTACATTGTTTAACAATAGTCTATATTAGCATAAACCTAATAGTCATATTTGTTAAAGTAGACAAGTAGTCTTGTTAGGTTTTAAATTTGGATAAGTTTTACATCCTATTTAATTTGGTAAATAACTATTTTTAAAAATGAAATTATTAATCTTTATAATTTGAAATATTTGAATACAATATTTATCACCAAATTAATAAAATGAAGTGTAACAACAAAAAATATGCATTTTAGATGTTTATACTTTATGATAGGTATACCTATCAACTGCAGACGGGGCACCGGCTTATTTATGGTGATTGGGGCCTCTAATTTTGTACCTATTAATATTATTATTATTTGTTTATAAACAATCTTGAGAAGTTCTCAATAATTATTAAAATAATGACATTTTCATTTTAATTCTACAAATTTAATAGCAGTCTATATACAATTAATATGTATCATTGATTATAAAAAGCGTAAAATTGTTGTGACTATTAAATATTATTATATTATATTTATACGGGCGTATGCGTATGGCTTGGTATTTGCATTATCACTGATTGCAACTGAATTAATTTACATTTGGATAAATATTGTACTCGTGATAATTTGACACACTTTGAATCAGTGTTTTTCTTTATAATGTTTGATATCACAGGTGGTGTAGCCAGTGTAGGGGCTAAGCCTCAGTGGCATAATTTGGGGGTTGGATGCCTGGATAGGAGGGATTTCCCCTGTCTGATAATAAAAAAAATCCAATGGGTCTCTTAGCTTTGTTGTCAATTTACTTAGGACCTGCAGAAAATGTCTTACCATTTAAGAATATGCTCAATATAAATTCTATTTTGAAAATAAAGTAAAACCAGTTAATATATTCAATGATTGAATTTTAGTTAGGTAGATATTTAGTTATTTGTGCCTATATGGCTAGGTATATGGCTGTATGATAAATATGCAAGATGGCGATTGTATTGAAAAAATATGTACATGAAAATTGGATTGCGAGCGAAGTGACCTTTTTTTTCTGGGCTAGTCAAAACATTCTCCATTTGCCCTTTGGGGACCCTTTTTTAAAATCCCGGACCGGGCCTTTTCGAGCCAGTCCAACACTGTTTAATGTATATAATGTGGTTATATAAAGAGGTCCCATCAGAACTTTAAATGTGGGCCAAAATTCTATGGTTACACATTAGTGTACACCACTGTAACTCTTATAAATTAGGCTTATTAAAGTTTTAATAATTAACTCAGAGGGTACCATCGCTGGATGTTTTCCCTCATCTTTTGTTTCATGTTTTTTTTTTTTTTTATATGTATGTATGTAGTGTTATATCTGTTATCAATTCTGCCTATTGTGTAATATTATACAGATTGTAGATTTTCTAAATTAATAAAAAAAAAAAAAAAAATAATTAACTCAGTTTTGTCACAAAATTATTTTAATATATATTTCAATTCATATTTATAAATAAAAATTGGATACAAAACACTTTAAAAACAAGAACACTAATAAAAAAAATAACTAAAATATATCACAAGTATAATACTTCTACAGAATCGCATCTTAGTTTATTGTTCACTTTGATAAACTTTATTTTACAGCTACGCTGTTGGTGTAAATACAGTTGTTTTTTGCAAAAAACTACTTGATCATCAACAACACTGCTAATCCACGTGGTTGATGGGAAATACATTGCAGATAGTTTATGTGTTTCAAGTGCAGTGTCTTGTGTTGAAACAGTTAAATATGATGTAGAATTATGTACTTTACTACAATATGAAATGGCATCACACAAACAAGCACATAGCATGTGTGCTAGTCTTGTAGTTTGATCACTATCTTCATTCCTATAGTAATTATTTAAGTCTGATACTAAAATTACATGTGGCACATTTGGACTGGTTTCGTGTAATGAACAAGTGTACTTGACAAGATCTTCCCACTGTGACAATGTTCTAGATGTGAAAAATTAAAAAATATGGTTTAATATTAAAATTAAATAATTGAATGGTTCGAGATCAATTTAATTACAGGAATGTAATGCGATTCAGTGCATGTACACTAGGCGGCTTCGCACCATCTAATGGAATTGGTAGAGATTTCATCTGAGACATTTGAATGTAAACCACTCGATATCCAAATTCAGACCAGTATACAGCGCTCTATATATTGTAAACAAACAAAACAATAATATATTAATATTTACAACTTTGCAAAATAAAAAAATGTAAATGTAAATGTGTTAGATTTTGAGTGGAATGATTCTTACACTCTTACAGTTTTTACATTTTTATTATTGTCTAGTTTCCACTGTAAACATACATTATGGGTAGGTGTTACGAGTACTAAACAATTTCATAAGATCCTAGCCATGACCTAACAACTACCCTAGCCATAAACGCAACTTAGGTGGGAATAGATGGTCTCATTTTTTTTAGTTTTCCCAATAGCTCTCAGTTGTTTATATCCAATATTGATAAACATTGAATATAAGTACTATTGTAGTAGTACTATATTACCAATCAATTAAATATAAATGTTTTATAAAAATATATTTTTATGATACTGACAATAAAAATATTAATCTTAACAAAAAATATAATCACCAATTTAAGCTTCTTTAGTTAAATAACCCATTTGCTAAAGATAAGTATTTGGTTAAATGCTCTTAAGTTTATAGATGATACCCCACATTTTAAAATTAAAAATGTATTTTAGTAAAAGTGGGTGTACGACTTATACTTAGTCTACAAATCTTATTTAGGTTTATATTAATTTTTTGGCTGCATACTACTTATACTTCTTTCCAAATAAGAATACACCAGGTGGCGACTGGTTCCGGACCAGCTGTGCGCATCTCCTACATAAAGGCATAGGTAGGTAGTGGCCAGTGGAAGGGGAAATAAGTGAGCAAAATGCATTCTTATATGGAAAGGAATATAGGTAGTACTTATGTAGGTTCAACAGCCAACATGCATCCCGTTAGTTATATCATGTAATACAAATTATCGACATAAATTGTATATAACTACCAAAAGTTGATAGTTGCTAACTAACTATGCAGGTAGTTTAAAAAAGAAAATGCTTTGACGAAAATTAAATTAGAATTTTTCTGTTAATCGGTTTCAAGTACCTACTATCTATACACTGCTCTTTTTTAGTTATAATTATAATGTAAACGTTAATTAGTATCATTATATTTATTTACTTTGAAATAAAACGTAACATTATAAAAAAATTAAAAATATTACCTACTTCAAATAATAAAGACTGAGAGTAAGCTATTGATGTGCCACAAAGCAACGTACATTTTGCTTTAGAACTGTCCATAGAAAATAAACTATTCAAAATCTGAACTAAAAACTTGAATAATACACTTTAAATGTTTACATGATATAATATAATAGTATATTATTAATTAATTGATTTACAAATAAGAAATGAAACCGTCGTCCGTCATGGCTAAATTGTAAATTTATGTGAGCTAAATGTGAGCCGACTTAACATTTTAAAATTTTATTTTTATCACTTGTTGACTGATAAGTGATAAGTGATAGATTTTTTGAAAATAGAGATTCTGTTATGCAGATTACAGGCCACAAATATCTTAATACCTATCTTAAGGAAAAATCCATACGAAGATATCTTAATTCTTGTTACAGGCACTTAATTTAGAATAATACCACCTAGAATCAAAGTTGTGGATATTATCTATCCTAGGTACCTATCGGCTACCAACACAGAACAATCAACAGACCAATATTGTATTATTGCTGGTATAGTGGTATACTGGTATGGACCCGTATGGTTTGTGAGAGGTGAGAGGATGGTTTGCAAATAGCCAAAACGTTTCTTCCACTTTCATCATAATTTTCATATTATTTTAGTCTTTAGACTTTGGTGTTGTGCACGGGCCCATCATCACTGGGCACATACTTACCTATAATAGGTACCTAGGTATTTTTATATGACATATTCACGATGTAGAGAAGAAATCTTACATCTACATCGTGTTCGTATTAAAATTATATCAAGTATTCAAGCGGTCATTACCTACTCATTTGTATTTTTTATGGTGTAAAAAGAATAGGTAACTACCTAGTACCTACTTACATTTTAAGACAAACTTAAGAAAAATATAAAGTTATAATAATTATTATTTACTATGTACCACCTATTATATACAAATATATTTATATTCGTAATTCGTGAGTTAGATAGGTACCATATTATTATGTCAGTGCCACAGTGCCATCTAATATTCCAATGTGTCGTCACTTAACCAACTGACCATTTTTTGACTACATAATATTATTATTGTCTGTAAATTATATTTTGTACTATTTTCTTCCTGGATGTTGATAACAACAATAATAATTATTATTGTATCAAATGTTTTATATAATTTTTGCCCTTTTGGCAAAATGGCAACATTAATTAAACCATCTACCTACCAACACGGCAATACATAAATGCATATTACTAGACGTACCTAAACTTGTGACTATTGTCTATTAATATGCGTATCTATACGACTATACATATTAGGTACCTACGATTATTTAAGTAGGTATATAAGGTATATTCATATACTAGCTGATCCCGTGCACTTCGTCGCCCGTTAAATGGATCAACTCAATACTACCTACTCAAACTTTGTTCAATTCATTAACGTGTATGGTGTTCAAAATTTATCTTATCTTTCCCGTTGCCCTGAATAAAAATTCTGAATCGCAGCAGTACATTATCAGGTAGGCAATCTACCTGCGGTAGATCGCGGACCCCGTGCTGTTTGTACGGAAGTGTATGATTTAACTCTAAAGTATCAAAGTTATACCAAGTTTATTTTGATGTAATACTGTGGATTAATATAATAAATTTGGTTGCTCGTAAAAAATCGCAACTCTTAAAAAAATTATGATTGTTGAACTCCTTTTGGGTGTAATTTTCTGCGGTAAGTGCAACTCTGCCACCCTGGTAAGCATTGTTCAATAATTCGATTTGATGCAAGCTTGTACCTGATCTGCCCGAATATCCAATGGCAACCAATAAATAAATGCTAATTTCTAATGTAGACTGTAACCAATGGCAACTATAAATAAATAAAAATAAAATTTCCAATTTCTATCGTGAATCTCAATGTCCCTGTTTCAGCACCTATTTAAAATGCGAATTTTGGCAAATCCTTTCTTAGCGCACGTCTATATTATAATAGCTATCTGTATGCCAAATTTCAGCCAGATCCGTCCAATGGTTTGAGCTGTGCGTTGATAGCAGTCAATCAGCTTACTGTTTTTTATATACAGATATGGTTGCCATGGTAATATGGACACACACACACACACACACACTGACATACATTCATTTTTATATATTATATAGATTGATATGAAATCTTGGTAACCTTAGTAACCATGGCAACCTTGGTAACCATGGTAACATGGACACACAGACACACAGACACACTGACATACATTCATTTTTATATATCATATATATATAATACTTTTACATAATTATATCGATGTAATGATGTTTGAAACAAAAAAGTATAACTTCCTCAGTCGAGGAGCAGGGAAAAGAAAAAAAGGAGGACGAAATGAACAATCTTGTTTTACAACTTAAAACTCTCCCGGAGAGAGGTGATCGCCGATCTGAGGCAGATTGAGCCGACGTGCCACGAGTGAGGCCGGGGCTACACAGCGTATTCCGCGTACTGTAGTAATAAGCCCGTCAATTCGACGGAAAACGTTGTGGAATACGCCCTGTATAGCCCCGGCTATGGGGCTTCGCCACGCCACAGTCGGCCTCACTCCCGTACCTCGCCATTAGATGTATCACATTAAAAAATGAGGAGATTTTTCAGACATTTTATTTTCTGAGAGGAGCGATAATGTATTGACTTTATAGTGATATGTGTTTTTTTTTTAATTTTAATTTTTGTGTCTGTCATCACCGTTTGTGGTAGTAAAACTGCTTCGATTTTCTTCAACAGTATCTTGTTCGACGGGAAAGTGAATCTAGTTGGTGCATTCAGGAGGTCAAAATTTAAAATTCTCAATAATTTGCAAAAGCGCTGGCAAAAACAAAATAACAATTAAGGAAAAACGATAATTTTTACTCAAAAGGAATGACAAAATCGATTTTGGATTTTGGTCTTTGGAATAACTCTAAAACAAATGAACGTCGTATATTATACATGAAATTTTTACTGGTTGTTTATATTTACATTTTCTATACACAATAAAATCTTCAAAATATTTTGATTTGTTTTGAACTGTTTATAGGAACATTTTCTGTTTCCAATTTTATTAGTCTTTTTTTCTATAAATATCAATAAAAATGTATTAATTTGGTCAAAAAGCTTGAATATCTTATACAAGGCTCCTAATATATTGTTACAATGACATTTGAAAAATAATAAAAATTCTTTGTCACAGTTTTTATTTATAAGCATTTAAAGTTCGATTTTTGACAAAAGGCGTAAGAATCACGAAAATGTTCAAGATTCCTAATAAGTTTGTCTACCTTTCCCAAAAAAAAAATGTCTACGAGAAAGTCAAATTAAATTTTTATGACCAATATTGGATACCTAGGTATATTCACTCGATTATTTCTCAAGTATAGCGATTTTCTTATTTTGCTGTAACTCAAAAACGAAAAACCGTAGATATTTGAAATTTACACCATATGTTTATTTTATCCTTTCCTATCCTTGATAACATTTTCAAAATATTTTGACTCATTTAAAATTTTTTTAGTTTTTTTTCTATAAATGTCAATAAAATGTTATTTGTTTGTTAAAAAAGCGTGAAATTTTAATACAAGGCTCCTGTTATATTGTTACAATAGCAGTTGAAAAACATTAAAAATACATAGGCAAACATTTTTAAATTTTTTTATAAGCATTGAAAGTTCGAATTTTGATCAAATTTATCAAATTTAAAATGTAATAATTATTTTGTAGTTAAAAATGTATAAAATGTTCAAATTTTATAGCTAACGATTGAAAATTTAAAACAAAGTTCCACGTAAATAGGCTATATTATAATAAATAAATTACTTTATTCACAATTATATTTCATCAAATATACTTAGTACCTATAAGCTAATACATAGACTATCTGATCGTCTTCGCTCAGAATCGTTTTTCTTACACACTATATACAGTGATATTATATCATTGAATTCAAATTTAACACCATGTCTATTACAGTGGCCCACTTGTATAACCTATTATATAGTATGACAGAACAACACCCACTTGCCCATCTTTTTTATATATTTATGTATAAGTACTCATATTTTAAAAGTATTAAGTGGGGACTGCAAATATAACACATTTAATTATTATGTGTACCTACCTATATTAAAAACCGTTATTACCAGCAAAAAATATATAAACTGGGACCGTGAATGCCGTGATTACTTTTTTGTTGTAATCTCAACTTGATAATTTTCACCGATAAAATATAATAAGCACAACATAATTAATTGATCAAACATATTAAATAATAATAAATAACGTATATATAATATATTACCTAGGTACATTTATATCATTTAATTCTGCTAGATATAACGAATTTGCATACTTTTAATTTTTAAATTATTTAAAAATGAAAATAAAATGATACATTATTGGAGGATAATGAGAATCACCTGGTCGTGGTGTCCTCACTCCTCTGGGTCATTCTAAATCAGGGTAATACCTATATATAGTTATTAATTTGTAAGTTCTGGAGTTATATGTTGACATCACGACAAAATATATTTAAATAGAATTCCTTAATATAATACGATATACCCCTCCCCCATCAGTACAAATCCTAATTATGTCACTGTTGCTAAATGGATCTCAAAAATATTATACAATAATCATAGGTCTGAGCATATTATTTTTATTCCGGCTGAGTTCACATACAGTAATGTTTATACCGGAAAAAAACCCAGCCGAGTTTACAATCGCCTATTGACAGAATCGTATCGAGATAAGAAAGGACCTAATATTTTCTAAGGCTCTAATTAATATTATCTTAATGAAAAATCAAAATATTCACATCTAATATTGTTTTTTCAATAATTGTTAAATGTTAATACTTATAGGAAGGTATGGAAATAATTAACAGATAATTAATAAATAGGTATACAAAGTATTAAGGAAATACAGTTTATTACTATTCTTTCTGATAAATGCTTCCAGTCTTTAAGTCCATGTAGGTACTTCTTTTATCTTTGTAAAGAAAACAATTTACACGGTTGACAATATATTGCATCTAGGCAATGTGGAATAACACAACCAAAAACGAGTCAATAGGTACATATTATTAAGTTTTAAATACATTATATCATTCTGAGTTAAGTACACTGATGGCAGCCGATATATACCTACCTACCGATACGAAAATATTCGTGTTCGATAATATTTGACTCGACATTCGACAATGCAATAATATTAATAGACCATTTTACAATTATCCAAGCGGTAATAAGTATATGTAATTTCGGTATCTTTAATCGCTGACCACTGTGATGCGGTAAACTGGTAATAACAATTAGGTAGGTACCTAATTGCATATCCCCCCAGCACAAGCTTTGCTTAAAGGGGGTACTGCAATATATTAATCTAAATTTTGTAATATAATTGTATGATATCCTTACGTTGCTAAATTAAATTATTATTATTATTATTACCTATACATATAGACGTAACTTATGACTGCGAACACCGTTCATTGCACATTATTTTTCTATTTGATTATGACTTAGTTTAAAAAGTATGATTTTAAACCTACATACAATTTTACAATTATTTTAAGGAAGTAGTTTCAGAACTGTCCACAAGGACCCCGAGGCCCCCCGAGCTCTGTGACCCTGGGGCACTGTATGTCTGCGCCGCAGCCCCACTTTACCTTATTATGTAACTGAAAACTGAAATTATTTTTGGTAACATAAAAGATTTTCATTTTTAAAAATTCAAAGATGTTTAATTGTTGTGAATAGTGTATAGGTACTATACCAGTGGCGTAGTCAGGGGGGTGGCTAAGGGGGCTATAGCCTCCCCCCCTCATTGACCGTGTTGACCTCAGAGTTTTATCAAGATTAATAAAAAAAATAAAAAGTGTAAATAAAAGACATATCTATTGTATTTGTATACTCAGCCCTCCCCATACAAAATTCCTGGCTACGCCACTGGGTGCTACAATATACCTATACATTTTAATCTATATAGTCAGTAGTCTTATTTTTTAGTACCTACACACCTCAAATCCGTAGTGCACACTTCCAATTTCAGACTACACACTTTGTGTCGCGGTTTACTAAAAAATATGCAGGGCAGACATCTTCCTTGTTAGTTATCATTGAATCTATGACCTAATGCTAATCAAAGACTAATTTTAATTTTATATTTTTGTTCACTTTAATTTCATATACCTAGTCATAAACCGCATTTTTTATAGTATAATATTGTTATTTATGTTCTCTAATTCATATTAATGTAATATATATTTCAACACTATTTACCTATTAATATAGTTTTGATATCTTTATTAGACAAACTTGTCTCAAAAACCATTTAGATAGGTACACTTCATAAAAAAAAATATATACCAAGAATCGCGAGAAAAATCACTTGAATATACTATTGACCAATAATACTAGTAGGTACCTAATACTGTAATGGATTTGAAAGTTCAGGTGTCAACCACTCAATTCAACGTGTAATGAAATTATCCCCAAAATTCTAGGAATAATATTTAGGTAATGTAAATATAATAAAGCGTTTAATGTTTAATGGAATGTCATTGATGTTTTCTTTTGGAATTATTTGTTCATGCTAATAGTGAATTATTTCGTGTTAATGTTTTCCTACTTACATATTTTAATTTGACATTTTTTGATTAAATAAAAAATAATGTTATCAGGTTCTGTTAAAGTTAAGGTGAATAAGTTTAACAGTCGTAGTTCGGCTGGTTTCTTTTTCTAGCGTTGAAATTGATGTCGTGTCAGAAAAGTTGCAGAAAGTATAGAGTATAGAGTGTAATTAAGAACGCGTGTTTCAAGTGTAAGCTATACATAGGATAGCGCGATAGTCGAGAGATCACAATACGTTTGGGAATTTTACTAACGGGTATTATCTCATCAAGTCTGCAGCTCTTAAGGGGCTTTCACAAATCACAATAAATTTATTTCGACGACCCATACGTTACAAGTTTATTTAAGTAGGTACCGTGGTACTATACAGTTAGAACACAGGCCCAAACTTCCAAAATGGTGACTTATTGGCTGAACTTTTAGGAAAATGTTAATGATTCTATATTTCATTTATTTACTCATGATTTTTGATTAATTATTTATAGTCAATCATGCATTTACCATGTGAATTGTATTCCCGATGCGTCTTATATGAACCAGAAAATATTTTTCTAAAGCAATATCAAAGATTTTGAACGGAATAACTTGGAAGTGCCATTATAGGTGAACCTACATATATATAATATTATATATTATATAGTGTGCCATAGTGCCAAATTGAGGAACGGAATCCTTTCTGTATTATTATTACTCTAAGGGCCGCTATTTCAATCGTAAAATTTAAAATCAAAGTTTCAATAAAATGTTTACGCTTCTACATTTGCGGATCTGAATCGTGAGTGCGTGTCCATAATATGTTTAATGATAATCAATTAGTCGCATCTACCATAAGTTAATACATGTAATATACATAAATATATATAATATATATATATTTAGTATAAGAGTATTCGGTATATGCACGTAACACGTGCTTATAGTATCTGGTCTTATTCTGATAATTTACCTACCTTGCCGACAGCCGACGTCGTTGCTGTAAATTATCTATGCCTCTACAAGTGCCGGATTAAACATTATAATGTAGGCCGCTAGCCGCTAGGCAGTTAACATTGCGCGACCACTAGAAATGTATTATCTACTTGTGTTTTTAACTGCACTGCCTATTCAATAATTAATATACGCAGTTTTAATAATAACCAACAAATTGTAATAAACAAAACAATGTTCATTACATATATTTACATTATTTCACCATAATTCTTATTTATTTACAGAAAAATGAACTAATATTTTTACTTTTTCCACTTATTAAAAAAGTGATTCTTAATAACTAATTAACTTAAAGTAAATTTTAATGCTTGTTTTAAAAAATAAGAGCTTCAAATATATACGGTGGTCGATGCGAAAGCTTGCAACGCGCCAACGCACGATGATAATCTTCGTCGCCGCCTGATAATATACAATAAATATTATCAAGTATTTATTTATTTAATTCGACAAAATCCATGAATTTTTGCAAAAAATATTTTCTACTGCAAGCAAATATTCATATTGACTTTTCTGTTAATCCATGGATAATTAAAAAAAAGAAAAGTTTTTCCATTTTCTCGAGACTCCTTTAAGAGTGGGGGCCACTAGGCTGGTGGCTACATCGCCTAATGGGTAATCCGGCACTGGTAAATATTTTTATATTGGTACACGCATCAACGTTCAAATGTCTTATATACTTTCATATTTCCATCGACCGATTGTTATTCATAGACACCTAATAATATATTTTGTAAAATATCGGATCTTACAAATAGACCATAACGTAGTATACTATACTTATCATAAGTTATATTATACAGGAAGACAAGTAAATATCGCACCGAACTTCTGTGCTAACCTAAATGTATAATAAATATTATTATACCGCCGCCGTGGCCCGTTGTGGCGTGGCATCATGTGCTTATAATTACTATATGCTGCAGAATTTGAACCAATAATACATATGTAGAGGATATATTTATAAATGTATATACATACATTTTGATCGTAAAAACATGCTGAGCTCGGTTAAAACATCAATGTACTTTTCAACTCTATTTCCCAAAACCCCATTAGAGCGCTCTGTATATTTCCAAAGCGGATTTGGCCTCGTTCATTCTCTATACAGCCGTAAAGCTTTTAGCATGTACCACCATGAACACACACACACACACACATATATATATATATATAGGTAGGCGCGCGCACACACACAAGTTAACAGGACTTTTTGCGCAAAGCCTCTTAATTCATGCTCGATAAACTCTCCGTGACGTATGTATACTATACCAGTCAATTTTTTTTCCGTTTTCACCCGCCAGCCGATTTCTGGTGGCTGACCCTCGGGGGACTATCGTACCCGACCCCCGAACACCCACCACCCACCCCACCAACGTGTATTGGTAACAGCTGCCATTGTTCCCGCCGCATTATTCCTGAGGGCACTGCAGCCGACTCTCTCCCCCCGCCACCGCCACCTCACCACGATCGTACCCGGCCCCGTCTTCGAAACGCCCGCCGCCGCGCCGCGATCCACCCGTCGTCCCACGCACACTATTTTATTGTTATTATAACGATACTTTATTGTGTTTAAATATTTGGGTTAGGATTCTATTAAAACCGTATAGTTTGCTCGAGCTCGTGTGTGTGTGTTTGTGTGTGCGTGCGTGTGTGTGCGCACAGTGGCGGCGTGGCCCCGCGGAACTCGTTAAAACACTGATTAATATTTATTACGGCGAACCCACCTCGAGGATATTGTTTACACGGTTTTTAACGAGTTTAAGGGGGTTTATGTATACCGAGGCCAGAGAAACGCGTCATTTCTTATAACTATATATATTTATATATATAGGTACCTTTTAAATATATTTATGTATAAAAGTATACACGCGTGAGATACTATTAAGAACACGTTTATTTTGCAATTTGCAGGAATCTCGCGGTGCATATACGCGGTCGTTTTCATTGCCATTTTAGTTATTCGCACATCCATATTATCATATTATATTAGGTATAGATACTGCGTTGTGCACCGCTTCGCAATCGAACGGTTATTTTAAATACCTAGCCATAATAGTATACGTACTTACACAAAAAATAACACAAAGACAAAAGTGTATAATAAATGCACCGCAGTACGAACCTATAGTAGATACTCTGCGGATGTGGAACAACCAGAATTTTTTTCCATACTTCGTTACGAAACGTTCTTTACACTTATGTTGTCATTATGAGAAACAATTGCAAGACATCGTTATTAATTGACAATTTATTCTAGATTAAATAAATATATACTTATTAAATAATTCTATATTGTCATGGGCGAGGGAGACCCCCCCCTAGTAACATCACTGTACCTCTATAGTCTAAACATGTATTAGATGGATAGTCATAGTAACAGTTTAGTGTAGATATTCTCAAACTTTTTTTTGCTACCTCGTATGTCTATTATGGATCGGTAATGTACCACTATAATTACTAAAAACAGATTTATTCAAAATTCCAATACATTTTTCTCAATAATAATGTTTCAAAATAATAATTCACGTACATTTATCAGTATATTTAATAGTTACATATTTTATATTACACAAGCCATTAAATAATATTAGATCCGTAAGTCGTAAAAAAATTGAGTAAAAATATTAATTTATTAATATTCCGTACTACCACCACACCCGCGTACGGCAATGTAGCCTTCTAAGTACCAACAGTAGTACTGGTTAAGCTAGGGAATATAAAAATTGATTTTTATTTTCAAATGCATTATGAATTTTTATAAATCACTGGGGCCTGCACGCGACCTGTTTTTTTGCTCAAAAACATGCCTTACAGGAAAAACTCTCACGCCTCGTAGATTGGTCCGATTTCCGTAATTTTTTTTTTGTTAGATAGAGGAAGACTTCTTACAGGGCGCATTGGACTTGGATTTTCAAAATTATTTTTCTAAGTCTGATGTTACAAGTTTGAATTTAATCAATTTTTACAACTTTTTAGTTTTTGTATTATTTTTTGTTTTTAGAGACGTAATCAAAAATCGAAGTCCAATGCGCCCTGTAAAAAATATTCCTCTATCTAACAAAAAAAAAATACGGAAATCGGACCAATCTACGAGGTGTGAGAGTTTTTCCTGTAAACTGTGTTTTGACCGATATAATACACCCTATCAACCCCCCCTAAATAGGTATTGGGTAGTAGATTAGTGGAAAAGTCTTATAATTGAGGTGGCAACTAAAATATAAAATTTAATTTTCAAATTTTATAGAATTGCGGAAAATTTGAAAAATCGCGAGCAGGCCCCTTAAATAAGAATACTTTAATATTTAAGTTTAAGTTTAAATATTATATTTTATTTTTATAATGTTTTAAAAATGTATCATGATGCTTTAAAAGTAGAAATTATAGAAACTAATTTTTTTTAAATAGTTGTTCATGTTTAAGTGAACTTTGAAATTGATGATATAAGAAGGTGATAAAAAAGTCACATGGAATTGCTACAATATTTATCACAGACTTCTATACTTCTAGACTTATATACGAGTTCATAAGACACAAACCGTGTCTATACCTATCTTTTGATATATAATATTATATAGTATGAGATATTGGTTATGTCTATTCAAATAAAACATTTTATTTAACAATTATTGTGAAACATTATAGTTCATGATGAATTTCCAATCACAGAGTATAAATAATTTATTCTGAATAAAATCGACATTCTTTGATTTATAATTTTATAATTATTATTTACATTTATAGTATGGTTGTGTTGGGTGTTGTACCTATAGTTTATTGTATTTTAATTGTTAAGTTTATTAAATGCCATAAAGGGGCAATATTTTTGTACAATTTCTAATCAACTACAGAGTATAGCTAAGACATAAAATGTTAAAAAAAAATATAAGGTTTTTAAATATTTTTTAGTGTATCCTAAAAAAATACGAATAATTATTATAGTGGTATAGCATACTGCGTAGTAATGATTTAGTAGATAATATTATAGGTACCTACCTAATGTCATTATATCGTATTATTGTTGCATATGCACATAGTAACCAAAATAAATAAATACGACATGATGGGTGCTTTTCAGACACTTTAAAAATATCAAAACAAATTTTCACTAACCCCTTTAATTTTTGTTTTGAAATAAGTTTCTTTTGATCGTTGTTTTTAACCGAAATCTAATTTGCTCGTTTTTGTAATAACGATATGGACGGTCTTCTTCTCTTGCTATGGGTAACGCGTTATTATTATTATTATTATTATATAGCCCTCTCTGTATCTATTAGGGGACGTTAAAAATTGCTACTGTACTATGTAAAAAAAAGGGGTAACATGTGTTTCGAAAAATCATAACGATAAAAACGAAAAATCAACAGATTACTATATGACGTTGATGATGTCGCGATCCCTTTCCGGCGGCGCTATATTGTAAGAGGATATTACATTATACACAGTGCCGCTATATTGTTTATTGTTATGAACAACAACGACTACGGGCGTTAACAATATTAGAGCACGGGCGGCGAACAGGGATGGTTAGGGGTGGTGTAGTGTGTAAGGGATGCGGAAGGCCCCCGTGGGGATAGACCGTGGCCGGCAATGAGGGGAACGTGCGGGACACCTGTTTGTTGTAGTCCATTTAGTACGTACTGTATATTATATATGGCAAGACCCTTCGATTTCGGGTCCCTAATGTACAAATAATCTGGAGGGACGGAAAGAATATAATTTTGATTTGATATGTCCCGCCGCCGCCTCCATACCATCTGCAGTAAACAATATTGTGTGATGCTGGATGATATTCGCGGTTATTATCGTAGACAGGAGGAAGAGAACCGAAAAGCAGACAATTTGAAGAGATAGACTGGATTGAATTGTTTAAAGAAAGCTTAAGTTGGATCAGGATTTTTTGTATATGTTTTCGACAAGGTCATGTGATGTTTTGATTAGAATATTGTTGTACAGAGGTATAGACGTAAAGCATTATGGGATTATATTTTGTCGTGCAGTGCAAGAGTACCTAAGAATAGGACAATAGAAACCTAATAATATTAAAAATATTTTATTATATATACAGGGTGTAACGGGACTATTTGACAGATATAGCAACGTTTGTAATGGAAATTTGTTAAAGAGTCCTGTTACACCTTATATACAATATTAAATCATACATTTAAATATAAATTTTGATAATATGTAATTCGGTATTTTTTTGAAAATATTTTGGTAGGAAACTGTATTTTCATCTTTTTTACGATTTGCATACCTATTGTTATAGGCTATGACCCATGTCCTATAGAATAACAATAATTAATGGCTACTGTATAATAAATATCTGTAAACGTGTAGGTATAAATTATTTTATTTATACAATACTTAATAGTTAATAGTAAATATAGTAAATATACAATCATAAATTCAAATATTTATTTGAAAAATGTTACTATTTTAGATGACCCTGTAATCGGAAAATATATCTTCAAAAAAATTAATTGTATACCAAATAATTATACTAAACTAGCTGATCCCGTGCACTTCGTTTCCCGTTAAATGTACCAACTCTATATGACTCAAACATTGTTCAATGCGTTATTTAATATTAGGTGTATGATGTTCTAGATTTATCTTAACTTTTCTGTTGCCCGGAATAAAAATTCTGAATTGCAGCAGACAGCAGTACATTATCAGATAGGTAATTTACCTGCGGTAGATCGCGGACCCCGTGCTGTTTGTACGTAAGTGTATGATTTAACTCAAAAAGTACCAAATTTATACCAAGTTTGACGTTTTTACTTAATTCCACCTACCTATAAATCCTAACCTAACATAACCGTACTAAAATCCGATGAATAAAAAAAACCAAATTTAACCCTTTTTAAATTAGTGTATCTTCTTCCCATAGGTCTAATCTACACACCGTCATTCATTTATATATAAGATATATTTACAAAAAATAATAATACAAATCAACAAACATGCCCGATTAACCAATAGCAACCAATATAATATAATACATCATAGAGTAAATAAAGACAACGGTATCGAGTTCAAATCCCAGACATCAATAAATAGTTTTTCTAATTATTCTGTTGACTTTTTAAAAATTTTCTTTCGTAAAAACCTTCACCTGGCAATTACGAACATCTTAAAATAATTTTGAGCAAAATCGGCCCAGCCGTTCTCAACTGATGCAATTTCGAATTTTTTGTCTCCATTTTTATATATATATATACTAAATATGTAAGTCTTAATGGTTTTATACTCTGGACTATATTATATACAAATTAATATTTAGTACCTGAAGTTAATCTGATTATGATAAAATATGAAATGCCCCTTAATTTTAAAATTATGCATTTTTGTAATTGGTTTGATTAGACATATTATAATCATAGATAATATCAACTCGTTCGCACGCCATACATGTTTTTTATTGTGATCGTTTAGTTTATTAATTGGGAATCATGTAGTCAGTAAAAAATAATCTATTTTCCAAATTATTGTTTTTATATATTATTACATCTAAGTATTATCTGCAACAGGCATGTCAAATTCAAAGTATTAAATGGCCACAAATATTTGAATAGAAGTCTTATGGGGCCGTAAAAATAAATAATAACCTAATGATCTTTTTTTTTAGGTCATCAAAAAAAATAAGATTTTTCCAATTCGTTTTAGACTCTGAGCGGAGCGAAAGAATGTATTAAATTTACAACGATGTGGGTTTTTTTTCTGTTTGTCAGCAATATTTTGGGTAGTAAAAATAATCTAATTTTCGAGATCAGCATATTTTCTGATAGAAAATTGAATCTAGTTGGTATTTTTGGGAGGTAAAAATAGAAAATTCCATGTAAATTTTAGAAAACGTCAAGAAAAACAAAAAAAATAACATTATTTTGGTGTAACTCAAAAATTAATAACCACAGACGATTAAAATAATTGAAATATTTATATTAGCATTTTCCATAGAGGGTAAAATTTTCGAAATTTTTAGAAACATTTTGATTTTTTTTTAGGTAGTTATAGCTTGGGTTTGGCTCATAGGCTTTGTAAAAAATTTAAAAATATTCTCGATTAAAACTGTTTAGTGTTTTACTTAATAAAAAAGCTTGAAAATGTAATCCTAGGTTCCATATAAGTTTCATTAATACAAGTCTAAAAATATTAAAGATACATAGAGACGATTATTTTTTATATGCATTTAAAGTTCAAATGTTGACAAAATTCAACAACATTTCGAACATTTTCAAACTATTAGATTCTGAGTGGAACGATGAATGTATTGATTTTACAATGATGTGTGTTTTTTTTTATTATTGTGTCTGTGTACACGATAAGTAGTCGAAATAATGCTTCAATTTTCAACTTCAGCATCTTGTTCGATTGGAAAGTGAATCTAGTTTTTTTTTGCATTCGGGAGGTCAAATTTTAAAATTCCCAATAGTTTTCACAAGCGCCGGGATTAAACACATAAAAATTAAGGAATAAGGGGAATTTTTACGCAAAATCTGTTTTCCAAAAAATCGATTTTGGTTTTTGGTGTAACTCTAAAACAAATGAACGTATATACATGAAATTTTCAGTGGTTATTTATATTTGCATTTTCTATACACGATAAAATTTTTAAAATATTATGATTTGTTTTGAACTGTTTAGGGACATTTTCATTTTTCATTTTTTTTTAGTTTTTATTCTAAAAATATCAATAAAATTTTATTTGTTGGTTTCGAAAGCTTGAAATTTTAATAGAAGGCTCCTAATATATTGTTTCAAAGGCAGATGAAAAATATTAAAAATCCTTAGTCACAATTTTTTTTACAAGCATTTAAAGTTCAAAAATTCACGAAAATTAGCAAATTATTTTGAGTTAAGAATTCGTAAAAATTTTTCTTTTTAAATCTAAGATTTTAAAATGTAATACAAGATTCCTTATAAAATTATCTACCTTTATCAAAAAAAAAATGTCCATAAGAAAGTCAAATTAAATTTTTATGAGCGTTTGAAATTCAAATTTTTACAACATTGGATATTCACTCGATTTCTCATGTAGCGATTTCCTTATTTTGTTGTTATTCATAAACGAATAACTATAGATACATGAAAATTTCACTGAATGTTTAAATTAGCATTTCCTATACACCATACAATTTTGAAAATATTTTGACCCTTTTTGAGTTATTTACGGACATTTACCGCTTTCAATTTTCTTTAGTTTTTTTTTCTATAAATATCAATTAAGTTTTATCTGTTGGGCCAAAAAGTGTAAAAATGTAATGCAAGGCTCCTGATATATTGTTACAATATCAGTTGAAAAATATTAAACATACATAGGCACAGTTTTTTTTTGTAAGCATTTTAAGATCGAATTTTGACAAAATTTATCAAAATCTCGAAAATTATCATTCATTGTAATTAATAAATTATAAAATGTTCAGTTTTTATAGCTAAGGATTGCAAATTTAAAACAAAGGTTCTCATAAATAGTTCATACTGTAACCAAAAAATCTAAAAAATATATGAACACAGTTATTTTTTACAGACATTTTAATTTAAAATTTGGACAAAATTACGTATTAAAATCAATATTTACGATCTTGGTTTTTTGTTGTAATTTAAAAATATTATTCGGGGATATATGAAACCTCCTAATGGATATTGTGATATGATTAATTTGGAATTTATTATAGGTATCTATTATATAGGTCAATTTTTTTTTAATACCATCGATAAGTACCTATATATGTCTTATACCTAGACTGACATACCATCTCCACTCAGAATCGTTTTTTTTATATAATGATATTATATCATTGAATTCAAATTTAATACCATCCATTATACAGTGACCCACTTGTAACCTACAGTACAGCAGAGAGACATCTTACCCACTTTTTTTTTTTCAGTTAAAATTCATAAAAGTTTTTCCTTTTATATCTAACATTATAAATTTCGATGGAAGACTTCCCATTATACTATAAATTATAGTAACATAATCCCCACAAATGTTCCAAAAAAAAAAGTTTACCGGAAAGTAATTAAAATTTTTTATGAGGGTTTGAATTAAAAATGTTTACGATATTTGATTTTCATCGGTAAATTAACGAATTTTCATCTATCAATTTTTGATATTTTGTCGTAATTTAAAAACGACTAATCTTAGATACATGAACAATTTTGACTATTTTTAAGCTATTTATTGCCATGAGAATTTTTTTAAATTGTGTACATTATTTTTCTGCTAGAAATTCAAGTTTTTCTTTTCTTAGCTAACATTTAAAATTTTAATAGAGGGTCCCCAATCAGTTTTAATACCTCTATCAAAAAGGAAAAGTCACCCTATTTATAGCCATGAGATATATTCGAATTTTATACATTTTATATACCTATTACCTACCTAGCATACCTACTTATTTATAGGTATATCTCTCTATAAATTAGTCTTAACCTTTTTCTTTTGCTCTTAATCTTTCAACGAAACAGTTGGCTGGTACAAGAATAATTTGGGAATAGTTACCTAACTTAATAACTTTATGATCATTCTAACATTGTCGATAATGCTGAGCTCGGCTCAAGCCTCACGGCTCATGGTTCGTGTAGCTATTGGTATCATAATAATAAATTGGTGTAATAATATATGAAAATTATAAATTAAAAAAATTTGGTTTGAATCGTGTTGCTAAAAAGCTAAAGGTATATTATGCTCAATCGTGTCTTACCTTAGCGTTCAGCAGAAAATAAGGGTTAAGGGCTGCGTGTTTGTCACGCCTGACCTACAAAAATATTGTTTCATAATATTTTGTACATTATATATACAAGTTTATTTGAGAAGCGACATAATATCATAGATTAGATATAAGATTAGTCATCATAGTTTTTGTGGCAACATTTTTTTTTTGATACAGCCCTTATAAATGTTAATTATTAATTGAACCACTTGCATCATTTGGTTGTGGATGAATGCATTAGGTTTGCTACCATATCATTGACATGGTTCGTTATACCGGTGCTGCGATATATAGGGATAATTGTACACCGGTTTAGACCAATAAATTTGGTACAATACGTTTTAAATTATAATAGGAGAAGTATTGGCAAGCTTTAAGAGAAGTATTGGCAAGCTTGGTTCCTTCTGCGGTCCTCGATATCACGAAAAAAAAAAATTATAAAAAAAAATTTAGATATTCATAAATCATAACATTAATATTAAAATATTATTTATTATTTATAAGCTTTGTACCTAATATAATATGTTATGTATATGTTTATATTATAAAGGGTACATATCTATAGGATATATACACCGAAGTCTGAAATAGAAAACGCAATATAACACTTACATTTTTTTGAAAATTTTATTTTATTTTTATAACTTATTAACTATAGTACATATTAGTACCTTTATGTAACATATCTTTTTTAGGTATGACAAATAACACTTGGCATCTTATTAAGTGGCATTCCAAGCTGGTATAACTATATAACTTTAATAACTTGAAGTCAAATATGAAAATGTTGAGTTATGAGGTCGTTCAAGTTTTCAATGACTCGCTCATAAACGTCCGGCTAGGTCTGTGTAACAATTATTACCAGCAACCAGTCGAAACAAAATCGTTGGATCATAAAACAGTGAAACAATTAATTAATTTCAGAAAAATCTTCTTATTTAAAAACCCAATTTTCATCGACATCGTTGTTTTCTTTGGATCGTGGACTATATAGGTATGAAATTACCACTATAATATATAATATATACATTATACATATAAATATATAATTACGTTATTACTTAAAAGTTAAATATATTAGACAGTGCAGTTTGTATATAAAATATAAAGCTGTAGTTCCATTTAGATTGACCTAACCTTTAGACTGACTAAATGTAACTTTATATTATATATACAAACTGCACTGTCTAATATATTTAACTTTTAAGTAATAACGTAATTATATGTATATGTATATTATAGTGGTAGTTTCATACCTATATAGTCCACGATCCAAAGAAAACAACGATGTCGATGAAAATTGGGTTTTTAAATAAGAACATTTTTCTGAAATTAATTAATTGTTTCATTGTTTTATGATCCAACGTTTTTGTTTTGACTGATTTCTGGTAATAATTTGTGCACAGACCTAGCCGGACGTTTGTGAACGAGTCATTGAAAACTTCAACGACCTCATAATTCAACATTTTCATAATTAACTTCAAGTTATTATGTGTATGTGATGATAGTTCCATATAGTCCAAGAGCCAAAGAAAATAATGATGCCGATCAAACCTGGGTTATCAAATAAGAAGAATTTTCTGAAGTAAATAAATTGTTTTTCTGGCTTAAGATCCAACGATTTCGCTTCGATTTGTTGGTGGTAATTATTGTTGTTTAACTCATTATACTGCTGCTTTACGTCAGATATCTGAAATCATTATATTATTTTTACACTCTATATCTAAGGTTCTATATCGCCTGATCAAGTAGAAATGTTTACTTTACGCTGTAGAGTGATTAAATATTCCATTTTCTTTTCATATGGCAGCGTACTTGACCACAAATAACATCTTTGTAGTAGGTTCATGGTCCACAAATACCTATATTTTGAGTCTTCTGTAATTGTGTTACTTGATTTCATCGGTTCATTATATTTCAACGGTTTACACCATGATTCACCCAGGTGCATCAATAATAAATACAGGAAAATGATGTACATGATTATGGTTTCGAGAATATAACAATAATAATATGTCTTCACTATTTATATTATAAACATTAATTTATTTGCTATTAGTTACTCGAAGTATATATTTATGTTTGTTTGTATTTTATATATTATACAACGGCGGTTGTCGGTAGTATTAAAATATGTTATTATTATTATTAATATAATAAAACAAGATTTAATTAGGATATTTAAGTATAAAACTCATACATTAAATTGTATATAATAAATCTGAATCTAATAATATAATAAACATATTTATTTATTTATTTTGTCAACATGTATTTAAACATATCAGAAATAAATTAAATTTTCAATTTTAAAAATATTATCTTTTTTTAAGTTTCAGTGTTACCTATTACATAATATTAATTATATTATTAATCACAATAATATATAACATATAACCTCATCGATGTGATATAAGTTATATTTAATTTATTCAAGTGTTTTTAGTGAAATAAGGAATTGTCTTGTGATATACATTATGTCAAATGCGAAGACAAGTATATAGTTTCATTCCACAAAATATTAATTTTTTTTTACCATGTAATTTTGTTTGGTGTGTATAATGTACATCTAAAAAAAATCATATGAAAATGTAATGATCCAAAACAAAAACAAATATACATCCGGTTGGGATAGGGGCGAAAAATTAAGTCTCACGAGAGACACAGGAAAAAAATAATAAAAATAAAAACCTTCCTGTGAAAAGGAAAAGAAGTTTCTTGGTCGGACGGTCGGTCGGTCGGTCGCTAAATAATGCACGAGTTCGGCTGCGGCGACGGTACCGGAAAATCTCAGATTCATCAAAATTTCATCAGTAAATACCAGTAATGAGGATATCTAATAAAAGTTTAAAGGAAAGCAGATAAAAAAGTTGTGTTGCCAGATATACAGTGAACCGTATTTAGATAAACAGCCGCGCATTGGCTGACTGCTCATTCCCAACGCCCCAAATGTCTTTCACTCTTTTTCTTCCTTCTTCTTTTTATTTTATTTTATTTCATTTTTAAGGTTTTATATCAACGACGTACTGTAATTGAAAAGCACTCCGAAAGTGAACTTTTTTTTTCGTAAAATAAAAAGACATTTTCTTTTAAATAAGTGTGATAAAGTAATTTTCAATAGCTGCAAGCTATGACTTGACATTTCTTCACATCACCAAACTTTAAAGTTTTATTAATTTCATGACTTTTCAACGGCTAAAATTTTATTGTTATATGCATGTAGGAAATATAACTTAAATTATGTTTGAATTTTGACTGTATAGATCACACAAATGTTATCGTATGTCAATTATAATTTATAATAATATGACTGCTGCAGATCACAAATGGAATTAAAAAAGAAACTAGTATTTGATTTGGTATTAATTATTAATTTAATTAATAGTTGATTATAGAATTTTTAATACACAGAATATAAGTTTATCGAATTTATACAGATATTATATACACGCTATACTTAATTATTAGGAATAATAATTTTTTGATTGAAATTGGTAATTGGAAATTAGGTTGGTTAATAATATATTTTTATTTAATGACCCGAGCGATGATAGGAACAAACTTTATTCGAAAATTGCCCATTTGCACCAAAAAAAATTAATATGTTTTGAGTACACCTTATTTAAGTGAATGCTCTAGAGTTGTTTTTTTTTTGGGGGGGGGGGGGATCATAAACATCACACATTTTTAGATTCTGAGTGGAGCGATGAATGTATTGATTTTACAATGATGAGTGTTTTTTATTTTTTTTTTGTGTCTGTCATAATGGTTTGGGGTAGTGAAACTGCTTCGATTTTCTTCAAAAACTAAACAGAAATTAAGGAAATCCTGAATTTTAATCCAAAATCAGTTTTCAGCAAAATCGATTTTGGTTTTTGGTGTAACTCTAAAAGAAATGACCGTAAATACATGCAATTTTTAATGGTTGTTTATATTAGCATTTTATATACCATAGGCGCAATTTCAACATAAAAACTGAGGGTGCTTAAGCTCTGCATTTCCTGGGTATTTAAATTAAATTATACCTATGAGGCACCTTATGATTTTTTTGAGAAAAAATGGTTTTATGACAATTTAACATTGAATAGTTATAGTGCATTAGGTACATTTTATAAAAATTAATACAATAGTAAATTTTTATTTATTATAAATTTAAAACAAATTATTTATATTTTATTCAAAAAATATGACAAATAAATATTAGTGTACAAGGAGTGTAACAGACAGACTTGACAAAAAAAAAAAAAAAATGAAGCTACTTAAATGTGTGACAAAAATTGTTAAAATTATAAAAAAACATAAAAATATTGATTAGAACAAAAGTTATTCCAAAAGTCAGTTATATCTGTACCTACTATATTATATAATTCAGCATACACAATCACACAGGCTGTCGGAAACTTGGAACTCCAGTGAACACCAACTGACAAGTAATTCGTATATCGTAATTATGTTTTTGTCCGAATTAGATGTGGGCACGGGAATGTTTCTATTAGTAAATACTCGTGATACTATAAATTGTCATAGAGCTGAGTCGCTGCTGAACGTGATAACACTGATAATAATATAACCGACCACAACGACCGGGCTTAGTAGAAACATTGGAAAATAATGATTTATATTCTAAATAGATTTTAATTCGATAAAATTACAATTGTCGAGTTCATTGTTTCATTCATTATACTCCGATACCCTCATGTCTGATGATAAACTGTTTTTGGTTTTTTTTTTTTGTAAAGAGAAGTTTTGATACATAAACACATATTTATTAGATGGTGCTAATTTTAAAATTGGGGGTGCTAATACCCCCTAAGCCCCCCCCCCTATTTGCGCCTATGTTATATACACTGTACAATTTTCAAATATTTTGATCTATTTTAAACTGTTGACTGACATTTTCAGTTTCCAATTTATTTTAAATACAATTTTATTTGTTGCGTTTGGAGGCGTTTGAAGGCGTTTGAACTTTGAAGTTCATATTCTTAAAAGATATATATTCAATCGATTACTCATATACCTAGCCATTTTGTTATTTTGTTCTAATTAAAAAACGAATAACCGTAGTCCGTAAACAATTGAGATTTATATCATATTATGTTTATTTTATCAATTTCTATAATTGGTATTCTGTAACCAAAAAATCTCAAAAATATAAATTACGGTTATTTTCTATAGTTATATTATGTTCAAATTTGGAGAAAATGACATATTAAATAACCAAGAATAACGATTTTAGTTATTTTTTTGTAACTTTATAATATTAATTCAACCTACCGGCTACCGTATTAATAATAAGTAAAAACAATAGGTATAAATATAATATAAAATATCCACACTGACAAACCGTCTCGCTCAGAATCGTTTTTTATATTATATTATTGAATTCAAATTTAATACCATCCATTATAATAGTGACCAACTTGAAACCTACTGTACAGCAGAGCGTCATCCACTTACCCACCTTTTGTTGTTGTTGATTTTTGATACTAAGTCCATATTTAACCATATTTAACTCACATGGCCCTATTTATATAGCCAATCATCTTATTTTAGATTCTTAGATAAATGTGCTGATTTTACGATGTTGTGTGTTTTTTTTGTCTATGTATAACGATAAGTAGTTGAAATAACCGTTTTTCAACTGTATCTTTTCCTATTGAAAAGTTAATCTAGTTAGTATATCTATGAGGTCAACATTTAAAATTTCCTGCCTTTTTGAAAAAATAAAGGGGAAAAAAAATTAAGCAAAAACAGGTTAGTTCAACTCAAAATTAGTTTTTGAAAAAATAGATTTTGGATTTTGGTGTATCTTTCAAAAAAAAAAATACCGTAGGTACAAGAAATGTTTATTGAATGTTTATATTATACCATTTTATATACAACATACAATTTTTTTAATATGTTGACTCATGTTGAGCTATTTATAGGCGTATGACATTTTCGATTATTATTAGTTTTACTAAAATTAAGGTCGATAAAACATTTTTTCGCTCAGTCAAAAAAATTGAAAATATAGTACGAGGTTCCTCTCAATTTGATGTTAATGTTTTTATGAGTGTTTGAAGTTTAAATATTCCCAACATTGGATATTGACTCGATCATATAGTCATGGAGTGATTTTCTTAATTTTGTAGTTCAAAAACGAATAAACATAGGGACTTGAAATTTACACCATATGTTTTTTTTATAATTTTCAAAATATTTTGACTTGTTTTGAGAGGTTTACGGATATTTTTTTAGTTATTTTCCTTAAATGTCAATAAAATTTTATTCGTTGGGTTAAAAAGCTTGAAAATTTAATAAAAGGCTCCTCACATATTGTTACAATATCAGTTTAAAAATATTAAAAGATTTTTTTTTATATGCATTTAAAATTCAAATTTTGACAAAACTTATCATTTTGAAAATTTACAAATTATTTTGCAGTTGAAAATTTATAAAATGTTCAATTTTTATAGATAAGATTAAAAATTTAAAACAAGGTTCCACGTAAGTAGTTCATACTGAAACAAAACTATCTAAAAACTATATAAACACAGTTTTTCTTTTAAGTTTTTTGACGTACAAGTATATACACAAATATATATTTAAACAAAGAAGTATAATTTTAGTCTGGTTTTTGTTATAAGTTAAAAATATTGTTCATGGGTACTTGAAACTTCTAAAGTATATTATTATATACAAATAATATTAATTCAATGCTCCAGCTACCGTATTAATAATAATAATAATATAAACATAGTATAAAATATCCTTAGATGCCCATTCTTATCCACTCAGTATAGTTGTTCGTGTACAATGACATTATTATATCATTATGAATTCAAATTTAACGTTATCCATTTCAGTGACTCACTATAATAATAATAATAATAATAAAAATAATAATAATAATAATAATAATAATAATAATAATATAATAATAATAATAATATTGTAATAACCTACTGTACAGCAGAGTGACACCTACTTACCAGCTTTTTTTTAATTACTTAATTGTGACAATTGTAAAAATATATGTACGTATAAAAATTATTAACTAAGGCATCCATCAGACTGAACTTTATTTTTTATTGAACTTACAAGTGTTTAAATTTTAATAGTAATAATATACTAATACCTTTTTTTTTCCAGGATGAATGGAAAACCCACCACATGGGTGTCATACTGTTTTCACATTGCTTGGCCCCCAAGCAGCATCGTTTATTTTTTAATAAAATTTACATAAATTGGTTTGGGCTCACATGGTCCGTGATATACCTTCCTCAGCGATCGCTAATATATATGCGTATACCACAGGTTCCATGATACCTCACAATCTTTTTACAATGGCTATGGCTAAATGGAGATAGCCGGGACATGTCCAGTACATTAATTGTATTTACATAATATATGCTGCTTTGCACGAAATCTTCTCGGGGAGACCTAAGTCCGCCGAATACACTAATAGTATACTAAGTGTACAAAGGAAACTATTATAATGTTAAAAATTAAAATAAAAATAAATTATTATTTACTATGTAAAATTTAATATAATTTTCATTTTTCATTGCTACATATTTTGATTTTGATTGATATTTTTGGGTTTTTTAAATTTAAATTTTTACGTATTTATATCTTAAAAATATACGAATTCAACCAAGTCGGTATTGTAAAATGTTTACAGATGTAAATTTGGCACAAATTCGCTGTCAGAAAAAACATACATATTTTATTTTGGTGTGAATGGACGAATTAAATTTGTTTGGGCTCAAATGGGCAATGCTCGTTTGTTCATTCTGTTTTTAACATGTCAACATCCAACCGGTTTTTCTCAATGCCATTTATATTATTTATAATGAAATTTATTTGAATAATTTTAAACTATAATTAAACACATTTCATAACATCTGCATCAATATTTTTCTACTTATACTCACCTTTATTTAAAATTTTTAATAAATCATTAATATAGTTACAGTTAATTATAATAATATCATCGTTGGTTTGTTTTAATAGACATATTTTACGGACGTAAGTAAAGCTCTGCAATAAATTTATATCAAAAACATGACGAAGGTGTGAATGGTCTATGCAAAAGTTAGAGTAAAGTTATTTACTATACTACTATAAGTATGTTCATTATCCACTTTATCACGTCAATTTCAGAACTAATTTACCGAAGTATCAAAGGGATGACTTGGAAATGCGGTAAAAGACACACGGTGTCGGAGGGTGGTCGTGCCGGTTGGGAGTGGTGGTGGAGGCTGATGAGTAGGGTGGTGGAAGTGGAAGCGTCGACGGTGAAGACGGTTCGGGGGTATACAGCCATTATAAGGGGCGAATGAGCCCACACACTATGGATATTTAAGGCCGTAACCCAGGCAAAGGTGCCATAATTAAATATGTAGTAGAATTGGCCTTCGCGTCCCGTTGGCGTGGTTGGGTGTGTCATCAAGGATGCAAATAGACTCGGAGTAGAGCGGAACCGCAAGAGACCAGGACACTCGGTCGGGTTCGAACGGAGGTGGAAGCAGCGAATATACTAACCTGCAAGAAAGGCTGGATGGACGAGAGTAGGGGTGGAGGCAACCGTTGTCGGGATCCTAATCTAACCCTTCACCACATACCTCCGCCGACCAACGGTTTCCGGTATGTTGTCTGCCCATCAATATTAAATCGGCCAATGGTCAAGACCTATTCTACACGAGATCCTTTGCACCAGCCCACCTCCCACGTTTCGTCTTATATATCATTTCTCTATCACGCACACCTACACACACATACACTCTGTCTCTGTTCTGTCTCTCACTCTTTCTCACTCTCTCTCTATCTATCTTTGTATAGTGTACATATTTGATAACATATACCTATATATGTACCTATATAATATAGTTTACACGTCTCATTTATAGATATAGATACGTTTATACATTTATGTGTGTACGTGTGAGTATTTCCTCTCCCGCCGTCAACCTTCTTACACACACGAATACGAGGGCACAACGAAGGTTTACGTTGTATCGAGAGGGTATTTTCAGCGGGGGCGCCCCGGGGAAATAACGCTCTTAGGCCATTATGTCTCGGTGGTGGCGGTGGTAGTAAGATGAAAAGGCGTTTTCCCCAAAAACGCAATTTGACCGTAGAAATTGCGTGAACGGTCGTCGCGACGATGTTGCTGCGTAGTTCGAAGGTTATATACATCTATTGCATACACGTTGCACCGGAGTGGTCCGCGAGGCGACGTGGTTGGCGGTTCGAGCACGTTTTTCTTTTTTACCGAATCGAACGAGACAATTGGGGACAATGTCATTATTTTATGCGTTTAAAATAAAAATAATACAAACCGAGTACAGCTATAAAGCTTGTCGCGTCCACAACACATGAGTTCCTATATAGTCCGGAGGAAGTTACAAATAGAAAGTAGGTTAAAACAAATTAATGGTCTGGACTGATTTATTGTTCTTGAACGGTGTTCGGGTATTTGTTGGGGAAATTGAAAAAAAACAACCCTGTTCTTAAAAAGAAACGCTTGTATGAGAATTACTGCGCATGTGTGCAAAAACACATTTAAGTTGTGTAAATAATTGCTGATGTGTTTAAACCGATTTTAGAATTTCGTCACGTACGGAATACGTAATAATATTATGATAGAAATAATTGATAATATTACATTTTCAACTAAGTTTATGGATAACTAAGTCAGGAAAACTTTATAATACAAAAAATTACATTTTCTTATTTTAATAAAATATCATAAAATGATAGGTATAGTTTAAAGTTTTATATTATTATAGAAAACTTGATAAGATTGAAGATTCGGTCGATTATAAAAAGCTCTGAGCAAAATCGATTAAGTAAGAAGTAAACCCATGTTAAAAAACAATTAAAATTTAATATGATATCGTCTAAAACAACACATTTTGGAACAGGCGGAAATCCATTACAATTTCAGGGGGGCTAACATTATTAACATCAATGTGAGGGGGTGCTTCGATCCTACCAAACTAAAAAAAGGATGGGGCTTGACAGACTTTTTGGGGGGATAAGCCCCCTCAAGTCCCAGTAAATAATAATCGGGACATTATGTCAAAAAGCTTGATTCCCAAAAACAAGGCGATTACAAATATATTTTAAGTTGCATAAATTAATCCAACTAAAGAAAGTAAATCAATTGAAGTTATAATTTATAAATGCGAAAATAATTTTTTATACGTACCTGTTAAAAAATAAATATAGATATATATTTATATAAAAAAACTTTTTTAGATTCAAACTTTTGATTTATAGTGATATTTACATTAGTTGTTCAGCCTTCTTTTCAACTAGGATTAACCTTGTACATAGTGGAAACTAGCTTAATGAGTCATGGCTTTTATATCTTTTGTGCACTACAGCGATGTTTACACATTCGGCGACTGCACGATACAGATCAGTAGAACTTCAGCAGTAGATGGAGAGGGTGTTTTTTTAGAAACATATTATCAGTAAGCGTAATTTTACGTGCACCCTTGTTTAATACTTCAGTTGTTTAAGAGATACGCTGTGAACGCACTAGAGCTGTATCTATGTACTATGTTTGAGTAATATGTAAATCCATAGTTTCCATTTGTAAAATACAAAGAAAACGAATGAATATGCATTGTACATTATAACATTTGTGTGTATTACCTATAATATTATAATAGTAAAATAAAGGATAAATAATTATAACACAGGTAACTGCTAGGAAGCACAGTGTACCACAATTGATTATTGTAAAAACTTATTTACGATATTATTCAATCTTATTTGTGGTAATATTTTGTTTTGAAAATGTATGGCATTGATTATCATACTATTCATACTTATATAATGTATATTAATTCTCAAGTTTAATACGCTTTTTTCTCAATAAAATAACAAGTTACTTTTTATTGTATATTATATATAGAAAACGGATTCATTCATTTATTTATTCATATTTTCACTGTGAAATTAATAATTTTTTGAAAAAATGTTTCCTAGGTACCGCGATACGGTAATTATTTTTGTATTTTTTTTTAAAAGTATGTTAAATCAAATTAAATATCATATTTAACCGATTAATTATTATAAAATTCATAAAAAACAAATTAACAAAATGAATTATATAGGTACCTCCAAAAAAATGTATTCTTAATAAATACGATGTCATAATATTATAAATTTATACAGTTATATAAAAAATAAACTATTTTTAAATTAATTTGATAACACTTTTGAACTATCTTAAATTTGATATGTGTACGTGTACTCTATTATATTATAACTTAGTTTAATATCAACGTCATTACCTAGGTGCTATGTACAGCCATACCCTATATGTCTAGGTATTATTTTATATTTTAACTTTTTGCTTTTGGTGGCTATACTAGTTTTTTATAATATATAATTAGTATTTTTTCTTAATAATCACATTTCCCTATTGACAATTTCGAGCGAATTACCGAAAATTATAATAAATGGGAAAATTATTATTACATAAAATTCCATTAATTTTATTAATTTAATATTTTGAAAACCTTTGATTTATACTTCATTGATTTTTGTTTAGAAAATATAATTTTCATTATAAGCTTGATTACCCACTTTACTCTGGTTCTAGAAAACAGTAAATTTCAAATAAAAATGATCCTATACTCCAATCAACTTAATACATACTTAATGAGACAACGACTGGATAAAGCTTTAATTGTCACGGAAACAAGTTGAATTCAGATTTTATCCTTTTATTCTTCATCCTAATTATATTCTTGGAAAAGTTTTACTTGTCAAATTCTCGGTTGACATTTTCAGCAAAGAACTAAGTTCAAGAAGTTTGATAGTAAATCCATGTACAATAAAATATGTATGTATTGTAGGTATATCTACTTATTTTTTTTTTTTACATTTTTATAACCAACTTATTTTAGATTCTGGGCAAAGCGAGAATGAACCAATTGGTTATTTACAATGATGTGTGTGTTTTTCTTTTTTTTTAAATATCTAAGTTATCATTTTTTTCAATTTAAAATAGTACCTAGGTCCTAGACACCGCAAGTGCCTACTCGAAAAGTTTGTTTGGATCAAACAATTGATTCAAATCGTTTGTAGGTTGAAATATGCTATATTTTAAAACAATACTGCATTATGGAGATATATTATTATTTAGTTGTTGCATAACCGAATTGAACCAGATTTTGATTTTTTTATACTCTTGTACTTTATTATAAAGATTATAATCATATTATTTAAAAATAGCCAAAGACCATTAAATTTAAAACTGTATTGTATAACATTTAAAAATTAAATTTTTATAACGGTCAATTTTGAAAAATTACAATGAGATACTCTCAAAATGATTATTAAAATAAAAATATCAGAAATGAAATTTTAATTTCTACAAAATTGGTTGTGTTCATGAATTATAAATTATAGTAAATTTTTTTCTATATCCATTAATGCGATAGGTAGTATAAATATTATATTATATATATAGTATGAATTGTTATACATTTTATTTTACATAAGACTGAATATGTTGGTACATATTATATTATTACTGAAAACTATCTGGTAATTCGGCAACGTGATGGTAAATGTTATTTTCTTGTCGATGGGTTGAGTGGTCCGTAACCCTTGTTCGTAGATCGAAAAGTGCAGCGCCTATAAAAAACCGCTTTTATATAAATCGACGACCTAAACCCTTTCTCTGGCCATTGTCCGTACTTAAACAAACCGTCTATACTTCTACTGACATGGCAACAATAGACGAGGTCGAGCGTTGTGCACACAAAAACAGCTGTACAATATGAACACTCAAAAGTGTCGTACTGCGAATATGGTGGACTTTATAGTCACGCGCGACAGACAATATCCACTGTACATTCTATTTTTTTTCGAGTGTTTCATTAAGCTGAACCTATAGTTTTAATGACGCGCTTTATCTTTAAAAACACTATTTTTTTTTTTTTTAAGGAAATCGACAACAGCTTTAAACACTCCATATCTAAAAACATAAACATTCAATTTTATTTTAAAGAAACATACCTAATGCTATAATGGATATATATTTCTTTAAAATATTTATAATTCCTTATAATTTAATATTACGTTTTAGTCCTACCAGTGTTTTATGAAATATGGTTAGATTACTATAATATGGTTGAATTATTTAGTCTTCATGTACTTATACAATATGGATTGATCTTTTGATGGTTTTTGAAATGATTTTTCGTCCAATCTAAAAGTATGATCAAGTCGTAAATACCTATACATAAATGTACTTTGTTATCTACACGTCGAAATGTTTACATCAAGTTTATTATTAACTACCTTGAAAATAAAGTTGATGTTCCTCATCGTATATTCGTATAAAAAACTAAACCATTTAGTTTTTCATTAGGGAAACTATAACACTCTCTTATAGTCTATCTAGTTGAAAATGACTAAAAATACAAAAATATGATTAATATAATTTAATATAACTATTGCTTCTGCGTCATACATAATGTCTTTATAATTTGAACGGTTAAAAAAAATTATATTCATGTCATAAACATCCTACTAATAAATAGTAAGTGTTAAACTATGTATCACGTGTCACCTATTGGTCTAGTATGAAATCTATAGTGTCTACTTCTTAAATAATAAAAACATTTAAGTGTTAGCGCGTTGGTATAAGTACATCGTATTCTGTGTAAATATAAAAATAATAACAAGGAGGTATCAGGTAGGTTAGACTTTAAAACAAAATATTATTTTTGCTTGCGATTGGTAAACAAAAAACAACCAATTTATTTACATTGACAAACTAGTTAATTAATTATTTTAGTCTGTTATATGCACCACTTGACTCTAACTAGGGGTGGGGGAATAAATCAAAATTTACCAACCCATTTAAAATGATGAGTTTACTCTTTCAATATTTTCTCTGTGACCCCCCAAATGCCTCCTATTATTATAGTCATGATTTTGTATAAATAAAATCTATATAGATGCCTATATCACCTATATAATACATTTATACCATATGGATAGACAATACATTAGAATTACAAATATGTTATTATTTATTAGTTATATTATAGCATGCGAATTAAATATACCAATAAAGTATCGTAAGCGCACTTTAAGATAATGTAACTTTATACCTAATGTACTACTTTGTTAAATTTATAGTTAAAAACATGATTTAATTAAATTATTGAATATCAGAAATTTCTCCCACATAATGCGTATAAATAATATTAAAGTTCTTCCGATGTGAAGAAATGTATACTAATATGTGGATGGTAGTATAATATAGGTATAGGTATATTATATAAACTTATTTACTTATATGTATGCAAACATGTTTTCGTGGTGATTAAAACAAGACATTTACGCATTTTTGTGTTTTCCTAGTGTTCAACTTCTTCATGTCCCATGGGATTGCCGAAGTACCTAACGTTGGATTCTGTAACAAAAAAAACCCGTCAGACCCCGTCATCTCCTTTTAATCCCTTTGGAAGAAGGGTTGAACCGGTAGAGCGGGCTGCGGATTGGCCTCCGGTTCTACCACCGAATCCCTATTCGCCAATTCCGGACATCCGCTCAATAATTAACAACCCCACCCTCTTTCATCTCACCGTAAATATCAACCCGGGTCGGGGCTGTTTTAACGCACAGTTATGCCAAAGGGTTATATCATTGCATTATCATCGTTTTGCCCTGGTTATTACCGTTGTAATTATTATTATTACAAGTTGTTTTAATTTAAAATGAAAATTCGTTCTCTGGTACTCCATTATTTTTTACGCCTCCCATTTTAATAAACATTAAAGATTTTTAATACGATGAAATAAATATAAAACTAGCCTAAACATCTATTTATTTGTAATTTTTGAACATTTTGATTATAATATGCTCTAAAATGTTTTATTAGAATTTAAGTATATGTGACCATTTTATATTTTATATTTTATTTTGAAAAATTAGAAACAAAACTCTTAAATCTTGTACGGTGAAATAACAAGAAATAAAATAATAAATAAATAAATAAATAAATAAATAATTATCATTTGTTTATGTGTATAAGTTATATACAAACTATTTACTAAAGTAAATTTAGGTTATGAAGGATAATAATTTATTATATTATTATTCTATATTTAATATTGTTATTTATAGCATTTTAATATTATAATTATGTATTATTCTTTTTTTATTAAGTAGTAAAATGTAGCTTAGTATTTTTAAAATCTTAATCCGAGTTTGAAATGTATGCTGTGAAGTATACTCGTAATATAGATTATACAAGATCTATTTAAAATTTGTGGGGTCTCACATATTATATATCATCCCCCCCAAACTTTTTTTTCTACATCCATATAGGTACATCCATTACGATTCTATGACAAATACTCAAATCACCGACTAAAATAAGGTACTATAGGACCTGTAGTTTCACCACTATATTCAGTTATAACAACTTTGATGCACGCATGAGTCATTTTTACTTTTAAGCATGTCTCTTGAGACTTTATAACTCGTTGCCAATAATTATTTTACTTAAAAAAATATATTATTTTAAAACTATTTACTTTAACTATTTCTGAAGCTAGTTGTTATTCATTATCTTTGGATCAAAGATCAAACACAGTCGTGTAACCAGGATTTCTAAAAGGGGGGGCCGGGGGGGGGGCAATAAAAAAATTATATAAAAATTAAATTTATATTGATTTCACCATAAAAAAAAAAAAAGTGATAATATTCGTATACCTAATTATTATAATATGACCACATAATGTAATCATACTAAATACCTACTATCCGTGATGATTATTATTATTTTACTATGAAAAGAAGTTTATAGTGTATATACTTATCTAATATCTATGCTATCTATATATTATATACTAAAGCTACTAGAATATATAGTATAAACCTATTTATATACTTTTTCTTTATGGTCTATGGACGTAGGTACTGATATAAAATCAATAATAATAAAATACGGCTGATGGAGGGGCATGGCCCCTCTACTCCCCCCTGGCTACGCCACTGATCGGACACTAAAAGTATAGACAATTATGTTTATACATATTACATAATATGATGTATTTAAATTTATAAAAATAAAAATTTTATTTTATTTGTAACATCATATTATAATATGATGAGTGATAACCAAATGCGTATAACAAATTTAGATACACCAATTCAGAACAATAATTTTGTTCTGAATGTTTTGTAATATCAAATATTATAGAAGTATCTTGTTTGGAAGAGGTTTTTAATTAATTTTTCTTATAAGAGTTACTAATTATTAGAGTTAAACATAATCGGAAAAAGTGCAACATTGCTACAAAAGCTATACACATAAGACCATCAAATAAATTAAATAATATAATATGTAAATTAAATTACTTACGTCTAAAAAATAATAAATGCTTGATAATGGAGTAACAGTAGTTAATAGTAATAGTGTCATGTACAATGATAAATTAACATACTTTTTTAAATGTTTTTTTTTAAAAAACAATTTGACAATTTGGGATTATACGCTTCATATTCATTATTGTCGTTGTATTCAAACATTATTAGCATACCTACCTACGTCCTACATGAATGTATCATTGAATATTATAGTATAATGTTTAACAATGATATAAAATTATATAAATATATAATATCTCCACTAAGTTGACATTTAACTATAAGTATTAAGCTACTAACACGATTTACAACCAATACAAACAATATTTTTTTAGAAATATCTCATAGATTTCAAATATTTAAGTTGGATTTTTTTAATTTATTAATAATATATAGACATTAGACATGGATTATACTTAAACCAAAATATAAGGGTGGCCTGGTGTGGCGGGGTTGTTGGCTTCAGTCACAAAACGTGTTCTAAAGTCAAGTATCAGCCCATGCCACAAGTTCCCGGATAGTGACAAATCATCGCCACATATACACACGTGTTCTAATCAACTGTACCCTCCAGACAGTTAAAAATCTACTATACCATTTACTCAATGGTTTATGTCTACCATAAGTTAATTAATAAATAAAAATAAAAAATATTAGGTTATTAAACAAATATTGTTTGGTTATATTATAGATATTATTGTTTAAATTATTTGCCGTAAATATAATAGAAAATAGATAACTTTTATTAAATTTTTCAATAAATATTAAAAGCTAAACACAAACCTAGTAATAAATATTTTAGGTATTTTTAAAAACTAATTCAAATTTGAAATACCCAGCTTACAGTATACATTAAATAACAATTAATTATCTCAATTTTGATTCCAAATTATATATTTTATAAGTTGCTATTGTTTGACTAATACCTACAACTACAATATTATATTCTTTAAGAACTTTTATTTATCATATTTAAGCAATGAAGATAGGGCCAAGATTCCAAGGTTTTAACCGGCACATCCTAACTGTGTTGAATTAATTAATTACGCTCAAACAATCGTCAACTCATTGTTATTTGCAGCTGATAATATTATTATACCTGTGTATTAATTTTTAAAACAATTTTTTACATAAAAAGGTTTGAAGGAACAAACGGTTTCGTATTCAAGTGTCGGTTACTGCAAAATTGGGGGTTGGTTAATCAAGACGGCCGCTGAATGTGTAATTAATTTATTTTACGACCTCCGACATTTTACTAGCCCCCGGGGTACGAAAGAGAAAAGAAAAAAGTACCAAGTTCATTCATTGTCGACAAGACCGCCCTCGTTCACAGAGATCGTAAAGCACACAAGAAACACCGGTATATTGCTTAAATAATTTTTTTTCTTCCTAGCCAAGCTGCTTTTTTTATTGCACAATAAAGAAAACCCCTACGAAAAAAAATAATAATAATAAGGCAAACAATAAAAACCAAATTATATCCAACTCCACGGCCACACAAATTGCCGCTTGCTTTGTAATTCTTATCAATTATGTTTATACATTACTTAAACATTTTTTTTCCTTATACGCTCGTATTGCTTTTAGTCGTAATATTTTATTTCACCATACTACTCAAATAAAAACGGCGCGACAGCACTGCAGTTTGTTTTAGAGAAAAATGGAAATGACCCCTTCGAACACGGTATTCGTATTTTTTTCAGAGGGGCTAGGACGCTAGGTACCATATTTCTACACTCGATATAAATTATAATTATATTAACCACCGGGGGATTCGAACCCCATATGCGAACATTTGTGTGTGTGCGTGTGTGTGCGTGCATGTGTGCGCATGTGTGTGTATTATTTTTATTCGTTCGTATAGGGTTCATTTTTATTCCACTCAATCTGGTTGTATAGCAGGTGGCTTTTGAACAGGTGAGCACCTGCGATCTGAAATTTGCGTGGACAAACATCACGTGACAGAAGGGCTGTCCGCGTGACGAGTTGTCCGACCCTATATGGTCAGTCCATCAAAGGTCACTGTAAAATCGATCGTGTAGAATATTGTGTTAGAGCGTTTGACGACATCTAGATCATTCGATATATTTGAAAAAATATATTTTGAAGTTTTTCCTTTTTGTATTTTATTCGTTCATATAATTTAAACTTTTATAGGGACACTCCCCGACTTAGTATGGATATTATGACTTTGTGTTATCTCCCATACAAATAATACAACGTTAACTTAAAAATGCCCCTATGAAATGTCGATCTATTTTGTCAATCACATGTCGGTGGTTAGAGCCTAGAGGCTACCTGCTTCTAAATTGTGTGGCACTCAAACATGATTTGTATCCATGTAGGTACTCACCTGAGCGTTACTTACCTGAGTATCACTTATCACCTACTTGTACTGTATACAATTTACCCACCGATGATCAAATCATTCTGGGTTTTTACTTTTTTTTAGTAGACATATACCTATAATATTATGCTTCTATACTTTCTACAGAACTATATATACTCCATCTCGTAATGCCCATGTTGTTTGTTTTTGTTGAAACCTTCATTATCTTACTCTTTAAATTAAATTTTTCGAGTTAATTTTTCTTTTTTTATCCTTATACTTCTAACACTATTTACTTTTATATATTTGTGCAGAGTAAATTATTCATAGAATGAATCTATTATAAAGTTTAATAATATAAAAATAAGATTATGTAGTCCATACTCCATAGAATGTTTAGGTACCTAATAAAAATCAATAAAATGTTTAATTTTATTGAAAAATCAAAAAAAGTAAATTTTATTTTGTTTTATTTAAACATCATTAGGTATAGTATTGTTATGTACATAATTTATGTTATGCAAAAATACACTAGTAATATTATTTTATCATATATGAGCGATAAAATTTCGTTCTATATCGGTATATTATGTGAATTATAGGTACATGCATATAAATCTTATCAAAAGTTTTCAAGTTTGATGATTACTTCTTTTGTCAATTTTTAATAATATATTAATGAATCTAGGTTTGAAAATAATTTTGAACTTAGTATAAAAATAAATTTGTAAATATATGTCTTTGAAATATGATACCGGTCACGTGTATCTCGCATAATCGTCTTTAATAAAATCACTCAAGAAAGGTCATGCTATGCTATTTCGATTTACCTTAAAAGTGTGCCAAATGTAAGGCAGCCCAATGTTTTTCTTTGAGGGCCACTTCAAAACATTTTCCCATTACAATTCACCATACAAATAAGTCCAGCAAAGTCTACAAAGTTGAGATTTAACGTCTATATTTATGAATAGGTACTGTGTAATATATACATAATATGATATAAAAATGTCAAAGAATATAATAGGCTCAAAGGTTAATAATGTACCTACTTATGAACAAATGCTTGAGGACTGACGATCTGGTACGAAAAAAAATTATAGGTAAATACTATTGAGTATTGACTTAACAAATAAGGGCCAGCTAGTTGTACCGTCTACGGTTAAACTACGATTAAGCTTAATCAGCTGATAACAGATATTTAACCGGGAAAAATCGGCAGATTAAACTGCGATTAACTTTAATCATAGATGGTAAAACTGGCCCTAAATGTTGTCAGTCAGACTATTAAAATAGAAAAATCAGCTATAGAAATGTAAAATCACAGCTGAATGCTTGACACTCGAAAAATAATGCCATCAATAAGTACTATGAACTACTAAAATTAGTAATAATTTATTATTCTAGGGAAGAATAACCCCAATTGAATACCGGATGCAAAATAATTTCGTTTTACTAACCAACAATATAAATTTTAAATTATAAAATTATAATTTTTTTTTTTTTTATAAATGTCAATAAAATTTTATTCGTTGGGTTATAAAGCTTGAACATTTAATACAAGGCTCCTGATATATTGTTACTTTAGCAGTTGAATAATATTAAAAATTCATTTTTTCACAATTTTTTTTAATAAGCATTTAAAGTTCGAATTTTGACAAAATGTATCAAATTTAAAATTTAATAATTATTTGTAGTTAAAAATGTATAAAATGTTCAACTTTTATAGCTAATGATTGAAATTTGAAATCAAGGTTCCACGTAAATAGGTTTTAATATATAAATTACTTTATTCACAATAATATCATCAAATGTACTTAGTAATATTATAGGCTGTCTGACCGTCTTCGTTCAGAATTGTTTTTCTTATACAATGATATTATATATCATTGAATTTAAATTTAACACCATCCATTACAGTGACCCAATTGTAACCTACTATACAACAAAGTGACACCCACTTGCCCACCTTTTTTAGTTTGTATATTATGATTCTTGCAAAAAGATGTCGGAAAATTTATCAAGTTGTAGGTACTACTTATCTGTTTAACGTTATTTTTTGATTTAATTATCTATAGTCATAGTTTTCTCGCTCGTAAGGGAAAACTACGCAACTTATAAATATTTATACCAACGAGTTTTTTTTATAATTAAAAGTTAATTTTATTGGAATTAAAAATACTTGTCAAGATTTGAAACTTCTGCTATTTGTCTGATTATTTAGTATGTACATCCGAGTCAATAACAAAATCAACACCTTATATCTAACCTAACGAGTTAATGAACTCCAGGTGTCGGTGATAATTTTAAAAATAAATAAATTGATTTGGGGGCCATTTTAACGTTTATTACACTATTTTATCCATTTTAAAAAATAATATATATTACCTCCATAAAGTATTGATTGTTCTGAAAATGTATTAGCTATACTTACCTACATTTTGTAAAATCGACCAAAACATCGTAATCGATTTTAAAAACAACAGTATACATAATGGATATAGGATGATGTATATATCGATGAACAAGCGGTATAAACATGAAATGTTTTACTTTATATTATATTTTATTTTTTCATCTACAACTAAAAGGATACAAGTCATCTTATTCTATTTTACAATATCTATTTTTACAAAACTACAACTGTACATATTGCCTAACATTACAATAGTCTAAATAAAGAAAAAAAAATACATCTCCGAGTCCGGATTAACAATTTTGGATTAAAATACGTTATTATCTATACAGAGGAGTTGTTGATTACAACATTGATATAATAACAAAAATATGTTGTTTTATTACGTTATAATATATAACACAATAATATTGTAAATGTCAAAATTTCACTAGTTAATAACATTTTCTGATAAAGTGTTAGGGTTCTCGGAGAAAGAAACTGCCGAGTCATGTTAGTGCTTGTTTTGACAAATGATTTCAACAGTTTTTCCATAGGGACGGGGAGAATAAGACCGTTACAAAAACGGGAAGTCTATTAATAAATTTAATTTTAATTGGACATCAATCTTTTAATGCAGCGAATGTAACAACTAAAATAATATTTTCTGAAAGTTACAGATTTATTTTTAATATATTTTTTTGTTGTTTATATGTATACATAAATAAAAAAAATAACTAAAGAATACAGTTAAAATTAAAAAAAAAACCTATAGATGAATAGTTATTAAAAATTATATTGCACATTTCCATTCTCTTATTAGTTATTACACTGCAGAGAAGAACACAGTTTTGACGAAAATTACGAATTTAAATAATTTATTTACATAATATATTATATACCTAATATAGATGACTATATTGATTCAATGTATGTACAATTTGGATGCCCCGATAGCAGTATTTACAATAAAATGATTTTCACGTAAGCGCAATGAGACAATAATTTATTAATCAAACGTCATCTGTACATGGAATTTGTTAATAGCGTTGTGTGATTAAAATCAAATGAAAATGTATACATTATGATGTCTCCGAGTAATGTTGATGATTGTAATGTATCCATTAAGTAGGCAAGTACACGGACAATATTTTTTCGTAAGTTTGATTAAATAAACTCAAAAATTAATATTAACTATTATAATAAATAATGTGCAACATTCGCATTACGAAATTCGTTTAGTTGATATTTTGTAATTTCAAAATAATTTAATAGGTGGGACACCTACACTTAAAATATGGGAAATAAAATAACTCTTAACACTTAATAGCGCATTTAATAATATTGTTAGTTATTTGTATTTCATACAAATAGCTTTGAGTGCGATTAACTGTTTAAAAAAATAAAATAACTTCAATAATAATAAAAAAAAAAAACTATTACCATACATACCTAGTCAAAATAATGAAAAACATTTTCGTTGTAAAATTAAATTATACGGTGTGGCTATACCTTAGTATTAATATCTTTATATCTTTAGAGTTTAAATAAAATTATTTCCGTCTCATTAATAGGTAGATGTTAGGTATAATTATAGGTCTTTGATGCCAAATATTTTATATTGTTGTTATATTATAATTTTTTTTTTTTTTTAATAAAGAATATTCTTTTTATTTGAGATAATGTCAGCGCGTTTTTGTTTTTGTCGGTCTGACAGAAACATTTCGTTGGTTTTTTTTCTTTGTTACTACAACGACTTCAGTTAGGTAAACTAGAGAAACCTGAAACACAATATTCAGGAAAACATTAACTGTATTCATCTAAAATGATAAAAATGTATTGTTAAAAATCTGTTGAAAACAAAAGTCTTAAAAATCTTAATATGTATGTAATAGATATTTTTCCTAAAAATTATTTATATCAGTTGTCTTAATTCAAAACATAAAGCCACTAAATGAGGAATTCGTAGAGCAGTTTTACAACGATATAACGGGTGATCATATTTTACGTACCTACCTACCTACCTGTGACACTAAAAATTGTTAAATGGACATAATTTTAAATTAATTGTATTACATACTTTGAAAGCAGTTTACATATATTATGTTTTATTACTATTTTGTTAAATTATTCGAAAGTTTGCTAAAATATAATTTATATTTTAGATAATAATATATTAATATTAATTTCGAAAGTTATATAGATTTGGACAATACATTTTTATTTTATTCGCTTAAGAAATGCTTGGAGAAAGTTTAATTAAAATATGTATAGTAATTAACTTTAAAGTATCGAAGTTACCAGTGGAAATTTATTTCAACAATATTAATTTGTATTTATTTTATTTCTTTAAAAGTTACACTATTTGGCGTAAACTATTATGGAACGTGTTTTAATAAACATCGTTTGGCGTATCATATATCTAAAATAATAAGGTAATTAAAATGCGTTGTAGGTATATTATGTAGTATATATGTTTATGTATCTACCTATAATACGAGTAAGCATTTATTTTATATATATATTGATTTTTTTCTGGATGTTTATAACTGTTGTATCCGATCTAATTCCAACTAAACAATAATTTATTGTAAAAATTATATTTTACATGTATAAAGATATTCTACTGGAGAGGTGCGTAGGGTACCCGTACATAGGTAGGAATGCGTTAAATATTTAATTTTTTTATAAAGTAACGCTGGTTATAAAATACCTGCGTGTGCATCCGAACCTGAGACTATGGCTTTAAATTTATCATAAATCGACATATCAATAACTGTAAGTCACATAATCACACTCGTATAGATTATTGTGTTTTTAGGAACATGTTATTATAATAAGTGGCACTTGATATCGTACACGAGAAGCTGATTAAAGTTTGTACATTAGATTTACTAATATAATAATGATAGGTATATTATAATAATATGAAACTACCATGGACGTTTCGTAAAATAAAACGTACAAAATAGAGAGAAAAAAAAGATGAACTGAAATCGTCTGAAGCTTTCACAGATAGAGATAGTGAGAGAAAGAGAGAGAAAGAATGAGAGAGAGAGAGAGAGAGAGAGAGAGAGAAACATTTGTTTGAAAAGTTGGTCGTCCAATCCTATATTATATACAATATATACACAACTATGGTTTTATATAGACGAATAATAATTAATGTTATTATAATAATATGAATGCATATTATTGTTATATAGAAATGATTATTTCCGGTTAATGCAACTAAAATGAGCACGTGTCTTAGGAAGGGATTCAAGTGGTGACTGATGGCGGCGCGTGATCCCGTCATCAGTGTTGGGCCGCAAACTTCATGCGCTTTTGCTTTTGCCTCTGATTGCAGAACCACACTCTGACCACGTTCTTTTTCAGGTCGAGCTTTTCCGCAATGGCCGCGATCTTCTCGCCCGAAGGCCGCGGTTGCACGGCGAAGTACGCTTCCAGCGACCGTTTCTCGGGCGCCGCGATCGACGTTCGCTTTCGCTTCTTCTCGCCGGCCGGCAGCACGCTCGGCGCGTCTGGGTCGCGGCGCTTGTTCTTGGCCTGCGCCTCTGCCTCCTCCAGCCACGCCTGAAGGATGGGCTTGAGGGCGATCATATTGTTGTGTGACAGCGTTAGCGACTCAAATCGACATATGGTGCTCTGGGACAGCGCCCCGACGCCCGGCAGCTTTAGGTTGGCCAGCGCTTTGCCGACGTCCGCTTGCGTTACGCCCAACTTGATCCGCCTCTGCTTAAACCGTTCGGCGAACGCCTCCAGCTCTCGGGGGTCCGTGTCGGTGTCGGGGTGCTGGAGCCCTGCACCGCCACCGGCGCCGATCATACCGGCAGCTGCGGCCGCCGCAGCGGCCGCCGCTGCCGCGTGATGATGATGGTGGTGATGGTGGTGATGCGGGTGACCGTTCGGGCCGGCACCCGAGTGCGAGTGGTGGTGATGGTGGCCGCTCATCATGCCTGCACCGTAGACGCCGGGGTGGAGCGGACCGTGACCGGACCCGTCCGACATCGGCGTCAGCGTGGTCATGGTCGACGATGATATGGGCTCTAGGAGGTCAAGGCCTTCCATACCAGGGTGCATCTGAAAATAAATTGCAAAACGGTAAGAATAGTCATACGAATTGGTTGGATTTACTTTCAGGGGCATTCAAATATTTTAATTTCACTCCACGAGGTCAATAAGTGTGCAGGAGACGTTTTTGATTATAAGTTTTGTAACCGAACCAGTTTTGACGAGAAATATAATTATTAACACCAGAAAATCAGGTGCAAAATTCTAATAGTTATATTATTTGATATACATGCAGCAGCATTATGTACTATTATGGTAATCGCTGGAGTCAGATTTGTAAAACGGTGTTAGTACTGATTACCGAGTACGAATATCATACGGGAGATCCTCTTTTGACTTCCAGATTAAGCTAATTCAACCACGGTCAGTAGGTATATATTTAGCCATAGTAAAACCAGGAAGACTAAAAGTACGGTTGGAGGGAGAGTGTCGCTTAATACAGGTAATTACTGGAAAAAAATAAAAATAAACATGTTGAATGTAAAAGAACAGAGGGAGTAGAGACCATTTAAAACTATGACCATCAGTAACATCGGTTTTGAACAGTCTGCGAGTACTTTCCATGAGCCATTCCTGACAACCAAAATGAGAGATCAACGACGTAAGACTGGCCATGTAGATACTCTGTAGAGTACGCATTTTGTGGTCAAAAAATTAAGAATGGGAAAGCTGGACTATAGGTACTGCAGTTCGTATCCTTATAATGTACCCACTTCAATTAAACTGTACATAACAACCAATATGATATTGCAATCACACTTGATCGCCATATTTTATAACACGTCGAGAAACGACCCAGCACCTACTAAATCTGATAATAAAACCCAGTCGACACTCGACAATTAACTTTTCTGTATTATACATATTTTATACCTAAATACGTATAAGTTATCATTACGCATTTAAAATGTCACGCAAGATTGCACGAAGCGCATATCATATATATATATATAGAGATAGGTAATGGCACATTGGCACTATAGAAGTTTAGTTTTTTAGTTGACTACAGTGTAGCCTGTAGGTACACTATTTCAAAGTAACACAACCCGCGATGCACTGTCATCATCATTATCATCATATTATTATGTAGGTATACGTATATAATACTGCGATAAACGCATATAATAGTAATTATATTTAATGTACGTCTGCAGTGAATATAGAGCGCTCACGGCGCCCGTAAAATCCGACGATAATGTATGCGGTGTTAAATTTATCGCGAACATTCACGATGTGTGTTGTTCGTGTTGTGCGTGAAACTAATTTTAATCAAGATTGAAACCCTCCGAGGTGGCCCAACGAGTTCAGCTCGAATATTATGATATAGGGGAGAGATTATCGTTTTGGCAATGATGGCGCCCCGCCACCGCTTTACGAAGGGTTTGGCTATGTGTGGGCAATATTATATACACTGCGTGGGTACTTATCTGTATATACGGTCGGTGTACATGTATCGGAACCTACGGAATGCACGGCACAAAAAATAAAATAAAAACAACAAATACGTGATGAGATTGTCGAATAAATAAAACGAAAGGCGGCGGCGGTATTATGTATATTATGGTACACACACACTTTCTTTCACATACACACACACACGCACACACACATACACATGATCGGTAAAAGTGTGGGAATTTGCATTTTGTACGGTGCGTATGTAAACGTATATGTGTGTGCGAAATAAAGAAAAAAAATAACGGTGAGCGTACGTCGCGGGAATTCCACACTTCGAGCAGGGGATAGTGCATGTTGTCGGTGGTGGCGAGGGTTGTTCACCACGCGTGAATCCGACGGGGAGAAATTGTCACTGGCGAGTGTATGTGTGTGAAGGTAAACCTATATACAGTACACATCATAGGTATACATTATATACTATAGCGTTACCACTGTGTGTATGGTATACTATTGTACTGTATATGTATAAAGTGTTACACATATATACGCTGCAGGATGTGGGGTCGCGTGTGTCACGCGTATATGCATATATATATATAGATTAGAGTAGTCGTCGGGGTCGACAACGAGAGATATAGTTTGGCGGGACGGGTTACGGGGAGTACCTACAGCGGTGAGGGGTCGAAAGGGATGAAACGGCAAACGCAATCGAATGAATAATTGATTTGGATTGTTATTATACACACACACACGCACATACGTTCTCTTTCTCAATACCGTTGTTGAGCATACACGCACACACACATACTTGGCCCTTGTCGTCACCGTTTACCCCTTTCGATTGGTTACGACGACGACGACGACGACGACTACGCGAGGAGTATATTATTATTATTATTATTTATACCCACACACATACACTCAAACAGTGCTCGTTTTTGTAATGAGGTAATCGGCCGCGTACACACAAACGCGACTGTTATGAGCGCGCCGCACCCTCCCCCCACGCGTACGGTTAGTCACAGTAGTGCATTCCCCGCGCGATGTATATTTCATCATTAACTCGGTCTCTCGTCTCCCCCTGGCGTAGTCTCTACCCTTCATCTCTTGTGGCACACGCACGCGTAAACACCTATATATACGAGCATTGCAGCTTCTGATGGTATAGTGAGAGGGATAAATAGATATAGATAGATAGCGAGCGTATGAGAGGGATAGCGATAGAGAGAAAGAAAGAGAAAGAGAGACAGGCAGATAGATAGACAGAGAGGGAGAGAGAGAGAGGTTTGCGTGAGGAGTATTCCGCTGGGAACGCGAGTCCGTGTGTTTTTTGGAGGGCGGTAGCGGAAGTATACGAGCAAAAGTTAATGGATCGACAACTTTGACGAAGTGCTTCGGAGGAAAAATATTTTCGAGCGATGAGGGACGAGCCACGACGACAACGCCGTTTGTGTTATAATATTCACTGGTATATCTGCCTCCTGCCCGAAAATGTATATGGTTTATTGATACCTATACTCATATGAATGTTCTTTTAGATAATATACCTATAACTTATACAATTATACAGACGTAGATTTAGGTACAATTGGTTAACTTTCATGCCGAACTGCAAGAGGATAGGAAATTAAATGAGTCCGGTGCTCAAAAAGTTTAATCGATTAAAAGATTAAGTGTCATTCAATAAATACCTTTTAACTTTGTTTATAAACCGTGCATATGCTGTGCAGTGTATGATCATGCCTTTAGTTACAATTTGTAATAACATGTAAAATGTATAGTTCATGTAGGTAGGTATGTTATCACTTGTCTATAGATAATTCAGAGTTGAAATAATTTTGCAAAACAAAAGATTTTCAGTTTAAGTAATTTAACACCTACGTCTGTCTTCAAATTACTTTAAGCAGCTACTAGCTAGTTAAAGTTAAAATAATATATTCTTTTATATAACTCTCAAAGTATGTATAAAAAGGTATGAGCCCATAAATAATTTATGTGCCATCAAAATCAGATGAGTTATGGTAATAAAATGAAGTAATAATATGGATAGTTATAGCCTTATAGGGTATATTAAGAAGAAAAAAATAATATAAAAAAAATTCATCTAATCTATTAAAAAATACTTAAATATATAACGATGTATATAATACGTGTTAAATATCAACATAATTTATTATATAATAGGCAGAATAAGTATAACAATAGCCAATACAATTAGTAAGTTCAAATAAAATACTCTTTAAACATAATTATAATATTAAATCAACAATTAATGAACATAGATGGAGCGTGTGTTATAGAAGAAAAATAAAATGTTACAATTAGTTTCACTCAATCAGTGTTTTAATATTTGACACATTTACGATGTTTAAAATATTGAAGAACAAAATTTAATTATGGATCTTATGCATTGGATATGTGTTTGTGTGAGTATAAATATAAATGTAATACTATAGTTGGTCAAAAGAAATAATAAAGCTATTAATCAATTTTATTTTTTTGATATTATTAAATTCTTGGCGTGAGTCAGTATAAATTACATCAATTAAAAATTTTAAGGATATTGAGCCTGTAGTATATTAAACTAAAAACGTTATATAGGTTTACAGAAAGAAACCGATAAATGATAAATGTCTTATAGTATAATATTATGATAATAAATTACTTTACGATATTGTGGAAGGGATGAATTTTTGACACGCTTATAAAATAGCAATTATATACACTTCGCAGTAGGCCCAGTGAAAATATTTAATATTTTTTAGTAGCCTCGATGACTTGTTTAATAATATATGTTCAAGTTTATATTGTTAAAAGCGGCATATCTTTAGCTTAGTTATAACTAGTTTATAAATGTATTTACCTGGTGACCTCGATGGTTTGATTGGCTACCTGAGTGTCCACCTGACATTCCATGATGATGGTGGTATGACGACATAACGTCGTGCTTGAGCTGAGAGAGCGGTCCAGGTGATCCAGTGGATCCGGGCCCCAAAGATCCATTGCCTTGGCCTCCACCGTTGCCATTACCAGATCCCGGGGATTGATGATTGTGATGATGGTGGTGCTTTCCCATGTCTACAGCAGCAAGCACTTCAGCTCTACTGAGTAGACCGTCATTGAGACCACCAAATAAGTCACCCTAAGAAAAAAAAAATTAAAAAAATTAACTTTGCGTGTTACAATGGTTATTTTTGTTTAATTTTAAGGAATTCAATTCGCTTTCGATGAATAGAGAGAATGATTTAGCAATGTTTTCTTTGACATACAAAATGCGAAGAAGACAGTCAACAACTTGCCATACTTGAATATTAATGAAGAATCTTTATCCTTAGTCTTGAGCGGTTACGTTTTCTCACTATGCGTGGAATAAATGCTGAACTGCGTGCAAAAGCTTTTCGTCAAGAGAAAAATCATAGTTTACTTATGACGCCCAAGATAAGAAGTATGACGTTTACTGAAGACGTCAACGAGTATATAGAGTTTACTTACTGGGGTTTTTTTTCGGGGTGTGCGACAAGTGCGCTGGACTTTAGAGACTAGTCGTAAATTATTTATGAGCTATCCCATTACTCTCTCGTTCTTTTATATGGTCATTGAAAAAAATGAAAAAGTATTATAAAAAATAACATGAACTACCATGAAAGATAGATGGATTTTAATTATAATAATGAATGAAAAGTCTGAAAAATATATACGTCAAAAAGATAATACTTAGGCAAATAATAATAATCTGGACAGGGTAAAAAGACAAGTACCTAACCCACTGGACACTCTTACATTTTACTCACTCCGATATAGGTCAGTAATGATATCTTATTATGCATTTGAAGGTTATTTGAGAAATTATTCTGATCAAAGTAGTTTATTATATGTTTATGGATCGTATCTATACTATCTTAAAATTTAAGTTCTCTTACAAATAACCTACTAGTAAATTGAATAGGTTTTCCAAATGCTCATCGTCACAGTTTGTGATTGAGTTATAACGAAAAAATCAAAATTGATTTTCTTAAAAATAGGCTTGGCATATATAAATGACAATAACGCATTTTTTTCAATTCACCAAATGTAGAAAAATTATATAGATAATAAAAAATACTTATGTAGTTCTATAGTTCTGTAAAGGACCTTGCAGTATCTAAACATTTATTTTCTGAAGAGTTTAAATAAAACGTGGTCATGCAACAGATGGATGAGTATAATGAGTAGTTATCTTGAAATATACAAATGTAACGTCTATTGTTTAATAATTATCATAAATTAGACAAAATTACACTAGGGATAATTCGAAATATTTAGTTCAAATTTATTTTTCTTATTCGAAAGTGGTTCAACATTTACACATTATGAATCCAACGATGGAACTGGAGATATTAAATTATTATTATATTAATATATCAATAAACAGAATACAAGGTTAAGTATGATTATCGGGTTATATTATTTGTAGTCTTTACAAGACGAGTAAAAATACAACTGGATCTATTACATATTTATATTATGGAATGAGAGTACTTAATAATGTTTATAACTTCTCAAAAGACTTCTTTTAACTAAAATAGGTAATTTATCTGGCAAAAACTATTATAAACTATTATACATAATATGGGCTATACACCCATAATACCCATCCTATATACGTTTGTAATAGTCGTATAGACGTGTATTTAATAATTGTAGGTAAGAAAATGTATTTAAAAAGTATTTGGCTTATTAGAATAATAAACACCTATAATATAGTATAATAATAGTGTGATACAAAAAAATATAACTATTCTGGTTAATGATAATTTAGATTTAATAGCTGTTATTATTCAATTTATTGATTTGCGAAAAACGTTAGTTTTGGATTTCATTACATATTTACATGTGTATAAGTGTTTACCAAAACAATTATGTCGGAAAGTATTGTCATACAAGAGAGTATATTACGACAGGTTATTTATACAATTTTAGGTGAGAATTAAGTATAAGTATTATTGTTACAAATTGCATTTTATGTGTAGCTCACTACAACTGAATCCATACTCCCTTTGGATTGGGCAATGTAATTATTAATATAATTATATCTCCTCTTTGAGTATTATGTTTGTAGAGAGTAATTATATTTTATGGTTCAAAAATCTTCATCATTTCCAAAACGAATTATAATAATAATTAAATATTTATCGTATTCTATAAACTTATTTAAAAAAAACTACAATATACCGGAGGAGAGTCCAAGACATTTATTTTAATATAATATAATTGGTAAATACAAAATATTCATTAAAATGTTGTTTACTCTAGTATTTTACTAGAAAAGTCCCTGTTGCTTATTTTTTCGATTATATTAAAAGTTTCAGTCGAGGTATTTGTAAATTAACTTTATTAAGTATTACATAATATATATTATGTACATTATCATTAGTAATAATTAATATGTAATTTGTATTTAATAGCTGTGCATAAGTGGTTTTACACTCTTCTCTGTGTATATCTACATTGATATATTAATAGGTACCTACTTATATAATATTATGATATATATTATTCTAGGTAACGCGTGTTCAAAGGTTATACAAATCGAGAATTATTGTTATAAGATTTTTTTGATTGTATATTATGTTATTAAGTGTCCGGGTGTTCTTTAACGGTCGGCATGTGTTTGGAGTGGACGGTGCATGACGATGACGTGACAACGGAAAACGATTGGAGTACATCGGAAAATATGTCGAAAACTCTCATATACGGAGGGGCAATTATCAGCGCTGGACCGGCGGCGCTTATTGCGTCGATGCAGACAAAACTCAGAGAGGTGCTAACAATCGGGACATTGTTCACCCTCTGCGGGTCGATTGTGCTCATGACGTGTTCGACCGACGCATTGTCCACACTGATTACCGGACGAATCTTACACGGCATGGGTGCTGGGATTGTGTGTGTTATCGTGCCCAATTACGCAGCAGAAATCACCGAGCCGAAGTACAGAGGTGAGAACACTATTACTACTCCTAGAATTACTACTATATTTTTTTTTTGCTTTACACTCCTTAAAAGCGAAAGCTTCTACCAAGACTCTCCAATGGTCCCTGTTATCGGCCTCCTCCATTACTAATGTTTGATCTGTTCTTTTTATATCATTCTTTATACGGTCCATCCACCGCTGACGCGGTCGTCCACACGGTCTCTTCTCCCAGATGGATTATTGGTTAAAACTTTATTGATCAGATCTTGCTTCGCTCTCCCAGCCCATTCTAATCTTTTGGATATTAGAAAACTTTGAATGTTTGGTTTGTTGAACAGCCTTTCTATGTCTGTTTTTTTCCTGCACTCATATTCCCCATTATCTGGGTTTCGTATAGGACCATGCATTCTTCTCAGAATCTTTCTCTCAAACCTCAACAGATTTCCTTTGTTGTTGACCATGTCTCATTACTACTATACTAATATTAATAATATGTGTTTTATTGAATCTACATTTTATGTTATATTTTAAAACGCACGTGTTCCGTGATGCTTGTTGTACTTACGGCACAAAGGGCTACGCAAAAAAAAAAATGCTTTTAAGAGAACGCTACAACCGTAAGCGTTGTTTCCGTCTTACAAATGCACATCTTAACAAAAACTATCTTGCTTGGTACAACTATGCTGCCTCTGTATTTATGGTAGAATTACCAAATTTACACAACGCATAGGGAAGAACTTAATCTATGTCGTGTTTTTATTATTTGGATAACATAAATACAATTAAAATTATCAGTTTGAGAACATTAGGTTTTTTTTTGTTTTTTTTCGTTTAATTATTAAAAATTATTGGTACGTGCTATCAAACGACACAGATAAAGTTCTTCCTTTTGTGTTGTGGAATTTATAGGTAATTCTACAATAAATACAGAGGATAGTTGTCCCTCGAAAAACAGTTTTTGCTATGTTTTGTATATTTTGTAAGACGGAGACAATGCATGTGGCCTGCGGGTGTAGCGTCCTCTTAACTATCTCCTTGACTCCACCTGCAGCACTGCTGCGTAAATGATATGAGATATAATTAAGTATTTTTATACTTGATAATTTAAAACATTGTTTTTTTGTTCTAGCTATTAATAGTTGATTAATAGGGTGCCCATAGTTTTTTTAGTTAATTTATGAATGTAACTTAACATTACCTATATAAGTGTTTGAATGCCAAAAAAAATCTAAATCTTTATTGAGACACTGGAACGTTTTAAAAATTATATTTTTAAGTATATTATACCGGATTGAGTGATTGATAACTGCAAGCATAAACTTTCCACATGCTGAATAAATTAATATTATAATGTACAGTGTTATATATTGTACTTTTTATACCGCATACCTAAATAAGTTTAACTAAGGCCTAGGAATTAGAATAATTAGTTTCGTATAAATTAATTTTATTTTTAAACAATTTGTATATACTAAACAAATACATTTTAATTGCTAACTTTATTTTAACAATGTTTATTATTGTATTTAGACGTGTTAACTGGTTTGCATCATGTATACTTGTTAAGCGGTATGATGTTGTCACGCTTTGCCGATGATTATTGTACATATTCATATTTGAATGTTGGAATTGTAGGTATGGCAATTTTAAACTTGATAGTATTATGCGTTATCGAAGATCCACCCTGTTTTCAATTGATATTTTATGAAAACTTACGAAAGAGCGAATCAGATTGTAAATGTATTGATGTATCGAACAATAGTAGTCACAAGGTAAACAAATGCAATAACATAATATGGTCTATGGATAATTGTGATGGTAGGTTGACATTAAATGTTTATTTATCGTTTCAGCTTTTAAGATACCGTGACATCGGCAAAATAATGGAACTGTCTTCGATTTTTACGAAAAAACAATATTATCGACCATTGTTAATTAACATCTGTTTAATAAGTATCCAACAATTTAGTGGTAACATTTCATTGATGGATAAATTACAATGTGCGTACGGAAAACAGCTACCGATAAGTGGAATGATATCAACTATAACTGGTTTCCAAGTATTAGCATATTGTTACCGTTCATTATCACTTATTATAAGTATAGTTCAATAAAATGCACTACTTAAGTATATTTTATAGGTAGGTACATATAGGCGAAGGTTTACTAACGAACGTCAGGAATATTATATATAGTTATTTCCCTATTGGTTGGTAGAAACTTTCAGACATTTTATTTATTGCTCAATTGCCGGCTGGAGACTTTGCCGATCGAGCACCACCCTAACTAATAGCACAGCAGACTATAGTCTCTGGGCCTTTCAAAGACATCTTAATCCTGATTAGGAGTTCATAGAAGAAGTTTTACGGAGTTTCAATAGGAGCTCCCTTGGCGCTTCTCTGTGTTATTAGGACACTTATATCGATTGCAGCATGGTTGTCAGTTAACTCGGCTTTTTGGGGGGACGTTGTGTTCACATAAACGGAAAAAAATGTATTTTAGTTTAATTTTATAATATGTATTATACAAAAAATAATAATATAAAATATTTTAAATACTATCATACATTGATAATATTCTGTCCTTACCTATTATATAATAGTATATGGTAGGCACCAATAAGTACACGTCATAATGTATTTAAAATACTATATTATTTACTACCTATCTTTTTCTAATGCAATGACGTTTTAATTTTTTCATTTTATTGTTACATTTTTTTTTATATTATTTTTTTAAAACTTTTTTAGCTCATTTCATCAATTTGTTGTTTATTAACTATATATATTTTGGGAAAGAAAAATGTATTGATCATCTCAGGACTTGGAATGACAATCACTTTATCTTTGGTGATTGCCACATTATATTATATGAAAAGTTTCGATGAGTTATGGTTACCTAATTTAATCATTATGTATATTATTTTTTATTCGATTGGATATGGTCCAATTCCATGGATTTTAATGCCACAAATTTGCCCAAGAAAAGTAAGCTTTCAAATTCAAATTTAGTTTTTTGTGTGTGTATGCAATATTGTTGTTAGACCATTTTACAAACCTTTAATTTAAACAATATAACATACTTTAAAACAATTTATAATTAGTTACCGTGATTTGGCGTGACGTGGTGGTTGCAATCAGTCATGAAACGTGATCTGAGAGTAAGCACCAGCCAGTGCCACTAATTCCTAGATGGGTGATCACCAAATATATTGTTAATAGGAATTTTTTTCTATTTGTTTTTAGTCGAAATTGTGGACATCTGGAGTCGCTGTAAGTCTATACGCTTTTTTAAATTTAATTATCAATCAGCCATTTATCAACAATATAAGATATACGATGTACATGTTAAGTGGAATAGACATTTTTCTATTCATTTTAACTATTGTAAGTGTTTTTGGTACAGTTTTTGCATGCATATGCATACCAAAAATAAAAGATCGTATTTCATCATAAAATGTATGCGTTCCATCATTTAAGATTACAGATAAAAATAAACGAATTTTCCTACTTTTATTTTATTTTTCCTTAGTAGTGTTTAATTTAGAAGGTTTATAAAGCTGTAAAAAGCTTTTAAAAAGGTCTTGACATGGCAAAAAAACCTCTCTATATTGTGATAAAGTTTGTGGATTTTGTACGACCATAATATAAAAACAGAAAAAATGCTCAAGACCTCCAAAAATATGGAATATAAAATGCAAGAAAAAGCACACTTCACAAATAAATTTACATTAACTTTCTGTGTTCTACTTCTATAGGCATATCTATTATGATAAGTATATACTATATAATATAACATTAAATAAATCCAATAGGTAGTTAATTATGTTAAAATTTTGTTTTTTAAAATCGGTAAAACAATAAACCAATCTAAATAGTCCATGATAAACAATGATATTCCAAAGATTGTGTAGTAAAAAAAAAATATTTAAATAATATTTCTATAAGATAGGTACAGAATTTATAGTTGAATTTGTGAAAAAAGTCACAATAGACTAAATTACAAAACTGTGGAGTGTTATGCGAATTGGTAAAAATACCTTGTTGTTTTCGCCTTTGCTATAGGCTTCCTGTTGCTCTGGCTTTGCACGTACACCATATATTAACATAACCCGCCCGGTAATTACGAAAATATTATTACCCACGCGGCATCATCATATAATAATAATAATAACATAAGCCCTGTTGCAGCAGACGGATGAGATAACGCAAGCGTGGTGAGACCGCGCGGTGTAATGGGAGTATATTATTATAAATTACAATTTTAATGACCTCATCGAAGTATAGTCTAAACTACCATTGAACAACACAGCAAATTTTAAAGTCAGTATAATTTTTAAACCAAGTTTAGATAATCTCTAGTTTAAACTAGACTGGTACAACTTCTGGCCCTTAATCGTCATTGCCAAGCAGTTTAACTAGAATGATATACCGCAGAGTGTTTACATTAAAAAAAAAGAGGGTCAGTGGGTAACTCGCTGCTGTACATTAGGTGTCTAGAGAGTCACTATAAATTGTAATGGATGTGTTATTAAATTTGAATCCAATGATATAAAATCATTATATTATACGAAAAACGATACTCGGATTCTGAGTGAAGACGGTCTGTCTGTCAGCCTATAATATTACTCAGTATATTTTATGACATTATTGTGATTAAAGTAATTTATTACACTAATAAGCATTAGTACAACAGTAGGTTGAATTTATTTTTGGCAAAAAAAATATATTTCAAAATGTCATTGAGTGTATAAAATATAATAATTTACTCTAAAAGTTTCGTATACTCATGAATAATATTTATAAATTACAACAAAATAATTAAAATCATTATTCTTGGTTTTTATATATATTTTGGTCCAAATTATGAAATTATGAATTTCTAATTTGAAATAATTTGCTAATTCTTATGATTTTTATGTATTTTGTCAAAGTTTTAACTTCAGACGCTAATAAAAAATTACTGTGTATTTATGGTCAATATTTTTCAAAAATTTCCACTAACAACTTATGAGAAACATTGTATATAATTTTCAAGTTTTTTACGTTGGTATTAAAAAAAAAACTAGTAAAACTCGAAATGTTCTTAAGCCTATAGATAGTTCAAAAATAGTCGCAACATTTCAAACATTTTAAGATGTATAGAAATTGCAAATATAAAATAAATATTCAGTGAAAATTGCATGTATTTGTGGTTACTATTTCTAAAGTTACATTAAATAACAAAATCAATTTTTTCGAAAACTGGTTTTGTTTAAATTTCTCAGTTTTTCTTTAATTTTTTGTTTGTTTTTTTCTGACGCTTTTGAAAATGTTTTGGAATTCTTTACGTATGCCTCTCCTCCCAAAGTTCCAACTAGATTCACTTTTCTACCAGAAAATAGGCTGTTATTGAAGAAAATTGAAGCATTTTTAATTTTTCAAAAGGTGATGACAGACAAGAAAAAAAACATACATCATTCTAAAATTAATATAATACATTCATCTTTTAGTTCAGATTCATAGCTAAAATTAACTATCGTTGATACAATAGGTTATTAAGAAGAATATTATTATTGACTCAAAGTTGGAATATATTAAACTGTATACTAACCGAGACGATAAATATTTTGGTTTAACCCTTGTTTTTGCCAGTTGGGATGTCAGGTGTTTATTAATATTCGCCTCTTCGACCCCGCGCTGGTTACATCAAGAGATGGTGCCCTTGCAAACTGTGCGCATAACGAGAAAATTATATGTTACCATAAATCGTAACTTATATACGAGGTAAACCGCAACGACCTTCTGGATATCATTAAAATAATATAATCACTATAAATTATTATATAATTGCAACACACCTTCCAGGGATTTCTGATTCTGATCTGACGGGTGTAGGTACAGTGTTATTTTTTTTTCTTTAAATTATGGAGATATGCATTGTTTTGATTTTAATACCGTCTAACATGGATGGAAATGGTTTTATTTCAAATACTTTTTAGGGTACTTTGAAATATAGGTATATATATTACATATATACCTATATATGTATAATAAACCGTCGATCGGCATCGATCGAACTCGATGTATGCCAAAGTTGAGCTGTAGGGTAAAAGCGTGGCGACGAGCGCTATTCATGAAATATTTATGATTTACTAGATCGTACTTTTTTACCTCCGCGATCGGTCTTAAAGAAAAGTGTTTTATAAACAACCTTATACATACATCATCACCTCGATTTTCCATAGACATACAAGAGTCTCCCCTTGTGGTGTAATTTTATTAGTGATATTACATTTATGCGAGGAAATATTTTATGAGAAAATTATGGGTATATATGTATAGATATATAAAATATCGACTACCTACTGTAAAATATACTACATTATTATATAATTAATAATTTCTTTAGAGTTTAGCATACTCTGTAAAAGTGTATTTATATTTATTTATTTATTTGTTATTTGGAATGAATTTTGCTTATAATGAGATTAATAATACCTAATAGTTATATAGTTTATAGCTCGTATGAATAGTTTTATTTTTAACGTACAATTATGATTGTTAATAATGCATATTTATATTTTAATCAAACATCAAACAATATTGGATTTTTAACGATTTGATAATGTTTAATATAATATGTACGTACAAACAAAAATGTATTTAATTTAATTAGGACAATTTTTTTTATTCTTACTGTAGAACTTTTATGTTTGTATACTATTTCAGTACTAAATATAGTTTTTATATTATATAGGTTCCATATTACTGTATAACAACGTGGAAATATAAATAAATAGTATAATTTTAATTTTTAATTGCTTACTATCCGCATTAAAGTATGTATTCAGGTGTATAAAATGGTATACTACTAATTACTAATTTAGAATAATATTTTCGGTCTTTATTCTTATTTTTTTTAAATAATTTTTATGAATTTTTCAATTATTATAGAAACCTATAACAATTTTAATTAATTAATTAATTGGCTTTGGGTGTTTGCAAACAAGTGTATATTATGCATATTATGGATATATGTTGTTGATGCATACCTAGTCAGTATATTATTATACTCAGTTGAGTTCAATACTTCAACGCAAAGAAATCCCAAGAGGAGATTTATGAATCCGTCCTTGTGTAATCGGACTAACGAATGTGAATCGTATATAGTGCTATTTAGACATTATCTCCGGTGTGCTCGATATATAGAGGAGCTTTCCGAAACGTTTTCTCTTGGTATTAAGGCATCGGCGAAATTCTGCCTCACGTATCCGGCATAGTTAGTAGATGCGTGCAGAATAGAGGGGGTGGATACGACCGGGGGCTCATTTATTATTTACCGGAGCCACGAATGGGACGGTTTTAAGGCCGCTTGTGTGTTCTCTACCCCGGCCGTCGCTCGGTCCACCGAATAAAGTCCTTTTAATTCCTGTTCCCGAAGCCACTTTGCAACGACGAAAACCAAAAAGCCTTGCATTTCGTTGATGATTTTTAGTTTATAGTCTTCATCCTCCCTCATTTTTACTCTCGGGAGTTTTGTTCTCACTCGAGGGACTTTTTTTTAATGTGTCGGCTAAATTGTTTCGTCTTTGCAGCAAGAATGAGAGAATTTAAAAAAAAATGTTTAAAAAAAAAACATAAAGAAAAAAGACACCCTCGACTAAGCGAAGAAAGAAAAAATACGGTTCTTATTAATGTTCACTTTAATACAATACTGTCTGCAACGTTTAGGACCGCTTTTAACAAAAAGAAGGAAAAAAACTTTCTCAACAAGTGCTAAGTCGATTATATAAAACTCGCCTTTCTTGACAACTGAAAGAATAAACCTCATCTAAAGATTCTTGACAAACTGATGTAGGTATAGGTTGGTAGGTATAAAGCTGTAATTACTAAATACAATCTAAATTTATTGTACTGAGAAATTAATTTTTAGATTTGTTAAAGGGTACCTACACATTTCTTATCCCGTAAACCTTCATAAAGTCTATCTAGTATCTACCTATAAGCAGTAATATGATAGAGGTAAACGCTAAACACGATATCTACATATTTAATATTAAGTACGTTTATCGAAGCTGTTTAATGAATAATTTCTACGAAATTAAGATGTAGTACATAAAGCTGTTATAAAGAAAACGTACATTGTGTCGTGGAGACCAGGTGTTGCACATGAATGAGGACGCATCCTCTAGGATCCGGCTCTGAAAATACGAAAACTATGGTTAGATTTTCAGAAATACTTGGATAAGACCCATAATATATATAAAAACTTAAAATATTGTTATATACACATATATTTTTTTTAAGTCTGTGATATATTATATAATACATGAACATATTTTATATATTATATGGAACTTTCAAAAACGCAACCTAACGAATGAGATATTTCAAACGTTTTTTCATTAATATTTTTAAATATTTTGTTTTTGAATTATTAATTATTTCAAGCATATTTTTCTTTATATTATATTGTTGTTATGTTTAACAATTAACCACACAATTTTGAATTTATAGTATATACATGCACTTCATAGTTCATTATCTTTAAATAGTTAACAACAATATAAGTACAACAGTCATTTCACTACTCATTTGTATGTCAAAGTAAACCAATTTTGAAAAATCTAATAAGAATGTTTTCAGCAATAGTATACCTATATAGTTTATAGTTTTATACACTAACCGAGCTTCCAATAACTAATAAGTAATGATTCTTTTTACTATAAATATACAAAAAGTTTATAACACAGAAATCAATAATTTAACAGATATTTTCTTATTTTATTAATCTATTAATATTTATAGCCTATAGGTATAGCCGTATAGGTAGGTACTGGTATTCAAATATTGTATAAACATTAAACAATATTATACTTATCCTTGAATGTTAATAAATGTCACTCGTATATATAGGTAGACATTGACATAAATCTGTATCATTATACAGTTTACTTTAGTTATCGTAGAAATTAAATATTTAATGTTTATTTAGAGAAATATAAAAATATTAGGAAATTCGGGTGTTTAAATAGAATCGGTATCCACACAAACGAAGATTAAATATTCACTTTTTTCAACTTGAATCAATCGCAAGTTTATTGTTGTTCTTTTTGTCAAGCGGTGTGTTTCGACATCATCACATGGGTATCTATCGGTAAAATGTTGTAGCATAATCTTAAAAATTATACCTATGGAGGTGGGTACACCTACGCCATACATAATATTATATTTGGAAGATATGAAAAGAAGCTCTATACTGATTATACGCCGTATAATAACTATATTATAGAGGTACGTTTATAACACAACGCCAGAGAAGTTTTACAACTATATAATATATTTTATAATAGGTATATATATCGTACTCGGCTAAATTGTGCATAAATCAAACGTACAGTGACACGAAAAGGGGTTTCCGTTATATTATAGTGGTAGTGCCTATGCCCTATATATATATTATAATATGGTGGCGGCGGCTGGATTTGCGTCACGTGTCATTTTCCCACTTGGAACGTCCAAGCTTCGGTGATGTGATAATCACTCGCACGTGTGTTGCATTACGCGCGTACTCGTAACGCGCACGGGGCCGGGGACGAGGGAGACTTCGCTTCAAAATTCAGTTAGTACTTGACAGACGGTCGTATACGCAAAATAATTACCACAACCCGCCGACCGTAATGCCATACAGTATTATACATGTATATAATATATGTGCGCTGCACTGTTTTGACACAGCAGTTGTTATTACTTTGCTGAGGTAAAATACAAATAAAAAACTTTTGTGTCCACTTATAATATAATATAACTGTAAATATAGATATACACGAGGAGGGGGAAATGTACAAAATTAAAATCCTAAGTAATTAATGTAATTGCGTCAATTAGTACCTACGTATTACGTAATAATGTGTATATATGTGTCCGCGCGCTCGTTCGTAATATCAAACGCACCTGCATCAGGTTTTTATGGTTTCCATTATAATTATCATCAATTTCTCAATTTTTTTATTATGTTCTGCAGCATATCATAACGTCTATTTGCTATTGGACCAATTATATAGATAAGCCAAATGATTCGTAAGGTATAAATTATGTCGTTTTATAAACAATAATAATGGCATGAATAAATGAAAACTATCCTTAAAAATGTATAACCATGGATAGGTACCCGCTATTATATCGTAATGGAGAGATAATAATAAGTATATTGTACACTATAGTATGTTTTCTTAAATAATATGCGTTTTATAAAGTTTATATAATATTATACCTACTATATACAGGTAACTATTATAGTAATGTTGTCATAAGGATCAAATTTCAATTTCGCTATAGACAAAAGTAAAAAGACGTCATGATAAATAAATCTTTCATCATTTCGTTGAGAATACAATAATTTACGTCTAATTGAATTTAAATTTATTAAATATAAAATAAAAAACTTGATAATTGTTGGTTATTATATTTTAACATCTATATACCTACGTGAATAATAAATGTATGCACATCTATAATGTATATTATTTACAAACATTTCATAACATTTCATTCAATTTTATATTTTATATTAGTATACCAATTAGCATTTTATATTTTTGCGATAAATCAACGTTTAAAATGAAAAAAGGTGATAATAATAAAAAAAAAAAAACTTCTAAGATTATTTAATTTTAAAATATATAAACTAAGTATAAAAATATAAATAAGTTAAGTCTAAATATTTTCTTATATACTATTACCCTAGAACTTTGTGTAATAAACACTAAACAATAGAGTTTGTCATTATATGACGAGGGTTATTTCAGTTACGTATCTATGGTGGCATAGCAGGTTGCAGGTATAGAAAACCGATCAATAATAAATTAATGACCGCAACCTATGTAACAGTCGACACGTACAGTTAAAATAAAAAGGTACATATATCAGCGGGACATAAAGGTTTAAAAAAAAAAAAAAATAAAAAAAAAATATTGTTTCATACACAGTACACTGTATTTATTTTAATTTACGAATTTAAAACCAAAATACTAATAATATAGAATCGTAGGTATATAATATATTAATATATTATAATATATATAAATTGCTATTCTGGCTATTCTATTTAATGACAATTCTGACTTAACCACATGATCAATGATCATGTATAAAGAAGGTTTTATTAATTTGATTTTCATAATAGGTAGGTACCTACAATATTATTATTATGTTATATGTTGTATATGAATACGGATTTAACATATTACTTTTTGGCAAAGTATAGGTACCGTATACGACAATATTATAATAGTTATTATACTATACGTCTATACTATAATATAGATAGTATAGATGCCTACACGGCTACACCTAAAATAGTCACCTAACGTAGTTATATTATACTGTAGTATATTCACATAAAATACGTAATGTTATAAAATATTTTTTTTCTGAGTCTTAAGTGTTTATTCAGTTATTTTCCACTCGGTAGTAAAATTACTACTGTGACGATTGTTGGTTTATATATTAGCTGCTATATAATAATAATTTCCTTATGTTTGTAAAGCAGTAACAGGAACAGCCTAACCTAACAAACTAGATATATTTATGAAATAGTAAATTATATAATAAAGTTCATGTCAGGCTACTAAGTATGTTAAACAATGTTGTTTTTAAGCAAACATTTGAAATAATAATAATAATATAACAATCATAATAATTTATTACAATGTTGGATATTTGAAAATTTCCTATTTAATTTGTATTTTAACTTCATACTACGTATATTGTCACACAAATTGTGAAAAATGAATTAATTTTAACTAGGTATGTGTGTACTATATTTACCTAAAGTTAGGTGCTAAAAAAATATATATAGGTACATTATTCGTACCTGTATATTCCAAGATTACTTATTAGGAATAGTTTTTTTTTTTTGATAGCTTATAATAATATAAGTGTAGGTATAGTCATGAGTCATGACAAAGTAGATAGGTATCATCACAATATTTTGATACTCTTTGATACTTTTTGATTAGGATATAAAAAGAAAAAAAAACACCATTGTAAACCATTATAGCTTCCTCGCTCCACTCAGAATCTAAAATTATAAATTTCTTTAAGAGGACGTGATACCCGCATGTGTATTGTCTCCGTCTCATAATTGAGTAACATAGCAAATTATACTCAAAGCAGAACACGCGTAGCTCTGTTAGTTTAAAAATTAGAGTGAATAGACCTCTTATAAAATCTAAAGGTAAGATTATTATCTAGACAACCTCATTTGCTTTTTATAATATTTTAATTTTTAAGCAAGCTATGAGTATTTTAAAATTGTAAATTGTTTATAGATCTTAAAGTACTCATAACTAGCTTAAAAATTAAAATATTATAAAAAGCAATGAGTTTGTCTAGATAATAATCTTACCTTAAAATTGTATAAGAGGTTAATTTACTCTAATTTTTAAATTAACGGAGCTACAAGTGTTTTACTGAGCGTAAAATTTGACATGTTATGCACTTGTAAGACGAAGACACCACATGCAGGTATCACGTTCTCTTAAAAAAAAATATTGGAATTATGTACGTGTGTGGTATACTGGTATATGTCTCTGAGTTCTGGAAAAGCCTGTGCAATGGGGCTCCTAGATCCATCCCAGCTGCATCTCTCAACGAACCTACAGCTACCAAAAATAGCAACGAAACAACGGTACGTCCTATAAATTCGTTTCCAAAACAATAATACATCATGTGTGGTGTGTTGTGTGTATATGTAACAATATTAAATCCTAATTAAATCGTTGATGGTTTTTGTAGAACCACGGTATTCATTATATTATTTTATAACTGAGTAAAAGGTGGTAGAATTTTTTATTCGTCCCTGGGCCGTTAGCCGTAAAACGGTGTTTGCGGGGTTTATCACACCAGCTTGCTGCTGCTGGAATACGGATTTGGTATGGTCAAATAATTGCGCATAATTGGACGCTATAATAGCATCGCTCTCACAGACGTTTGTTACTTAAATGGAGATTTATTCCGCGGACGGGTAGATGGTATATATATATATATAAATATATACACGGCGGGTGGTTCGGGGTATATATGTATATATAATACGGCAAGGCTTTTGTAAGGGGAGACGGATGACGCGGATTCCATCGTATAGCAGTATAGCCCGCAAAAGAGAAAGATACGACGGGGGCGATTAATAAATTATTTAAGCGCCACCGCCAACGACATCAATCACTCTTTAGCGGTGAAGTGAGGTAGGGCCGTGGTTGCGGGGAGAGGAAACACCGGCGGTAATTTGACGTTATTGGCCTTACCGGGTCCGTTTATTTCTTACGACTTTTTATTTATTATACCGCGGCACTTTACAGTTTATATACTCTTGTCGCCTGTACACAAGATTATTATTTATATATATGCGTTGCAGATATGGCTCCTTTGCAGCCGCCGTCGACAGATGACATACAGCGAGTGACGCGTGTCACGGTCCGGATTCATTTTTGTTGGAAAGTCTTGAGAGGAGAAAACAAAAATAAAAAAGCAATATTATTCGGGTGATAAAATTTGATTAATTTTATAGCCGTGGAGATTGCATAATGAGACACCTGCAGTAGCTGTGGGCGCACGTCAGAGACATGGATTGGAATAAAATGAAAATTAATGCGTATGAATATTTTGGTAGGTAAAAATTTGATTTTTAGTTAAATACATATTCATATTTAATATTTATATATAAAAGCATTTTTGTAAAATGTACATCATGTGGCTGTATATTAATCAAATATCAAAACTTTCACTGTAAGTATCCATTTTCAATAATTAGCAACCATTAAAAAAATTATGGGCAAAAATAAATACCTGTATAGTGTATACGTACCTATATATTGACATATCCAAGAAAAAATATACCTATTCTTCTTAAGTCTGAGAATTTTTTTCATGTTTGTAAATTGTAGAGGGGGATGTTATAAATCTATAAGCCGCTTTATATACAATGTTATTAAATAAACTAATAATATATGATTACTGGGATTATAAATATTCAGGTGATCACACGCAATGTCCAAGTAAAATGACCCATATATAATATTATATATAGCCATATAGGTAGGCGGTGTATATATACCAAATATATTAAAAATAGGTAATATTATACTGTCGAAAATAAAAGATTCTGATATCTAAGCTATTTGATGAACCTATTTACCTATTTACCTACCCGTGTCAAATACTATATTAAAATTTTTAATTTTCATAACATATCTAGCTTATTAGGTATAGGTACCTACATACTTTATATTTACATTGCTATACGAAATAATATACTCTTCTTAAAAAAGTCTCATCATTAATATTTTAGAATTATTTCTTTCCTATAACTATATAATATGTCCTAAGAGTATAAATAGAGTAATATGGTAATTTTTTAGGATATGAGGTTCGAAATACCTCTAACCCTTATCATAAATATGCCTCCGGTCATACCTGTATAGGTATATTTATAATATAAACACACCTATTATATAATATAACTTTAAATATATAATATATATTATATATATTACCTATACATCTACGTGTGGCGGTCACTTAGTACAATTGAGTTTCGCTCGCTGCAGTGTCCGATCCACGTGTTCTACCTATTATGTGAGCGACTATAATATCTAAATATATACATGTATTATATTATACCCTTTACCGATACCACCCCCATGGGCCATGTATCGCCAATACATATAATATATAGACGTGATGCCCATGTATATATACCCTCTTATACTTATCTAATATAATAATAGTACCTATGTATTATACACGTATATATACGTATACTATATTATTATAATATTATATTTAGGTATGCGTGAGTATACTGCATAAATTGCAACAGCAGCAGTGATAGCTATCAGGGGTACCTACTACCTAGGTACCTAGATGGTGTCCTGGATTATAGGACATAATACTCTATATGTATATATTGATGTGCACAACGAACGTGTGTACCAGCTATATATATACGCATTAAGCGTATAGCTATGTATAAATGTTATATAATAAATAGATTCTGCAGTATAATAATGTTACGGCCGTGAGATCGGACGGGCTCGCATAACAACACTGGCAGCTGATATAAAAAATACGTTTTACACTTCGAACTGCAGGCAAAAAAAAATCGACGACCGCAGATAACCAACTATCTGCACGGAGCACTCGCCGGACCGTTGAAAATATACTAGGTATATTGTATATAGATATATGGTCGTGGTAAACTAAACGTGTACATATATATATACTGCAGTAGGTATATATATTATATAAAGAGAAATATAATATAATATTATATAGCACGTGGTGGTTATCTCGGACCACCACTGTGCAGGCACATATATAATATATATTTACGCACACACACACACCTATATATTATATGTAGGTGTATATACACATGTGCGAAGGGTATTTATATATATAAAACAAGTTTATATATATAAGTATATAGCATATATATATATATATATATGCCCACCACCGCGTGCGTTTATCTCGTTTAATAAATTGGAAACCCAACTCGGGGGCACACGTGCGGAATACCAAAAACCGTTTATATGTACGCGGAGTCGCGGCGAGTCTCGTCCGCATAAATTCCGCATCGAAACGTCTATATATAGGTATACCTCCCCCAAATACTATCGCTACCGCGGACGAAACCTTGTTATACCGCCCAGGCACGCTTTTATTATATTATATACATATACAACTGTACATATATATATTATAATATTATACAGAGGTATAGATACTCGGAGTGCGTACCAAATAATATGTACCTATATAAAATACGTTATATACAGCAGCCGTCGTGCCGTCTTCGTTTACCGCCGTCGTCGTCTTCGGACTTCGTCTAGGCCGCGTATATTAAAAGCGGCCGACCGATAGTGTGTTGCACATTCCGGTCACGGAAACCAATTCGTGGCCACGTTATATATGCGTAGGTATATATTATATTATAGTGGTTCTCGCGTACCTTCGGTCGGTCGGTCTAGCCGGCGGGTCGGGGTTGGCGTGAGGGGAGGGTGAGTGCGCGCGCGTGAAACGCCACCGGTAGACGTTACGCCGAAAACTGTATAATATTAATAATAATACGTATACGGCGGCGGTGGTTAGCCGGGCGAGTGGGGGTGGAGCGCCGATGGACCAATTGACGAGCGGCGCGCGTGGGACCGACTCTCCGTCATCGATCTCGGGCGCCATTTGCTGCCCGCCCGTCCGACCGCCGTCCGTCCGCGACGGCGATCGGCAGCGGAGACTCATCGCGCTGCCGAACACGGCGACGCGACGTTTTTATCGGGAAGCCGCAAATTGATCGTTGCGTACGCAACCGGCGGTTTAACTTAAAGTGCCCCGTTGTACACGGTCCCGGCGTCCCGCGCTCCATGCAGTGTTCTACACAATCTATGGATATTATATTATAATACCGCGGGTACCTAATCCATTTAACTCATTATATTGTTTCATAAACTATTTAATTTAAACGCGTTTTTGAAAATATTTTTATTACCTACTTTATCTTCTAAATGGTTAAAAAAAACTAGGTACACTTTTCTAAAAAAACCTTTTGTTTATTTACTATTTTTCATCGTTACCATTATTTATTTTTTAAGTTTTTTTAATGACAACATTAATTTTTAATTCCTTGTTATAAAGTTGAATATATTTTTATTGGAGTAGGTATAGACGAGCAGAGTGGAGTGGTACAGGGATATAGCCATATAGGAACCCCTCAAAATGTTGGTCCTGTACTATTCTGCAGCTCATCTATAAACTATTAAAATACTACTTGTCTGAAATTTGTTTTTTATAGATTGAAATACTCATATTCTACTTTTAAATATTAATTTGAGAGTTCACCTACCTGTTGTCATTCAAAAGAGTAATCGATGTTATTTTGTTACTGTTCAAAATTATTTAAAAGAAATATTTTAAAATAAAAGTTTTTGAAATAGGTAATGAGTGACTTACCCTTATAGGTACGTCATTTGGATTATTATATTTACTCCGTATATGTATATATGTTAAATATATATTATGTAATCAATGTACATACTTATAGGTTATATATACCTATCTCCACGTCCCTCTGCAGCATACAATAGCGTGTACTTCGCGTACCTGCATATACGGGAAACGGGCTCCTATAATATAATGTTATACTCTATAGCTACTATATAGAGTCTATGAACCTACTCGTCTTTCTGGGTGCCACATTAATTTAATTAATTGTTCAAACATATAGGTAGGTATTTAATGTTTTTGAAATTTTTATAGGTTTATATAATTTGTATAATAATATTTTATATACAACAATTACTCGTAAATATATAAACATACACGAATGATGACTGCACAGATATTATAATATTATATACATAGGTATACCTACGTCCCTGCATCTGTCATTCATATACGTCCGTCAACGTATAAATATTACAGCTCATATATCACCTCCGAGCATGCATCGTTGTCTATATACAGTTACGTGTAGCATTTTTTTATACCTATATATAAACAACCTAGTACCTACTATGCATTGTCCCTGTATAATATATTATTATAGTATTATAGATAGGTACCTGCAGATATACGTTCGTATACATAAACTTAAAAAGTTACGCTGAAGATAACTCGTCCCCAAATTTGATACCTATATATGGCTATACCTATACCCTGCAGTCATTAATTTTTTGTGCACAAAAAAGTCGATGGTCTCAAATGTATAAAAACACAACAATTGAACATATTATAAATCGTACATTATAATTAAGAACCCCTTACAGATATAAATATATATACATATAAACAAACTGTAAAAGTTAAATCTTTATTATTTAATATTTCTAAAAATATAATGTACCAGCTATACCTACTTATAAAGTACGTAATAAAATATTAAAATGGTTTTTTAAAAACTTATTTTATTCAGGCCTTCCTTGTTACAAAATCGTAGTTAGATAAATGCGTAAAAACCTAATTGATTTTTGATGACTAATATCTCTAATTTTATAAAATATATAATATGAATATGATAAAATAAAAATAAAAATATTACTTATTAGTAACACTGCACTTACACAACATATTTGGGACTTGGGTACAGTAAAAAAGTTTTTAATATCAATGCATGCGAGATGCATAGGTAATAATATAGTCAGCATTTAGAATATAGGATAAACTGATATACCGCGCGCAAGTGATTGTATATATATATAACGAACTATATTATGTTTTTTTATCCGTACAATATATATTATTATTTATTATGGGTACCTATATAAATATTATATACCTATGGATACCTATATAATATGGACTCAGTCTCAGTGACACAACTATAGGTTTTGTGGGGGCCATGATACATGCGAAAAATGTCGTGGGGTCCCTGTGGCCTGTACTTAGGTATATATATACTCCAATATAATAAAAAAAAGGTGGGCAAGTGAGTGTCTCTCTGTGGTACAGTAGGTAACAAATGAGTCACTCTAATGAATAGTGTTAAATTTTAATTCAATGATATTATAATAATATCATGCATTGTATAAGAAAAACGGTCAGTCAACCTATGATATCACTATGAATAATTGATGATATTATTGTGAATAAACTAATAAAACTATAATCTATTTACGTGGAACCTTGTTTTAAATTTGTAATCCTTATCTGTAAATGTTGAACATTTTATACATTTTTAGATAATAATTATTAAATTTTAAAATTGATACAATTTGTCAAAAATTGAACTTTAAATGCTTTTTAAAAAAAAATTGTAGCTATGTATTTTTAATATTTTTCAACTGATATTATAGCAATACATCAGTAGCCTTGTATTACATTTTCACGCTTTTTGTCCCAACAAATAACATTTTATTGATATTTATGGAAAAAAAAACTAAACAAATTTAAATTTGAAATGGTCCATAAACAGCTCAATACAAGTCAAAATATTTTCAATATTTTATGGTGTATACAGAAAATGAGTATATAAATATTCAGTGATACTTTTATATATCTACATTTATTCGTTTTTGAATTACAACAAAATAACAAAATCGCTACATGAGAAATCGAGTGAATATCCAATCTTTTAAAAACATGAAATTCAAAGTTCAAAGCTCTTAAAAATTTAATTTGACTTCCTTATAGACATTTTGATAAAGGGACACAAAGTTATGAGAAATATTGTATTATACATTTTCAAATCATAGATTTGAAAAGATACATTTTTATGAATTTCTAACTCAAAATAATTTACACGTTTTCGTGATTTTTACATGTTTTGTCAAGATTTGAGCTTTAAATAAATATAAAAAAAAACTGTGACTGGATTTTTAATATTTTTCAAATCTCATTATAACAATATATATTAGGAGCCTTGTATTAAACTTTCAAGCTTTTTTAATAAATTGATCGAAAACTGAAAATGTCAGTCAACAGTTCAAAATATTTTGAAAATTTCATCGTGTATATAAAATGCTAATATAAACAACCAGTGAAAATTGCATGTATTTACGGTCATTTATTTAAGAGTCACACCAAAAACCAAAATTGATTCTGCGTAAAAATTCGAGATTTCCTTAATTTCTGTTTAGTTTTTCCCTACGCTTTTGAAAACAATAGAGAATTTTAAATTTTGACCTCCCGAACGCACCAACTAGATTCACTTTCCCATTGAACAAGTTATTGTTGAAAAAAATCGATGCAGTTTTAGTGCCCCCAAACGGTGATTACAGAGCCAAAAAAAAGTTTAAAATTTTAAAATTTAAAAAAAAAACACATCATTGTAAAATTTATTCATTCATCGCTCAGCTCAAAATCAAAAAGATAGTGCAGCAACTATACCTTTGGCAGACGCCACTAATGCAAGACAACATTTATGGCCTCCAATTTCTAACTTTTTTTCAAGCAGCGTATATAGTAGTAATGTTTGTTATACCTATATTAAGTTTATCATACTTTTGAACACATCGCCAACAATAAATCAGTTATCAGTAGTCAATTAGTCAAGTTAATTAAAAAGCAATTTATTTACTAAACAAAATGTAATAGTTATGTTCATTTTTCTCGATTTTATCACAATGTTACATTAAAATAATAAAATTTAAATAACAAAAAATAAACTATATCAACAAATATCTATTATATACAATGGTTTCATTTTAAAAAGTTTTTCTTTCTAGACTTCATATTTGCGAAGTCATTTATCAATTTTTTAAGATCAAGTTCATTTGTCCTTGAATTTTCAATATTACCTATACATTTTTTCAATACATTATTCCGGTTAATCTCTCTTGTAAAATTGAAATCTGGAGATAGCTTTTCAACAGTTTTAATTTGGAAAATGACTTTTTGTCCATATATAGTGTCAGTATAATATAACTGGGAGACTGAAGTATATAAATATATATTATAAAAGGTATACGCATTTTCCATTCTTTTTTCGAATAAAACTTATTTAATTTTTAATTTTGATGATCCCCCCCCCTTCCCATTTATAAACATAATAGACCTGGCCAGAAAATGCAATGCATACCTATACCTTGCGTTATCTATTGTTGCGGCGCACTGTATGGACTACAGTAATAGTTTATATAGTTTCTATACTATAAAGTGTTGAAGTGCAATATAGGTATAGGTATAGAATAGAAATAACACCTATTATATTATTGTGTATATAACGGGTGTATATTGCCGAGAACAAAGATAAATTTATATAATAACATTAAATAAATTACTAATTTTCTGCCAATCGATATAATATAGTATACATGAGATAGCACACACGTGTTGACTGGAACTCTGTGAATGCGAAATATTCATATATCTATAATTATAATGTATCTGGCTATGTGTCTTTTTTGTACTTTATAATATTCGTTTCTGTAAAAACAATCGTCATACTAAAAACATCTCGTTTGAGAATTAATCCAATTCATAAAATAATAAAATAATTGCTATCAATAAATTAAAAAACTGTATGGTTTCAATGAAACGTTGAGAAAGCACAAATACACTCCACAGCTATAATATATAATTAACTTGATTCATTTATTAATTAATTTATTATTATTTATTTTATTATATTATCTACCTATCACTTCCAGTTAATTATATATTTACAAGTCCTAAATCCGAAATAGTACCGGTGTGTATATAAGCATTCGGACTTTATAGGTAAATTATGCATGTGAATATAATATAGGTAGTATTCTCAAACACCGTCGTGTTTATTACTAATGACTCATTACCAATAACTTTCTTTTTAACTCTGTCTTTTACAAATTATTTTACAACCGTTACTTAAATATGTACCTATACCTATATAGTACCTATATACTTGGATGGCCATATTAATTTATTTTTATTTTCTTATAGAGATGGTCTGAAATTGTTATGTCTGTTTATTATAAAAATATTAAAATTAAAACGTTATAATTTTAAACTAAAACAATATAATTAAGGGTTTCCCGTTGTTTAGGTACACTACTTAATGATTAGGCATATTTAACATTCATTTTAGCTTTGTTAAATACTTCTTTATGATATACTCTTGTATTTTATAATCATGATATAGTCAAATAATATACGTATATAATCATTAATGCACCATACCTAACCTATCATGCATCATTCACCATGTAAATACATACCTATAATATGCATAGCTTATGCATTTTTGAGTAGGTATTAGGTAGGTATTATAATACCTATCAATATTATTGGAACGTCTCGAACGGTTTGGTTTAATTGCGTTGTTAATTGTTTGGGTCTGAATAAAAACCACATGTAGGTATTCGACACGTTTAAGCGAAGCACCTACAATAAAATGTAATTGCATGGACGAGACACTATACTGATTACACTGGTCGATCGTAGTTGAATTGAGAGTCTATTTACTTTACTTGTATTACTAACTATAGACTATATGTTGATAAAAATAAATACGCTTATATTTATTTTATAGTTACAGTTTAAATTATACATGTACGACATACCTATAGTATATGGGCATGTATATATTATGAAATTGCGTACTTTTGCATTAAGTACCTATATATTACAAGAATTATTTGCGTCGTATATGTTTCAAGTGGGAACATAATATTCATCAACTATATTATGATGGAAATCTACCTATCTATAAATGTGATTTAATTACCATCTATTTAAGAGAACATTTTTAAATACACCTAGGTACAGGTTAGGTACCTATACTTTAGGTGCAAGGTATACATACTATAAAGTATAAACTGAACTACCCTACCTAATTGTTTGTAAAATTTATAGAATACCATTATATAGGGGTTTGACACTTTAACGGATTGCTGCTCATAAAATATATTAGTATTTATAGACAGACCAAAAAAATGTGATGTTCCTCTACGTCACTGTTATATATACCTACTATATAAAATTCCACTAAATTAACATTGACTTAGTATAACGTAAAGGACATGAATGTATATACCTATATAGGTATATTTACATGGTACATGATACATATTAAATGGCAATATTGCATGGATAACCATAATATATTATATATACTAGCAGTTTTATTAATATGAATTCATAGACAAGACCTGCAATAATGTAAATACTAAATTGATATCAATATTTTTTTAATACAGACAACGCTTATACCAATGGACAATAACTGCAGATAGCAAGATTGAAGATGATAGGTTTTGCAGTATATATGTACATATTGTACATATATAGTATTATTATTTACTATTTAAATGCTCCAGCTAGTAATAGAAGATGTATACTGTATAGATATATAAAAATATACAGGACTAGACATTTAAGTACAGTTTACTAATAGTTTTACAACGTATTTTCGTACAATCCCAATAATATATATAAATGGAAACTTTTTATGCTCGGTAATTTTTTTTTTAATGATTGAATTAATATTTTATACCTGAAGGTCCAAATTTCTATTAGCAATGACAGTTAACTATATAATATATACATACAATATATAGTATGTATCTATAAGTATGTACTTAAATAATTTTATATACGGTTGCTAATTAATCAATAACTTATTTATCACACACTTAAACGTGACTTTAACTTTAGGTACAGCCGTACGCAGGTATTGCATGGTACCTATTATATAGGTACATCTAAAAATATAAATAGGTGATCGTAAATATATCTATAATCTGAATATTGAAACGTTAAGTTCAGATAAGTTGAAAATCTTGATTTTTCTCAGGTATGTTTAAAAGTGACCATAATTATATTTTATGTCGATTAAAGTTAGATAACAACAATAATTTGGTTAACAATATTAAAATAATTTTTTCTTACTATAGTTTGTTAGTCAATAAAAATAATATTTTGGAAATAAACTTAGATATTTTACAACTTTTCTCGGTATCATGTTAAATAGGTTCTTAGGTGCCTACCTATATTAGTATATTATATTAAGTTCAGAAAAAATTATTAAATATTTTTGAATTTTTTAAATTATAATATGAATATACTTAGGTAAATGTACATATTTGATATTACCTATAACGGCTATAACGAACGGAAAACTTTACGTCCCCTCGAACATTATAATAATATAGATATAGTGAAGAACATATGTAACATGGTAGGTATATTGTTGATGTATGTGTTGGTTTGTACAAGTAGGGTCGAAATCGATAAACGAATATACGAACGAAAGTTCACAAATAAATACAAACTTTTCGTGTATACATTTTATACTCTCCAATATCGTGCTGAACCGAAACACTCGTTTAACTTATCTTCACTCTCATAAAAGTCGTATAACATTTGGTATTATTTCTGTTAAACCTATTTATGATTTTGAAAATGTCTTATATTTTCTGGTTTGATTTTATTAAAAGCAATAACCATGGGAATCATTTAATAAACTATACAATATATATAATACGTATAGCATCGTAAACATTCGACATTCAGTGATACATTTTATGTGAATCTTATTGATAATAGTATACAAATATTTTAAACGCTCCGGCTAGACTATTTGAGGTCAACAATAAATATTGTTTTTTATTATATCTGGAAATGATTCTACTGACCTGCAAGTAAGTACAACTATGCAATAAATCATCATAATAAAATAATAGATATTAAACAATGGGGCAAGTGCAGTGGCGTATATAGAAATATTTTTTGGGGTGGGCTATAGTAGATAGAAACTAGCAAGTGATCTATTACGTAGAGCCTACCTACTGTCTACTATATATTTAACAGTTTCTACAAATATATTCGTATTTGTTATTTTTCAACAGGCTATGAAATATTATAAATTATAATATTAACTAATGAAATATATTGTTGTTCTATTTTAAAAGACTGTAATTTCGGGAGGGGGGCTGCAGCCCACTATGCCCACCCCATATATACGCCACTGGGAAAGTGGGTAATACTTTAGATTCCAAAAAAAATTATTTGGATTACAGAATTATAACTTTGCTAACCCTATTATTTTTCATAACCTGGCGTTTTCTTAACAAATTTTAGATTTTTTTTTTTTTTAATTAACATAAATTCCTATATCAATATTTATGATTTATCACTAACGTATTCTTTAAATATAGAATTAAATTAATAAAACAATGTATATTTACAAAAATAAATAAATTATTATTATTATTATTGAATAATAATAATAGCCTATAGGTACTGTAAAAAAAATTCTAGATTTGTTAACATTTATTTTATATTTACGGCTTCGGTATTCTGCATTCGATGAAACATTAATGGGATTTAATAATAAACATTTTCTACTTTAAAATATGACTATAATGGGACTTATATGTAATACCTACCTAGTTAAGTATTAAAGTATGCACCTAAAACAAATTGCTTCCCTCCTCATACTAAATGATCTTGTAAATATTTTCCTTAATTATCCTATTTGCTTATTGTACATATGTTACAGATTGTAAATTTTCTATTTTAAATAAAAAAAAAAGTCTAAAATACAAACATCTTGTAACCCAATTAGTAGAATGACTGAAGAAGTTATAAATTATTTTGAAAAAACTGGCGTTATTGCTAAAGTAACTGATGTATTAAAGCTGTTGTACGAAATGGATGAAAAACCGGTTGATCCTTTCGAGTATTTATAACAAATTTTAAATATATTAAATTATATAATATAATGTTTATTGTTTATAAAACTTTCGTTTATAATAATACCAAAATTATGTTGTTTTATATTATATTATTTATAATATAGTATTATAATAGGTAAGTTATTAGTAATAATACATTATAAAAATATAAGTATAATATGTACCTATGTATATAATTAGTACGTATTTAGTACTTACTTATTATAGTTGTATCTAGACTATAGTTTATAGTTTCTCAATTATGTTATATAACTTACAATAATTAATAATGTTCAAATTAATTTGTGAGGGTTAAACACTGAAAGTACATAATATTATCTGCCTATATACTTTAAATGAACTAAATTGAAACATTTATATTAATTATAATTAATTTTTATCCCACAATGGTTTAAACTTCAAATCATGAAAACTGATCATCGGAACTTATTTAATACTTATTAGTTGTTATACCTTTTAAATTATGTAAACTATGGTAGGTTAAATCGTAAAACCTGCCATAACTTGGCAGTTTAAAGAATGAGGAAAGTAAAGCTTATAAAATATTTTACATATAGGTGTGTTGGTATTTTTAATTAATATTTGAATTATTTAAATAATGTTTATATAAACAATACACATTGGTACTATACAATTTTTTTATTTTACTCATTAAGTATTTTACTATTGTAATATAATAACATATTATAATTTCTACCTTCCGTTTTTAAAAAATGTAATAGAATTGTATGATTTATGATTTTAATACAGGGAATTATTCAATTATATTATATAGTTTTAAGCAATATGATACAACTTTTCAGGTTATCACATTTTCTAGTTTAAAGATTATTGAGATGTTAGAACAGTATAGGTACCTACTTCTAAAAATTGAACTGTTGTTACTGTTACTTAAATTAAGTATTTATTTTAACTTGTTCAGTTGACGATCGTAAAATAAAACAACTAAACATAGAATCTTAATGATTTTTGAATGAATCACGGTACACTAAAATCTCAGTTTTCATTGTAATACTTATTAATAATAATAATACACCACTAAACTTTACTAGATATGGTATGTTAAAAGCAAAAGTATTCCTCGCTGTATAGCTATTCTTTGTGATTGTGTATTTCACTATAGCAATTGGCGTAATCTGTAGGTAGGTGTATACGTAAAAATATGTAATGCGTACTTTAGCTTTTTAATTCATATATTTATTTTCAAACACACAAAAACGTCATTCACCATAATATATTATAACGTTCTTAATTTTTTAGTGTACCTATACCTACAGTAAAATATTTATCACCTACAGTTAAGAATAATAATTTATATTTATATTTTAAAAAGTAGTATATAAAATATAAATACAATACACATATTATATTATACACTTTTTTAAATAGATTTATTCGTACGAATATGACCGAAATTATTCCAGAAAAGGTGGAGTTAACAAAGTTAGAAGAAGAGTATAATACTGTAATACAAGAGATTGCCATACTACAACAAGATATCATAAATATGACGAACAGACTAAAGGAATTAGAAACAAATGAAAGTGATTATAATTATTTATAATATCGTAGAAATGAATTCCAAAGAAAATACTATTCTTGGTTTAAGGAAAAATGATATGAAAATGCATGGAAATGCTGAAAAAGATAATGAAAAATAGACTTAAATTTTTATTATTTTTTTATCTTTTATGATAATTGATTACCTAATGTTTTTAAATAAGAATTACAATAAAATATACATTTATAAAAATATTTAAAAGATTTTAGTATAATTATATATCTTTGACTTTCAACTTAAACATGGATAACAATGAAAAAATTATGTCATTTATTTTTACATGCTAGGTAATACTGAGCGTTCATTTTTTCTATTTTACCTATACAAGGTACAAGTGTAAAAAATTAAAAAAATATTAATTATTTAAAAATAAACAACAATCTAAAGTTATAACCCATAGGCCATAGTTAAATTTAGTTTTCGAGGTGAAAAATTGTACTTCCTTGGAGTGAAAACCTAATTATAAATCTAAAATTGTACCTACTTATTCCTATTAATTATGAGTTATATAGATTTTATGGCAGAATAAATAAATCTATGAATAGTGTACACAAATAAATTAAAACATATTTAAACATTTTAAACCTTTTCATACCTTTGAAATTTAAAGTTATTCAACAAGTATCATTCTAGTTATATTTTATTCAATAAATTAAATAGTATATTATGCACCTATATAGGTAATAGGTATAAAACTAATAGCTGGATACTTTGTAAACTTTCACTTAAAGAAATTGACTTTATAAGAAAATATAACTAGCAGGTACTAGGTGTACTAATATTGGTTTCACATAATGATAGGTTTTAATTTTTCAGGCAGAAAAAATTTTCCATATATCTACCAAGATATATAGGTATAAATCAATTGGGAAAATCCCTTTTGAAAAGACCATATAGTATACTATCTTGTGAAGACATTTTTTCATAAATTATTAACCATTTTCTCAAATATAATACCTTTTTTTAATGAATCTAATAATTTATTATTACATAAAAGTCGATAGGGCCTACCTATATTTATAAAAAATATAATACCTAACATGATCTATTAGGTACCTATATATCTATTATAATTATACCTAATTCATCACAATTCTAAATAGATAATTCTAATTATAACTTTTGCTTATTATTAATAACTCAACATGGATTTCAGTTTTGAACAATTAAAACATTTCATGGATATTCTTTATAATACTTATTATGTTCTACATATTATATTTCATTCTTTGAGAAAATATAATAATGTTTCTGTTTGTACAGTCTAATGTCTATGGCATGAAAGCTATAAGTAGGTACCAGTGGCGTATATAGGGGATGGGCACAGTGGGCTGCAGCCCCCCCCCCCCCCCGAAATCACAGTCTTTTTTAATAGAACAATATATTTTATTAGGTACTATTATAAGTTATCATATTTCATAGCCTGTTGAAAAATAACATGTTATGTTAAATAATATATAGTAGACAGTAGCTTCTAAGTAATAGATCACTTGCTAGTTTCTGTCTACTATAGCCCACCCCAAAAATTATTTCTATGTACGCCACTGGTAGGTACCTACATAATATGCAAATTAGTAGCATACTAGCATTCAAGGTATTACTATATTATATGTCTTTATTTATAAATTTACAATAATATAGGTAATATATATTAATATGATATATCACATATTACGTTATATTTTATATAGGTATTATATGTGTTTCTCGCTCATCTACCGTTTTAATCTGTATATACATAATGTATTATAATATAGGTAGGTACAATACCTATGTGAATTGATAAAGAATCTACCTTCTATTCAGGGGTTAAAGTGGGGGGGGACGCAAGGGGACTCAGTCCCCCTACCTCTAATGGTGGTTAAAAAGCGTCCCCTTTAAAAAATCATTCTTAAAGTACGTCGGAACGCTCCAATTATAACCAATTATATCAATATTCAATATAATTCAGAATTCCGTTGAGATTAAAACCGTGATTACCATGAATGGATTATGATATACAGCAAGGCTGGGCATTAACGAGTTACTTTTTTTTTTAGAAGTAACTTCTAGCTTAACGATTTACATTTTCCCCATGTTATTCAGTAACTTAACGAGTTAATTAATTTTATTGGCACGTTAAGTTAATGTTTTTCCCAAACCACATATTATTTAAAATTAATTACATAAAAAAAACCCCGAAATATTAAATATATTTTATTAAATAATAATTTATAATAATAGTAAGTTTTTATATTGCATATTCACAGAGAATATTTTATAACTATATTATAGAGGGAAATATCATAGGGGTAACCGCGTCAAAGAAAAATATAACAATTTACTCAGTACCTATCCCATACACGACATATCACCTAACCTATACCTAATCATTATTAATGTCATTACTTAATTATATTTTTATTCATTCATAGAATTACGGTGATAACTTGGCCCGTCGATGTAAATAACACCCGAAGTAGCGTGGTATTTACTATTTACCTAATTAAAGTATAATACACAAAATTAATATAAGTACCTACAGTAACTAATTTTATTACAAACATTTATTCAAATATTGTAAGACATTTTTTGATTTATTGAATTATTATGTTATTTGTTAGCTTTAAAAAAGGTAGGTAGGTATAATTGTTAATTTTATTTTTAAAAAAAAGTAACTTATTTTTAACTAAGTTAAATTACTTTTATTTTCTAATTAACTTGTAACTTTTACAAGTTAAAAAAAAATGAAGTTAACTTTTAACTTTAAACTTAACTTACATTTTTCTATATTAACTTAACTTAACGAGTTAAAAAAATAGTTAACTTGCCCAGCCTTGATATACAGGACTGGACACTACAAGGTTGGAGGGTGTGATTGGTTGACCGCGAAATGTAGTATTATTCATAAAATAAATTAAAAATTTGACCATTATTCATGATTCAATGTGGGATGAGTATGTTACACAATCATTGTTTATAAATTACATGTACCCACTATGACTGTATGTATATTATGCATTAGACATTATACATAAAACGATATATGGAACGCTTAAAACTATATGGAGACGTTAGTCCCCCCTGGGATTTTTTTCCACTTTAAGCCCTGCTTCTATTAAACATTGAAGTGCAAAAACGATTCGTGATATTAATAATAATTAAAAAAGCAAAATACGATTTCGACTTACCGACGGGTTGGCCATACATCTGCGCATCGGGTCCGCAGAATTTCGGTACGTTGGCGAATACCGGCCTGGAAAACATGGTCCAGTGGCTGTGATGGGCAACGGCGGTTTGCCGGCCATCATTTTTTCCGATCCATACATCATGGTCATCATACCATTTGCGGCAATGCAGTCGCACGCGACAACGCGTTATTCCAATATCAAACGGTTATAGATTGGCGGAGAGGGCGCAAAACCAGGTGATAACCTGTATAATTATGTATAGATACAGGCCGCTTCTGGGACAAGAACAAGTGCGATTTCTTATCGTCTAAACACTTTTCTTTTTATATCGAAATGTGTGGTGACTGTTGTAGGTAGGTATACAGTAATAATATTATATGTTATCCGTAACCCATTATCGTACACTTTTGGATAAGTGGTAACATCTTAATGACGATGCATTAAAAAATTATTAATAAAGGTACCTATTATCGCGGGAATATATAATATAGGTGGGTCGTCGTTTGAGCGCACCGACCACGTGACGCGCGAGCAGTGGCGAAAGATCGACGCTCCGCGTGTGCAATACGTTTGCGTTTAGGCGTGTGCGTGTGTGTGTGTAAGTGTGCGTGCGAGTTCGCGTGTAAACCCAATAACCGACCGGTGTATCGCTCGTATCGCCCGACGGTCTGCGCGTCCGGCGGCACTGTGTGTGTGCGTCGTCCGCTGCCACGGCGGCGGCATCCGTGGTCGTCGTAGTCGGTGTCGCCGTCGGCGTCCGTCGTCGCGCCGTGGGTTGGATCGCCGCGTCGCTGGGCGGGCGCGCGTGCGCCGCTGCGTCTCGGCGGTGACGCCATGGCGCCGCGCGCTCGCCTGGCCCCCCGACCCTGCAGCGCGCACGCGTCGACCCGCCACACTAGACGCCGCCGCCGCCTCGCCGACAGCCGGGGTCAAAACGTAAATATGATTTCGGCGTGCCCGCGCATAATGCACACTGATGGGTGTTTTAAACTTAACTACCCCACCACCCCTTTTCCGCGAACACCGATCATCCCTTCCCGCGGTACTCCGACGACCGTCGTTTCGCATTCCCTCGCCATCCCGCCACCAACGCCACCATCACCACCACCACCACCACCACCAGAACCAAACGTCGACGACTACAATATACACGTAGCAGCGTTCGTCCCTTAACTGCGCGGTGATATTCTTCTCCGCCCCCCTACCACCCGCCAACCATCGACGATGGTTATACACATCGGGGGTGCGCGTGCGCGAGCGTTCTAATTAACTGCGCGTGATGGGTAGGTATTATATAGGTGGGTAGGTACCGAACTTTTACCTAGAAATTATAATAAAAGTACCTAGGTACATATATATACTCTATTCCGTTGGCGTGCAATATAGGTACCTACGTATACAAAATGAGTATAATAATAGGTAGGCAGGTATAGCTGGTATACTCGCTGGCATAATATACAAAGCCTGCCATCACAGCCCGCCGTTCGGTACACGCGCGCTCCGACATATTTTGCTTTAATGATAATTTATCGGTTATGTTTGCGACAAACAGTGAGAAAGATTGAGAGAGCACTACCACCGCCGCCACCCGCCTATTACGAAATTATTATTACCTACTCGGCATCATCATATAATAATGATAATAATAACATAAGCCCTTCTGCAACAGACGGATGAGATAACGCACGCGTGACGAGACCACGGTGTATAATGGAAGTATATTATTATAAATTATAATCTTAATCTTAATGACCTCATCGAAGTATTGTCTTAATCATCATCGTCAAGCAGTTTTACTTGAACGATATACTGTACAGACCACACTAGGTGTTTTCAAGAAAAAAAGCAGTAACAGGTACTAAGTAGATAAAATATGAATTTATAATTTTGAAAGAAAAAATTAATATTAATTTTAGGCATTAACATAATATTATATTCGTGAGGTTATTCCATTTTATTTTCTGTTGCGAAAATCAAGAATTGAAAAGTGACAACAAACTCTATATAGCCATAAGGTTATAGGTTACCTATTGATCTTGGAGTCCATTCGTACGGAAATGAGGAGTCAATATATAGATGTATCTCTTTGTGAAGAGATGCTTCATGCGACGAGTGTGGCACAGCTTCAATAGTTAAATACCCGGATTAGAAAACACCATCTTAAAAAATGGACGTCACCTTCTAGACGCCATTTTCGCTACTTAAAATAAATGACATAACTTCACGAACACATTAAAAAAGTAAAATTCATTTTTTCAATATTACCTATTTTCATAGCTTTATACTACTTTCTTCAAAATGTAAATACAAATACACCTATAAATTATAATGTATACAACAAAGTCACCCGAATGTATGTATATAATTTCAGAACATTATTGGAGCTAAACAATATTCTAGGTACCTATAATTATATAATTTCATGAATAATAAGTTAGGTAACACGGACACTTCATCAAAACCTCAAATAATATATAAATCTACCAATAGCTTCATATAAACAAACCACTAGATTCACGAATTTAAAAATAATTACGAAAAATATGTTCTAAAAGTTATTAAGATATGTCATTATGCTTTAAACAGATAACGTTTGAAATCAATACGACAATTAATTATTGTTGATGCGTGTATAAATTGCACCTATCAAAATATTTTGTCTTGTTTTTCGCCAGCATAATTGTTCTCTAATATTGTTAGTATAATAACACATCCTACGGGCTACGACATTAACGATTTCGTACATTCGTACATATGTACCTCCTATTCCTATTCCGATTGGCGTCAAATTGATTTGTAAATAATAAATAATAGGTAGTAAATAAGTGGAAGTCGATCTGCTACATGCCTGCATAGAAGATTTCTAGTGTAAACCTAGAGAGACTTGATAATAATTGTCTATCAAGGCACTCTATGTAAACCTACCTCGTCATTAAATAGATGTCGACTGCGTAATGGATAAATTTGAATTCACTGTGTCAATTATGACGGAATATGGATCCTTAAATTTAAATTCGATGACCATTGCATATAAAAAGCTATTCCGAGCGGATGCAGCGCGTGTCAGCCTCCATATCTATTTCTAAGAATATTTCATAAAATATTTCTATTATAAGTAATAAGGTGGCTAGGTTAAACTAATTTTTATCAAAAACATCATAATATATAGTATAATATTATATAACAGTTATAAATTATTACAATAATAAATTTTTTTTATTTACTTTTATAATATTATATAATAGCAAATATCATATAGAACAGCAGTGTGAATATGTTAATAGTATATAATATAAGTAACTTAAATTATAGGTATAATAAAGTCTAAATATTTGAAAAATCTTAATTTTGTACTTTTGAGAGGATTTTTTTTTGTATTTGAGATTTTTAGATTGTCTTGAAAACCACTTACGATTACGAGGAACTTGTCGTATGTTTGAGTCTACAAAATAAACTGGACATTTTCACAATTTCGACGAATTGTGCCAAATAAAATTATTTTGTTAAATAAATATTTAAACTCTTATTTCAAAGTTCAAATACTTAACAAAAAATTGTGATTACCTTTTGTATTTTAGATATTTTTTGGTTGCTGTAAAAAACAATACTTATAAGTTATGAGGAACTTTGTATTGCATTTAAGTTTTTTAACCTGCAAACAAAAATTGTAAAAAAAAATAAAAAATTCCAAAAATTCAACGATAATGAATTAAAAATTAAACTAGTATAATTAATATTTTGTGAACATTTTAAGTTTATACGAAGTGTTTATTTTTATTTTTTTCAATTACAACACAATAAAAACACTGTAAAACCAAATATTCATTGACCCTCACAGAATCTATTATTTATAATAGTAAATATTTTCTGATAGGAAGTGTATGTAATTGTATAGTGAATTACAAATAATTTGTATTAAATACAGTCGAGTCGACTGTAAAAAACTCGAAAAACTTGACAACTCGAATTGTGTTTTATTCCCCTAAAATTTTTTTCCCCTATAAATTAGTTAGATATCTCGAATAATACATATGAATATACTATAGGTATACATAATCTATATCACTCATAATATAATATACCACTTTTTCAATTACATATAGGTACGTATTATACATATAATGTCGTAAACTGGTAAACTCTCACTTATATTCCAACTAAACTAATTGACTCTAATTCACCAACTGTATATTGAGTCTTATTAGCTTTGAACGTAGTCGAGTCTTATCCCACTATATTATGCAAGAATCTGTTACAAACATTCCAAAAATATATACAAATCTTAAGCACCAATGTTTACATAAAATGTACCTTTATTCTACCTAATATTTAACATTCTTAGATGTAAAATTTAGTTATTTCAAGCTGCAGATGAAGTAGTGAATAGATTCACGTTAATAAAATATATAAAGTAAATAATTATAATTATAAGGTTCTCGATAGTTACTAGGTCTACTCGATATAGACCATGTTGCCCCATTTATTATTAATTGTTGTTTCCCTAATTATATCTTCTTAATCGAAATCACTTCGTTCAAGTTGGATATACGTATTTAAAATAATGATCAATTGGCTTTTAGCATATAATACCTATTATTTATGTTTAAATAATAGGTACACCCTGAGTCAGTTGAGCTTTGTCTAAAATCTCTTTAATCCAATCTGGTATTCGTCAAGATGCTGTTTCAGCCTCATTATTATTCAAATTATTTAATTCTAATCAACCAACAACTCAAAAAAATTAATACATTTATTCACAAGTCATGAAGTTCCATCGACGGATGTATACGTATAGCTTGAATAAACACATATCTATTCAATTACAACAGCAATTTATTATACTTATGGAAAAAAAATTTACTAACAGATTGTTATTTTTAATGAACAAAAAAAAGTATAAGTTCATACTTATAGATTATGGGTATAACATTATTATATTATTGTCACATTATTGTCATCATATAGAATTCTATATTTATAGGTCAGCCCGCTTTATATTTAAAACAAAACAAAATATTAAATGTTCATGGTTGTAATTTATTTATTTGATGGCTGTCAAATTTAAAACTTTATTAAATACCTGGAAAAAAAAGTAGATAGGTACCTAATATATTTCTTATTATTAGAAATGTCTTAAAAGTTCTTCCAATTCATATAATGATTTCACAACTTTTATAATAAGATAAATGTTTTAAAAAAAATGAAATATAATTTGTTTATAAACAGAAAATTGTTCCAGAAACTAAAAAAATATAGTTTTACGTAATGATATTATCAACGTCAGAATTAAAAATACATGGAATTCGTCATAACTATTACAAGGATACTAGACAAACATTTTTATATTTACATAATAATTTATTACATTTATTAAAAAAATAAAGTTATCATGATTATATTTAAATTTCCAACCATTTTTTTTTAAAACATTATTAAGTAGTAAAATATTTTAAGATGTTTAAAGTATTATTCCATCATTTCACTATATTAGCATATAGTTGAACGAAGTTCAATTAAAATAACGCAACTTTTTTTAACGCTTATAATTTATATGAATCATGTTTAAAGTTTGAATAAGTAAAATAAAATAAATATCTCTTTATAAAAATATTTTATTTTATATTTATGTTTATATACAAGTTGTTTTAACTTTAATTACATACAACATCTGCAATGTGACTATATATGAGGTTAATAATTTATCATACTAAATACCTTTGGGTTCTTATATTATGTATTAATATGTAGAGTAACCTGGGGTATTATGGCGCATGGGGCAAAATGAACTATTGTGTATAAGTAATTTAATAATTGCTATCTGGTCAAACATTTTTGTTATTATGATTATGTTATCATAGCCAAACGTGATAAAACATTTTTTTCAGCAATTGATGATGTTTTGGCGGCAATATGAGGTTAAATATTAATTGTATTCGTCTGATGTAATATTTGAGTAGTATAGAAGTAGTAATGTGTACTATATAACGACACATTAGATGTTGCTCTTATATATATTCGTTTAGTACAAGTAGGTGACTAAATGTCAATACTAGTAAAATATTAATATGATAACAACTGAATATACTACAATACTGTTTATGCAGAAAATCATATTGGGGTAAAATGGCTTAGTGGGTTTTGGGGTAAGAGTGCGCAGAATTTCTTATATGATAATTGATTACCTACTTTTATAAACATTTAATTTTTCTAGCTAGAAATTGAATTAATTATATCCATTTATTTATTTATTTATTTAAACTAATAGGTACATTATATCTACGATGTACCAACAAATGATTAAATAATATTATATAATATTTATTGAATAATTAAACTTAAAAAAATTACTTCGACTTAGTATTTATTACTAATATTGTATTAACTATATATTATATTAGGAACTTTTATATTATGCATGCATATTATATATATTTATAACTTATTATTTGATAAAAATAAAATAGATAACATTCTTTAATAAAATAGATTTTTATGAATTAATTTAGCATGCGTCCTATTACCCCATTAGGTGCGCACTTTTACCCCAATAACGGGGTAAAAAGACGCATTTGTTATAATTTCTAATTATTCAGAATTTTTGGTATTTGCTTTGGTATAATTAAATTTTGACCTGAAAATTGAAATCTACGTAATATTTATGATAGGAAAACAATATAACAATATTTCTAAAACTTGTAGGCTACCACATACCAGCTGTTAAATGTTAAGTGCGCCATTATACCCCAGGTTACTCTAGTACCTACCTATATAATAAAGAGTAAAACAGTTTTCTTACCCATCCATGGACCATGGAATATAATTGTTATACCTTATTACAATATAATTTATATATAGGTATAAAATTAAAGAATATAAACATATGTAACATGTAAAAAAAATGTATTATATTTTAAATCGTATTAATTTTAGAGACTGGGATATTTCAAAATAGCCAAACTGTGTAATATTATTATCGTTTATAATTGTTGTTATAGTATTGTTGAGGTTATACTGATGGACAATACATATATAGTATAGAGCATAGACATCCACATAGGTATAATATCAGTATATGTTCAGTTCCGTATTGCAAGTTAGCACTTGAGCATGATCATGTATTTTATCATTAGGGACTGAATAAAGTTATAATAAAGATATATTCAAGACATTAATTGTGAATATGTTTTGAATATTATTTTGAGTTTTTTTTGTTATCAATTAAAAATTAAAATAACAAATGATATTGATTTGGTTGTTTTATGTCCAATTTATGTACAAATCTACATTTATTTACTTTTTATTTTTTTATAATACCCAACATTGTGCGTCTGAATGTGATACGTGAAACCATTTTAAGTTATACGTAGTGTTACACCAATACCATTTATAGCGATTCTACGGATATTGCTTTTTAATAGAGTTAACCGTACGCGTGTTCAAACCATCAATCGTGCGCGACGCCCAAGACCACTGCCGTCGTTCTTTACGATTCCCCGGACGCCTTGCAGAAGCTATATGCTGTACCTATGTATACGCGCGTGAGCCCTCTTAGATTTACGATATCCGTCTGGTATTATAATTTTGGTCTATAAAAAATCCTGAAGGAAGAAATTCGAAGCAATCGAGTACAAGACGTTTGCGGAGCAAAGTCGGGGGGAAAAAAGAAAAAAAAGTAAAATACGGCATTGTAATGCTCACCAACCGAACCGACTCAATTATTAATATTCTATTAGACCCGAAGTATTGTGTATACTACCTACCTGCCGTGCCCGGGAGCATAAAATGGCTTTAATATCCACCCCGCGGAATTGCAGGAAAAGTAAGAAGGAAGCGAAAAAAAGTGTAGATTTTTATATTCCTTTTTTTTTCGTATTTTACTTTTCTGTGTTGCCTTTTTTTCTACACACAATCGTATAAAAATGGACCTGGGGCATTCGTCTCGTCGGTTGTTGCCCCACGGGGAGAAATTTCTTCCGACTATAGGAAAACCGGAAACGGGAATGGAGGACGTTGAATTACTCTTGGATCCCGAACATCTTTTCTGTTTTTGCCCTTTTAAATTGCCGAATTCGTTGGTAAGATGCATCGCTGTCTGTTTTGCGTGGAGCACCGGGCAAAGCAATAAAATCCCTCGACGTTTCGTGTATACAAAGGATATATAACATAGAAATATATATAGGTATATATTTACATGATGGTTCTTATTTTCCTACGAAGCGAACGCATTGTGTCAAGTCTTAGGTGTAGTTTACGAACTGCACACAGGAGAATGCCATCAATAATTTCTCAACTAATTTTAAATTGTGAGATGATTTGATATCATTTCATAGCCAAATCTACACCAACCAAATAATATACCGATGTATGCATTTATTTTACAACTAAAATATTAATTATAGGTACACATTATAATTTTATGGTCATATTATATATTATGTTAATACCACTATTATCGTATTGTTATGAAAAACCAATGAGGGGTATTTAGTTGGTACTGCACATTTTGTATTTCAAAATATTATTATCTTAAGCCCGGAAATATTAATATTATTTTAAATAATGTGGAGTAGGAAATCCCTTACCCAACGCAAAAAAACATATTATTATATAATATATATATAGTCACGCTTATGATCATTTCTGTTTTCATAAAACACGCAAATGTGGTTTGTTTATCGTGTTATAATAATAGTGTATACTGAAGGGTTGTCAAATAGAACACAATCTGTTTGGAAGAACAAGTGTGCCACCCCGACCCCTTTTTACGTAATGAGCGGAAGTAGTGGTTACCGGCCGGAAGTTGTGATATTCATTATTGTTATTATGTTTTTACGTCCCTAATTTTTGATCCCATTGCTAATTATTAGGTAGAAGGGTTTTGCGCTTATGATCCTCTAGGTTTTTAAAATATGAATAACCATAAAAACAAATGTTACTTTAACATAAAAATTATTTTTATGGAACTCGGCTATACTTCTATATGGTCGTATAACAATAACCGTGTAATACTTTTTTTTATATATTCAGAGAATAATTAATTACAATTTAAAATTTAAAACTTATTAGATCTTTAAATCCATAGTGTTTAATTAAATACATTCCTTAGACATTTTAATATTTTATTATTGTTTTATATTTTTAAATGAACAATTGCTCTTAAATGCTTAATAATATACAAAACACAGACAATATACAAAATATTTAATATGGTATTAACGTGATTGTAATATGTATTTATCGTATACGCAGTCCTAATATAATTTAATATACGAGTACAATATTATTACACTATTGTGTGTAATATTGTTATAATTTAATAATGACGCCAAAATATAAATCAAAATATCATAACCTTATGATAAACACGAGAGAACATTGCAAAATGTCAATATGTTATATTCGCATTTTTGACAACATTTTGTAGCACATGATTTAATGAAAACATATTATTTCCTACACAAATCCAAATTTAAATGTTTATGTACCAAATGTTACAGAAAATACTAAATTATGATATGGCATATGTACCTATTACATAGTCTCTAATGTATTGGAGACTATTCCTGTGAAATTTTATCTAAATTTTTTTTATTATAACTTTTTTACAATTTTTACATTTAGTGTACCTACCTGAATTAACAAAAAATAAATATTTAATAACTATTTGGATAATGTGTATTTATGCATGTTGTGAATTTTTCAAATATTTATATAAGTAGGTAGTAGCTACCTAGAATCTTTTATGATAATTAATTTCGACAGTATTCACCAAAACAGCATGTACCTACAACAAAAGTATATATTATTATAACAGTCAAAACATAACATAATATGTGTATAATTTTAATGAATGAATCCATAGAATAGTAATATGTTTGATTAGGTATATTTTAAAGATAAAAATTATTATAAAATTTATAATTTCAAGTGAATTTATCTTTAAAATTTAAATAACATTTTCCATTTTCATATTGAACTGTTTTTTTATGAATAATATTTAGGTATAATTTATAAATCATAGCCATGACGTCATGTGTGTGTATTTCGATGGTATTTAATTAGTTAGGTACTTTATACCAGTAGATAGTAAGCATACAATTAAAACATAATTGTTTAGGTCTGTTATTCTTTCCATGGAATTATACCAGTTAAATATAGTTTGGAAATTGAATTTTTTTAATATAGCAAACTCGTTTTTAGTGTACTACATGTATCAATAACAGCCATCCAAACAGACCCGGGGCGAGACTTAACCCTCCATCGATGAGGATATAGTCATTCGGTGATTTGTTTCACTTTAGCTTCCCCCTTACTCAAATACTGATTCAATTATTTTAGCCCTATTGTTAGCTCTAACAAATAAATTTAAATGTAAAAAAAATCAGTATATAGCCTCTATATATTTAGATTTGACTATCTATCGACTCATGTTTCATAACCAATAATATTGTGAATTTAAAGTAGGTACCTATTGAAAACACTCTAGAAAACAAATTTCCTTTTTAAATCCTGCAAAGGTCATAAATATGTAAAAAAAAAACAAAAATTGTTATTGTAAAAATGTTTAATAATTTACAAACGTATATAGGTATAATGTAAGTTAGTACCAAATTCCATTTTCTATAAATTGTTGTCGAATTAAATAAAAAAACAAAAGATTCGAATAAAACTAAGATTAAAGTTATCTAAAATAGCTTAAATAAGTATAAGTACATGCGTGACAAGTGTCTATCAAAAATATTAACAGAAGTAGATTTTATTTCCATATATTTAACTAAGAAAATTAAATATTTTACAGTATAGATAAATTGCATTAAATTATTTGTAGTTCATATTTTACCTCTTACCGATATTTATTCATAATATTCATATTTATTCAAATGTTATTCTCTGTATTCTCATATGGCTAATTAAAATGTTACTTATTAGTTATAAGTTATTACCTACTTATCTTTATAGTTAAAATATCGATGTAAAACCCAAACAAAGAACTGCTGGCATTTCTTAGTAGGAAATTGTATAGAGTATATTTCTTGCTAATGCATAATATGATGGTTATTACTTATTAGTTATTACACAATGCATACATTACGGGAAAAGTTACTCACACCAGTTAAAATATAACCAGTGGTCCCGTCGAATTAAAAATGTGATTTTTCGAACAAAACTACAGCCCAAAAAGATTCGATACGCCGGCGCCGCTACTGTGCTGGCAGACACGAAGGAACGAGTGAAGGGTTATCTCCAGCGGGTAGTTAAAAATTAAAATGTTACTGTCATGATTTTGGATGACAGCGAGGCCAACGAGCCACGTCGACTGTATACAGCAGCAGGGGAAGTGCCGCTCTATCGCCGCCTCTGCTAAAAGCCCCGGAGATCGATTCGCCCTGCAGGTCTCCTGTGCCATCGGTATTTCCGTCGTGTGTTAGTGAAGAGAAACGTTGTGTTACCTAACCAACACGGCGGTGGTTGGCGTGGAGGTGGTGGTGGAGGTGGTGGTGGAGGTGGTGGTGTTGCTGCCAGGAGACGATCGATTCCAGTAGAGAATGTCTAAGCAAATTTGGATTTATTGGCCGATCTGTGCGAGAGTAAAATAAAATCACTTATAGGTAGGTATAGCAAGGATAGGGTGTGGCTTTGTCTAAGTCTACAACAGGCGAGTAAAACGAAAAAACACGATAGCTCAATCAAACAATAGCCTTTCCAAACGGTAGTGTAGGATAAATCATTATGTCGTTTTCATTGAAAAAGAATCTCAAAAGTCCATTAGTTTTTGCTTGGGGGGATGTCTTGTGTGATAAACTAATCGGATCTGATTTATTAAATTACTTTTTGTTTTAGAAATATTGAACAAAATATGCTTACCAATGTAAGATAGGTATAAGCTTATTTCATTTTTTATCATTTATTTTGATCAAAATATAAATGCATTAATACTGTATATTGACATTTATTGTTAAAACAAACTTATAAACTATTAGATTAAACGATAGGTACTTTGTGGTTATAACCATTCAAAATCCAAAGATAAATAAACAATATCAACTGACTTCGTAGAAGATACACACTAATTACACATGGACACCTCATGGTCGTGGAAGACAAACTTGCGGAAATTATTTATAACCGTACCTAAGTCCTACTCAAATCCAGCCAAATTCCAATACACTAAAGTACGCGACAAACCCAAACTTCTGGGTACCCTTCGGGAAAACTATAGCAACGGCATTAGAAGCAGCCAGGAAACTTATCAAACGCATCAATGAAGCTGAACTCAGACACTTAATATTATAATAGTATAATACATTATTGTAAAAATTAAATATGTAAGTAATTGAAATTGTTTTGTCGCCTGAAAACAACGCTGTTATAATGTAGGTAATAATAATTCAATTTTTAAAATCAAAAGAATACCAAAATTATTTTTAAATTTAAATGGTGCATACATATTAAAAACTATTATATTATTATTATAATAGTACACCTAATTGTTCTAATATTTTTTCATAGTACTAGGGATAAACGAATAATATTATCTATTAATAGTATCAATATTTCTACCTTCTACATTTCTAAAGATATTTTACTATAGTATATATTGATATTATTGATTATAATTTTTCGAGTATACCTAGTATAACGGAATGTTGAAATTCAACTAATTTTGGCCCAAAACTATTCCCATAAAACAATTAATAATATTATTAGACAATAACATTACTAGCTGCTATTAACTTATAAGTCATGGAATGGTGTGAATATAGTTCATTCGTTAGCTTAAGATTAATCAAAATATTTAATATTTTACAGTGTATAGGACATAATAAAATACGAAATTTCGCTAAGTTATAACATTTCACTTATAAGTCTCGACGATTAGTATATTTTAAATACAATTACAGAAAAACAACTAAAATTGTTATTCATCATTTAAATATCCAATTTTGTTAAAATGTACACTGGAAATGTCTATAATAAATAATTTTGAACCAATGTATTTTTGAGATTTTTAAATTTCTATAAGAAAAACTTTGTATTAAACTTTCAAACTGTAAATAACAAAATAATATATAAATTTTTATGATTTTGAGCAACGGCTCAACTAACTCATAAATTTACAAATATATATTAAACTATTTTGAAAACTAAATTAAATCAAAGGAATACTTTCTTATTTTTATAAATAATTTAATTAATGTTGGGTGCTAAATTAAAATCACTAACTAACACAGTCATCTTTATAACAATTTTATACTTATGTATCCAAAATAACAAAAAGGTGAAAGGAGTTAAAAAAAATTAAAGGAAATTCTGGTTAGTGGTTAGATACTGTAAGGTTCAAAATTATTATCATTATTAGATTATCATTATACAATGTGACAGACTGTGTGATAAGCACAAGCTGCAGTCAGTTAGTTCCGAACACGGACGGGAGAAACATATCCGTAATAAATTAATTCTAATCATACTTAAGTTGTTGAATTATATATTTATTTATTTACAGTACTTAGGTATTAGAATGCAAATAAATAAGCAGATTTTGACACATGAACTTAATAACAGTACTAATTTTAGTATTAATATTCGTACAACTGAAACTTTTATTTACATTAAAAGTTTTTAGCATATCTAAAATATCTTGAATTTTTGAATTTTTAACTTTAATAGTACATAAAAAACCTTCAACTTCCAAACAACCTAAAAAATTAAAATAAACTTTAACACATACCTAACTAATTTCCAAGTTATTTACTATTATATTCATTCAATTGTTTTTAATAAAACTGTACAATAACTTGAGTTTTACTTTTTATTGTTAAATTCATTGTACTTATACGTATTCAATATTTATTAATTTTATAATAAAATATTACTATATAGACTTATTTTTTTCTGTGACATGGTGGTTATTATGTTTTTAACGATTATTGGTGGTTTAAATATTACAAAATTCACTTTATTAGAATTATTTTACTTCAATTTTCTTTTTTTATACTATAGTGTATCCAACACTTGTATTTCAAGATATATGGTTGTCATTTTTAAAACAAAAAAATATGGTGGATTTTGGTCGGAATAGTGTTAGTATATATGACAATTTATATTTCCATCACGTTCTACTTTTATTTTGGTATACAACGCATTTGCTTGATCTGTCGTAAAAGTTCGGCGTACGTAGGAAGCTGTAACAAAAATCACACACTACATCGTGGTGTATGATAAGATCACAATTCACATGCATTATACATGATTAATGTAACAAGTGGAAAATAATAATAGTAATATGCGTAGGTATATATTGGTTTAGTTTTACAGTTAAAAATTTTAAAAATAAAACTTGAATCGTAGTTTTACTAAGGAATGATTAACGGCTTATATAGGGTCCATCGTAACGAATCACCAGACTGGCAAGTGATAATAGTCTTTAAAAGGGGAACACATCAACCACACCGTTTACAAGATTGATTCGTCTAATTATTAAAGACGACTGTATTGTTTGGGTGAAAAATACTAGGCCAGTAGGTAGTTTAGGGAAGAAATTTCCCACAGGACGCGATTTCCCCTAACGTATAGTACTGTACCTATATATTCTGTTCAACACATTGTACTATTTTACACGTGGGGCGTAAATCACTATACTAATCAAATTTATTTTGTTTGGTAACAATAAATATATTCGTAATTTTTATTCAAATTTTATTTAACTGATTATAATTTACTAAAATTGCTTTTACTCGTTTATACCTAAACGTATCCAACTATAAGTTGATGTACATTAATATAATAATATTTTATAAATATCTGATTCTAAATCCAATAAAATAATTGTGTTATTCTGTATTCATTATAAATATTTTCAGTTTCCAATCTTAGATTCTGAGCGGACTGCGGAGTGATGAATGTATTGGTTTTACAATGACGTGTGTTTTTTTTTTGCATTTTTTGTTTTTGACACTATAAGTAGTGGAAATAATGCTTTGATTTTTAACTTCAGTATCTTGTTTGATGAGAAAGTGAATACTGTTGGTGCATTGTGGAGGTCAAAATTGCCGAGAAAAAAAAATGAAGTAAAACCGTGAATTTTTAAATATAAAAATTTCACTGGTTGCTTATATTAGCATTTTCTATACACGATAAAATTTTCAAAAAATGTTGATTTGTTTTGAATTGTTTACGGACATTTTTAGTTTTTATTTCTATGAATGTCAAAAAAATGTTCAACTTTTATAGCTAACTAGCTAAGGATTGAAAACATAAAAAAAGGTTCCACGTAAATAGGTTATGTATAAATTACTTTATTCACAATAATATCATCAAATTTACTTAGTAATATCATAGGCTGTCTGACCGTCTACGCTCAGAATCGTTTTTCTTATACAATGATATTAAATCATTGAATTCAAATTAAACACCATCCATTACTTATCCACCTTTTTTTTTTGTGTATACCTATGCAATTTATAAGACTATTTATAAAACCTTAAACCAATGATTTATACAGTTTTATAGAGGCATATTCAATGTATTATTTTTATTAAAATATAACTATAGTATATAATGGTAAAGAAATTACCTTAAATAAAAAAATAGATATTTCTTATATTTTACTAAAGCGCAATCTCGAATTTGAGCTGGTATTATTCAAAGAAGATTTCAAATATCTCAAAAAAGTTGTTACGTACATATTTTTATATTATTTTAAAGTGGTTTACATAGAGTGAGTGATTTATTCACTATTAAACGTGCTCTACGCTGAATAATTTTTCATCACTTTAAAATGTATACCTAAAGTCAAGGTCTACACATTATTTTAAATGGTTTACTCCAAAATCTTGATTCTTCTAAAGCAAGACGTAAAGAGTTTTTTTTTTACTATTATCTAATAATTAGATTTAATTCAGTTTTTCATTTTATATTACCTACTAGAAGTTATTGTTTATTAAGTAAACGTAAAATAAATAAAAATAAAATATTGCATAGAAATAATTTTAAAATCTAGATCGCGTCATATATAAACTATACAGGAAACTACAAACTATTAAGTGTTAATTACAAAGCCTAACACATATTATGCATAATATGTTAAATCATACAATTACTCGGGTGGATGATATTGAGATGCGTTAGTGTAGTTTATTTGTGTAAGAGAAACAAGAAACAGCTATTTCGTCGAATTTGCTCCCTATGTAATATCGTAACCACAAAAAAAAAAATAAAAACAAAACTATAAAACTATAAAACGCGTAGGTACCTACCATATAGTTTTGATCTAATAAAGCTATACCAACATAATCAATTTAAGCAAGTGTGTGTTGCGGCGGATGTCCTCGGGCCACTCGTGTGAAACGGAAACGGTCGCGTGGCGTAGGGTGCCCCGCGCTCATCGTTGCATTTCGCAAAAACACAAAAAGGACTTTTGAACACGTGTCGTCCCCCCGGGCTCGTCAATCAAATTACAATTATTCTTGTACGTACCCGTACTCGTTTTGAACTAATTTCACGTTCTGCCGTCTGACAACCGTGTCAGAGAAATAATACATCTGAATATTGTTGTACCTACCTTGTACTTACGTATAATAATATGTATTAACTATTAAGTATAAGTTGTATTTGTATACCAATTTGTATGTTGAGGAACAGGTATATGCTCTTGTAATACATAAACATTATTAGGTATAATATAAAACCAGGTATTAAGAAATCATTTATATGGAATATAAAAAAATGATTAATTATTAATGAGCATATAAAACTATAGGTTAAGCTATGCCATTATAAATATTTATATATAGCTATATAATATTACATAAGAGAAGGTGAAAGGGGTTGACCAAATGGTCATTACTCATTGTAAAACTAAACAGTAATAAAGTGTGTCTATTTATTATTATATAATATCTCAGAAGTAATCGTCACGGTATATACGACAATATAATAATGTATTTGTTAGGTAGGAGATACGTTACGGTATTACTTATTATATACCTACCAGCTAATATGTTAGACTCTAATGGACCAATCATGGGTCACTAAATCGTGTTGAAGCGAGGTCCATTAGTAATCACTATACTTCAGATTCATTAAATAACGTTTAGCGATCTTTATTGCAACCTGCAGACTTCAGACTACACGTACCCTACTATTAGATAAATAGCATATAGCTATGGATGCCGATAAGCGGTGCAGACTGCTGCAGAATATATGGTTTTTGACGGAACGTGCGTACCCATAGTCGGTCTTCCGGATGAATAGAATGAGAACAAAAAAAAAAAAAACAACAAAAAACGACAACAACAAATGGCTTTAGATAGGAAAGAGCGAATCTAATTTCTGATACTATACTGCATCACACGCACATATTGTGATATAATAATATAATACACTGAGCGGGCCCGTCCGTGTGGAATTTCACATAAACAGAATAAAATATGGCGCGAGCGTTACACACACTAGTTGTATATGTAGCTGGATAGGTATACAACACAAACACACACACAATAATATAGTGTATAGCCGGGTTGTATATACATTCATATCCACTACCCGGTGTGTGTGAGAGAGAGAGAGCATACATAGTAGTAGATGAGTATAAATATAAGGGGAATAAATGATAACAATAAAAATATACACGTCGCATAAAAGTGAACGCGGGCCCGCGTGTGCGTGTATATAGTGTGTATTAGAGAGAATAGGGAGTTTCGGTCATGGGGTACTGCGGCAGCCCGGCGCCGGATGCTGCGCGAGGTCCCCGGGGATTATCTAAGGGATGATGTTCTTAGGCTTTGTGACTGTGTGTGCGTGCGTGTATTTGTGTTATTGCCAATGCCTTATACGCGCGGAAAATGATAGCGATATTGCCCCCGCGTGGGACATATGCGGCGGCGGTGGGCGAGGGGGGTGGGTTTGCTCGGTCGGAGTGGGTGGTGCGGCGGGAACATACACGTTTCTCGGGGCGCGTGCATATAGCCGCCAAAAGTCGCCCCCGCCCCGCCGCTCCGCCACAAAAAGCGCACTCACACCTATGTGCAAAGGCCTGGAGCGTATGTGCGCGTGTGTGTCTATGTCTGTCTGTTTTGCGTACGCGTATAAGCAACCAAGACGTTAGAATCGCGCCCGGTAAATATAGGTAGGTACCTATATACAGCTAGTACGAGAAGGCACTGCGTGGCAATCACTTTGATCCGCTCTCCTATATGTAATATTATATATTCACGTTTGTTCCGTAGCTGCGAGTTTCTGCAGCCGCCAAACACAGCGGAAAACGTTTTTCCCTAGGTCACGCGTGCACATAATATTATTTAGGCATAGGTACAATACGACCGTGTGTGCACGGAGTGATCCACTATTGATAGACATTATTTCAGAAAACACATATTTTCTTTTACATAACTTTGAGTGTTTACAGAACACCATCATTGTGGAAAAAAATCATATTTTTACTAGGTATTTGTTATTGTTATAGTTTATTTAGTTTCTTACTCTTTTAAATGACAACAAAAACATTAATCTCATATTCCTAAACAGAATATTATTCGGAGTACCTACAACCTACTATATTACGATCTAAAAAATCGAATTTCGGAGAAGTAGCTTATTAGTTGTATAAGTATTATTAGTAATTTAGATGAGTAGAGTTTATACTTTATTGTAGTGAACTAAAATTTATCAGGGTACCACTCCATTCAACTCCGCTCTTGACAGAATGTCCCAAGTTCGAACCATGGTTTCTATGGACCACTTTTTTGCATGGTTTTTACATTATTTCCCCTTTTTTTATTTTTATTTTTTATCTACATACATACTAATGTTTGGTTTTTTTTATTTATTGGATTTTAGTACGGTTAAGTTAGGTTAGGATTTTGTATTAATTGATTGAATTAATTAAATCGACAAACTTGGTATAACTTTGATACTTATTTAGAGTTCAAATTATACACTTATTACATACAAACCACACGGAGCTCGCTGAGATGGCTATACATTAAAATGTAATATAATTTACATTTAAAAACACATTGCTTTCACAGCGTGTTACACCCAAAAGGAGTTGAACAGTCAGAATTTTTTTCCCGAGCGACGCAGGGGTAATTCAGCTAATTATAATAATAAAATACATATTAAACCCCGCCACGGGGAGTAAAACAGTCTCGTCAGCGTTTGTAATACTACGGGGTACACGTCTTATACTATGGTTATACTTTACACCTAACTCGATCTCGTCCTGTTCCTGTCCGTCCGTATTTATGTTATGTTATATACGTAATGTCATAAGTCATAATACTAGCGACGCCATTATGCAAGTAGTGGCCGCGTTTCGTGTTTCGTGAAGGGTACATGGCCATCCCGTTTCGATTTATGCCTGCTGCTCATTACTATAATATCCAATGGATGGTATTTTATGTACCTATATTAGAAATCATACATAGGTATAGTATATAGGTATCTACTTATTACAAAATACAGGTGGTTAGGTAAGCTTACACGCGTAAAATACCAGGTATAAACGGTTAGGTACATAATATATCGTTTAAGTACCAATACACTAATTTATTTACCTAAGGACATACAAACAAATAAATAAAATTAGATACATTTTTACATTAATTACTAAATACATTATTTTTCATACCAAATAACATCATCTAGACCAGTGGTTCTTAACCTTTTTTAGTTCAGCGCCCCCTTTATCGTAATAACTTACTGCTAACGCCCCCCTCAAAATCAAAATTTCTTCTAATAAAGATATATATATATATATATATATATATTTATTCATCAGTATAACATTATTAACTAAAGTAAAAACTCTTATTTTTAGATAATAAAGGTTATATTTTTCACCACTTAACAAAAACATTTTACTTTACTATACAAAAAGAATTACTTAACTATGAAAAAAAAAATTATAAAATATAAAAATTATACCTATCAATGACTGCCCTGAGTTTGTTGAGTAGCTGCTAATGTGGCGATGTCTGGTTCGGTATTGAAGGTATATTTAATAGGTAGATCACCTTTGTTACAAATGTCTAACCGATTTCTTTGTTTCGTCAAAAGCTGAAAAACAACGCTGAATCCTTTTTAAACTTGAAAACGGTACAGTATACAATAGTCCAGTTATGGTTGAAAATGTAAAAATAAATTTTTTATAAACAAGACGTTCCCGATACGTAAAATGCGATTAGATAACATTCCGTATGTCGTTGTATCGTACGCAATTACAACTATTCTGATTTCAAGTTCAATTATTTGTAGTGTTGTTATATAATATTAATAAATTGTATTATTTTTAATCTCCGAGTTTGAAAAAGCTCACCGCCCCCTCAACGCCACCTTCAAAACTATCGCCCCCCATAGAGACCAAAATGCCCCCAAGGGGGCGGTAGCGCCCCCGTTTAGAACCACTGATCTAGACTTATAAATTATAATCTGTATAACATAATTATAGGCACCAACCTATACATCATGGTTATATTGAAATTTTAAATATGAATGAAATGAAATAGATGTATAGGTACTTCCATTTATATCAAAATAAGAATATCAGATTTTAATAAGGGCTCATAAAATATGTGACAAACGTGGATGAAAAAGAAAATTATATTAAAAACACGATATTGGATAAAAATTTTAAAATAAAAAGTACCTTCTCAATACAGGATTATATTAACTGTTTGAACTGTCACTGCAATAACTAACAAGCAACATAAAATGTAATTCATATTATTTATTATTGTTATTATTATTATTAGGTATAGTGTATACCTATAGAGTATAGCCCGAGTATAGGCATACCTTCATTATTTTATTTTTATTTTTTTAAGTCCACTGAGTTTCTACTTCTTTACTACGAAAACGACTTTTCTTCCATCTATGGAATGATTCTATATTATAAGAA